>OZ010798.1:137492124-137961806 GCA_963932465.1 Maratus speciosus
GTTGATTGACAAGACCTTAAGTAAATTGAAATCTAAATTTGATATTAAGGTACTTGGGAAGACGAGAAAGCTTTTAGGTGTACAATTTGAAGATACTCCAACAGGAGTCATAATTCACCAAAAGAACTACATCGAAGATGTATGTGATCGTTTTCAAAAATTCAAAATACCTTTTTCATCTTTACCAATTAGTAAAGGTATAGTCTTCTCGAGGTCGCATTGTCCTGTTTCCGATCAAGATATAGAGGAAATGTCACATATTCCATACCGCAGCCTTTTAGGTTGTCTTTCTTTCATTGCCAACCGTATTCGTCCTGACTTGTCTTACGCCGTGAATGTTTTAAGTCAATTCCAGTCAAACTCAGGGATTGTGCACTGGGATGGTTTATTGAGGTTGCTAGGGTACCTGAGATCCACTAAACATTTTACGCTTAAACTCTCGTGCAAATCTAATGATCTTCACTGACGCCGACTTTGTGGATAACCGCGATGACTGGACCTGGTTGGCGGCCAAATAGTCATGCTTGACGAAGCTCCTGTCGATTGGTGCACTTTCAAGGAAAAGTGCGTCTCGTTATCGACTATGGAGTCTGAATTTGTCGCAATGACTGAGGCCATCAAGAACCTGGTCTGGTTTGACCGGATATGTCGCGAGTGTGAGCAGGAAGGGATCATTCATGTACTTGGGAGGAAGCCGAAATGAAAGCGGATAATCAGGCTGCAATCGACTTCGTTAAATCTCCTGTTGAGAATTATAAGTCCAAGCACATAGACGTTAAGCTATTTTTTATAAGGGATCTTTTCAACAGGGGGGAATTTCTGCTTTCTCACGTTTGGAGCAAGTCTAACCTGGCGGATACCTTTAACAAACCTTTATCTAAGAGAGAGATCATAAGCTTCTTAAAATTGATTTTTCTGATGTAACATTAATTTTAAGTTAAGTGTGTTTTAAGTATCTCATTCATATATAAATTTTTCATATAAATCGTACCTCATTAAATGTCATTATGGGGAATTAAACTGTAAAAGTGTTTTTCAAGTTTTCTGTCTCTACACTGTACCTTGTGAAATTGTTATTTACAAGTGTTAAAGGATAAATGTAGACGCTTGCTACTCAACTTTGTGAATTTACCAGTATGCATTTTTTTTTATATCATCAGCCTCACTTGATCATATTATAAAATTTAATGAATTTTTTTAAAGAGGTTTATTTTATCATAACAGTTTTTAATATTTGAAAAAACCTCAATATTGTCAGTATCTGTGTTTATACATTGAAACTTATGTTATGCATATCATTAATTCTTACTTGTTCATTCTAGGCATCTAGAGCGCCAACCTTTCAATATGAATAATCAGGGTTTGCACAGATTCCTTAGACTCCTTGGAAACTCCTTAGAAATGAAAACAATCCCAAGTAGTACTTAGAACTACTTAGATAAGCAAACCACTACTTAGAAGCTCCTTATATTCATCTGAAGCACAACATTGATTGAGTAGGGTAATCCTAATAGCAGGTCTCCCACTAGGTCCGTTTTTCAATTATTAGGTCCGTAAAGTCCGTTTTTCGACACTTTTAGCCGACCTTTATTTTAAATTTTATCAATGTTTGACATTTAGCCAAGAATCTCGGGAAAATCGCGTTTTTCGCAAATATGTTAAAAAAAAATACCGTCAAATTTCATAAATCGGTTGCGAAAAAAATTCGTAAATTTTGTCAAAGCGGGAAAACTCGGATTTCTTAAAAAGACGCGAATTTCTTAAAAGACAGCGAAAAAACGCGAATTTACTCAAAGGATCACGAAAAAAACGCGAATTTCATTAAAGATCGAGAAAAAAAGCAGATTTCCTCATAAGATCGCATAAAATGCGAATTTCCTCAAAAGATCGCGAAAAGCACGCGAATTTCCTAAAAAATCGCAAAAAACTCACGAATTTCCTCAAAAGATCGCGAAAAGCACGCGAATTTCCTCAAATGATCGCGGAAAACACGCGAATTTCCTCAAAGGATCGCGAAAAACACGCGAATTTCCTCAAAGGATCGTAAAAAACACTCGTATATGGGTCGCAAAAAACACGCGGTTTCCATCAAAAGATCGCGAAAAAAACTCAGATTCGTTAAACAATTGAAATAAAACATGAATTTCATTAAAAGATCGCGAAAAAAGCGAATTACCCAGAAGGTCGCGAAAAAAACGCGAATTTCCCCCAATAGATCGCGGGAAAAAAACGCGAATTTCATCATAAGATCGCGAACAAAATGCGAATTTGTCAAAACTTCACCTTCAAAGAAGGCGATTACCTTTGTGCTAAAAGAATAAATTTAAAACTTGTTGTATTTTTTCTTGTATGTTGCATTTACCATTCTTTTTCTTTTTTTTTTTCTTTTGCCTTTTAAAATTTTCTTTAAGATGTATCATGTATGTGATATACATAATAATTGTTTGGGGTTTGACTAATCTCTATTTATATGACCTAGGGGTGATTCTAGTCCGAATTTTCCGAAAATGTAAGGCATTCATTTCCGAAAATTTTAAAATATCGGTCACCAGTCCGAAAATTCGGACATATGGTCGCCGAAAAAAATAAATTTTGTCAACCGTTTGCAGAAAAATTGCCAATTTCGCCAAAGGATCGCGGGAAAAACACAAATTTCGTCAAAGAATCGCGAAAAAACGCTAATTTAGTCAAATGATCGCGAAAACCCCCGCAAATTTCTTCAAAAAATCGCGAAAAAATCCACAAATTTCCTCAAAAGATCGCGCAAAAACGGCAAATTTCGACAAAAAATCCCGAAAAAACGGCAAATTTCGTCAAAAGATCGCGAAAAACCCGCAAATTTCGTCAAAAGATCGCGAAAAAACCGCAAATTTCGTCAAAAGATCGCGAAAAATCGACAAATTTCGTCAAAAGATCGCGAAAAATCGACAAATTTCGTCGAAAGATCTCAAAAAACCCCACAAATTTCGTCAAAAGATCGCGAGTAAACGGCAAATTTCGTCAAAAGATCGCGAGTAAACGGCAAATTTCGTCAAAAGATCGAGAAAAAAACGCAAATTTCGTTAAAAGATCGCGAAAAATTGTCAAATTTCGTCAAAAGATCGAGAAAAAACCCACAAATTTCGTCAAAAGATCTCGAAAAACCCCTCAAATTTCGTTAAAAGAGCGCGAAAAAACCCACAAATTTCGTCAAAAGAGTGCAAAAAAACCCACAAATTTCGTCAAAAGAGCGCAAAAAAACCACAAATTTCGTCAAAAGATTGCGAAAACCCCCTCAAATTTCGTCAATAGATCGCGAAAAAACGCGAATTTCGTTAAAGAGCCACGGAGAAAACGCATAGCTAGTGTAGGGAGTGGATTTCCCCCCCCCCCCCTCTCTGGTGTAACTTTTAGAGAAGATTTCCTGTGAATTTCAGATTTTTTTTTTTTTACTCAGAATCACCCCTGTGACATGACCATTGGTCACTGCATAAAAAAGTAGATTGTCAATTTTGTATTTAAACTTACGAAATCAATAAGCAATATATTGTGAATACTGTGCAATTTCAGCACTAACAATTAGATTCTAATAGAGTAAACTTTGTTTTTGAAATGTTTTTCTCTCCAAATTGGGCATTAAAAATTGGAGTGTGCATACCACATAACGGTGTAGCACATAAAAACATAAACAACAACAACAACAAAAAAAAAATGGCAAATCCTTAAAATTTTTTGGACTCCTTGGATTTTTTCTTCCCAACTCTGTATGAACCCTGATAATTGATTCTGGTGCACCAGAAGACTGCTAGTTGTGTGAATGTTCCCTTTATTCATTTATGAATATGTAAGCAAGTTAGTTCGTAAGAGCCGTTGGTTCCTGTCTTTCGAGCCTAGATGTCTGGAACACGAATCTTCATAAAACCGTTTCATTTTCTACATAATTTTTTTTTTTTTTTTTTTAATGTAATAAAGAATTGTATTTAATGTGATATTGTGATCAAGTTGTCATCTTGAGCTGATGCTAACATTTCCAAATTGGAAATCGTTAGATTTTTGAAGTGGTACGTACTCATCTTTCTTTTAGTAATTGTGTGAGAATTTTGCATTTAAAAACTTTGTTGGACCTTTTTGACCTTCGGTCAGGATTATCTATAGCTCTGGTCTTAGACTTTGAAGGTGTACCTTATAGCCAACAAGTTTTCTTTGAATTCATCTTTTATTCGGCAAATTCTCCATGCATCTCCATTTCATCTTTAAATTTAAATTTATTTGAGATCATTAATTGTTAAATTTTTCTAGTTAAATTGTTAAAAAAAATTTTAAATTGTTAAATTTTTGCTATTTAATCTTTTTGAAGTATTTGAAACTTCTTTTTAAAATTGTTAATGAATTTCAAACTTCACTTTTTCAACCAGTTAGGTTGTTTCAATTTTTGAGGTTCAAAATTGAACCATGTTTTTCAAGTCCTGATATTGGGGGGCATTTGAATGTTTTAGGTGTGATGTTTCGAGTCTGCACTTTAAAGTTAAAAATTATTCAAGTTTAAAAACCGTCCAGTTTATTGTCAGTAATTTTTATCCAGTTAGTTTTCTTATTACTTTATTTCGTTAAACTTAAAATTTTGTGAGTATGCTGTTTGGTGATAGTCTTTGGATTTTTTTTTTAAATCCTTTGCCTTTGAGTTTACTTGTTTTCACAAGTTATCTCTTCTTTAAGAGACAATGAGAGGGGGGGGGGGGGGCATTTGATAGAAATACAAACACTGTGTTTCTCATTGCCTCTTATCCTCTCCTGTCATAAAAACCTCATTTTATTTTTAAGTTCATTTAACTTCACAGTCATTCATTTACTTTATTTATTTTTATTTACTTCTTAAATAATGACAGTAATAAATATTCCTTAAACTTTTACTTACCCTCTCTATTGATTCTAGACAATATCCAGCTGTAATAAAAGTTTCCTGACTCCTTTAATGTTCATAGTAATTTACACCATTTTGCCGTTTCAACTTTCTTTTCATTAACTTACTTTGCCGGCAAAAACTTTCCTTCGACTAAGCTTAAACTTCTGTAACGATATTTCTTCCACCAGATGGCGACTTAGTATATCGTTTTCAAATCGAATCTTTTCATCGAATCTTGCTTTGCACCGATTCGATGCCGTTCTCTGATTGATTCGTTTTGTGGGCGTTGCCTGAAACGACGTTTTCGATCCGATCCTTTTTTTATAAATACGGATTCCAATATTCAATCTTTGCACTTTAATCTTCCTACAATGGAAGAATTGTTTCAAGGCACTGAGTATTGGCAGGTCCAATGCTCTGGACGTGTTATTTTAAAACACCTTTTATATTTGTGTTAGTCATCATTCAGCTGTTTTAAAATGTGTATTACCTGTGTATCAGAAAGCAATGTCGCCATGTTATCTCATCAATCTACTAGTTGTCAAGAATGTTTCCAGCCATTGTAATGCTTTAATATGTCAAGTATCTATTTATGGAATATAATAAACTGTATTTTATTTTCAAGTTGCGCTTCTGTTTTAATTAAACATCTTAAAAGTACATCTCATTTGCATTTCAACACTTCCAGTGGTATTTCTTCCAGCAAAAACGCCTACTGTGCTATCTGCATCATTTAATAGAATTAGTGTTACATGAATAATCAATTCAGATTATTTCATGACTATCACAGACCTCAAGAAGAATGCAGCGCAGTCCCGACTTAAGCTGGAAAAAAATTGAGTCCTGGTCCATCTCGGTCCGAACATCTCAAAAAAAGCAATCCCCAAACCAAGCTCGGACAGAGTGTCAGGAAATTTGGGCGGGCCCATAAAGACCCTTACATCAAATAACCAAAAGACAATCTCACATAATTTTGTAAACCTGGAGGCTAAACTTCTATTATAGTATTAAAAAATTTACTTTTATAAATAATTTTAGTGAACTTCGCTTTCTTCCATAGATGTGTGTAAGTAAGTGAGCGGACTTCATTTTTTGAGAAATTCAATTTGAGTTTGAATTACTTATTTTTTTTTGTGAGCTTGCATAACATTGGGTTGGCATCAATTAAAGCACGTCAAATTGATTTGGCCTAGGATAAACTAGATTGGCCTAGCACAAACTAGATTGGTGTAGGATAAGCTAGAAGATTGACGCTGAAGCAGCTTTGGGGTCAATAAAAGCATGCCAAATTGAATTTGCTTAGGATAAACTAGTTCAGACCAATGAAAAGCAGGCTAAACTAGTTTATCCTATGAGCGTTAGGCCAAACTAGTTTGGCCTTGGAAATACTAGTTTATCCTATGGGCGTCAGGCTAAACCAGTTTGGCCTAGGAAAAACTAGTTTATCCGATGCGCGTTAAAATAAACTAGTTTGGCCGGTAACATATATATATATTTGATGTATTTCTTTATTTCTGTAACATCTTTATACCATGCTGCACTTCAATAACTTTTTGTGATTTTTACTGTTTTTATAACATTTGATCTTTTTGGTCATTGATAACTTACTGATTGGCATCTGGATTTTTAAATCACTTGGCTAGCTTATTTTGAAAGGGTTCTTTTAGTTAAAATTTTTAATATATAAGTCTTTTAATAGTTCAACATTATTTAGCTAGATTTTTGTATCTTTTGTCTGTAACTGGTTATTGCATCAATTTTGGTAAATTTTTGTGTGTTTAAATGGTTTACTTGTACAGAAAGTTTATATCTATATATATATGTGGATGTGGCTTGCGCTTTCCAAAACATCCTGACCACATTCTGGCCGCAGCAAGAGGGTGCAGCTAATTCTCATCAGAACTAATAAAGCTTGCAAATTTCAAAAGACAATAAACTTGATGACTTAGTGATTTTGCATCTCCAGCCTGAAAATCAAAGGTTAAAATTAACTTCAGAGTTCTTTTGTGAGCTGACCTGGAAAGACGTCCCAATCAGACTCAGATAGCGCGCTGAAGTATTGACGGTGGTAAATTGCACCAAAAAGCCCTTTTTATCCCCTGAAAACCTGTATATAATTTGTATGTGTCCTGTAAATATAATTAATGCCTTACTCCAGATATTAAAATTGTGTTATTTCTACACCATCGAGTCATCAATGAGAAGTATTTATTACCAAAGGTCAATTGCACATTGGCACCCGGCCGGTGCTGCAACTCCAACCGTTTTCCAAAGCCCCTAGACGCTGCTGATATCCCTCTTGTGAAATATAGAAGAGCCATCGCAAGCCGAATTTTCCAGTTATAAATAAGAGGAAAGCGAGAAAAAGAAGACTTCACTACGTAATACTGACCTACTTATCTGTTATCAAGTCATCTGTTTTTTTCTACAAAGCGAGCAGCAGAATCTGTGATTTTTTTTTCTCCTCTCATTGGATATTGTTGATTCATTCAGCGTTCTTTTTTAAAGGATAACAAAATTACAAGTAAGCCTTTAAGTATTTTTCATTCAGTATGTTTTTACAAGAGATACTCTCAGTTTTGGCTCAGGTTAATTCGGCACGTGCTGAACGAATTAAACTTTTACATACCCTTGTATTCGGTTCTGATGAAAATAGAAATAATAGGAAAAATTTAAGGAAGTTTGAGGGATTTAAATTTAAAATTGGGGATACAGAATTTGACGGCAAAATAACAGATCAGCTAAAAACTTCCCCTTAGCCCAACTCATTTCAATGACAAATTTATTATGCCTAGACATCGGTGGTAACGAAGCTGACATCTCCCGACGTATTATAGAAGCACTGTCAGATCTAGAAAAATTTCTGTCCTCCATTTCACCAGAATCTGATTCAGAACCTGAAATTCCCGAAGACAATGATTCTCGCAATACTTTGCAATCCAATTCATTATCAAATTTTTCTGGTACTACTTTGCAACACACTGCCGCAATTTCCCCCCATCCTGCACCGCGTCAATCGATTTCCTTTACCGATTTCGAAAATTTAATTACACCTTTTTCTGGCAAGCAGTAGAAAATATTTTACAATGGTTAGAAAGATTTGAGGGTTTGACTATAACATTTCAACTGAACGAATTATAAAAATTTCTTTTCATCGAAAGAGCTCGCAAAAGTACTGCATTATTATTCGTCCACAGTGAGCCAGAATTAATGTCCTATGCAGCATTAAACCAAGCTTTGATACAAGAATTCGCACATATTTCCTCTTCCGCCCATATACATGAAGTGTTAGCTTTACGTACCTGTAAGGGCAACGAAAAAATGAGTGAATATTTTCTCGTTATGAAAGAAATTGCCCAACGAGCTAAAATAGATGATGCATCACTCATGCATTATGTTATCACCTCACCGGTATTAGAGATACGCCTAATAATAAAGCAATTCTTTTTGGCTTTCACACTCACTGAATTTAAATGTAAACTTCAAATTTATCAGCAAATTTGCGATCAAAGTCCCCACCATTGCCAGTCACAGCCACGACCTACAAATGTTATTAGTAAACCCTACACACCGAAAATGATCTGTTTTTCTTGTGGACAATCCAGACACCTTGCAAAAGATTGTGTACATAAAAACAAAGGAATTAAGTGCTTCGCGTGCAACCAATTTGGACACAAGAGTTACGAATGCACTCAGACTACCCGCCATAAAGTTTCAAACTCAGGCACCTCCCCCCTGAAATTCGAGTAGTGGAATTAGATAAACTGCATCAAAACATGACAAAATTAGTGAAAATTGCAGATTTAGTGGTAGATGGGTTGATAGATACCGGTTCGCATATTACGGCTGTAAGAAAAGACTTGTACTGCTTACTTGGTTCCCCCACCTTCAACGAAGCAAACTTACAAATTGCAGGATTCAGCAACGGCAATGTCACATCAATCGGGACGTTCAGTACAACCATCTATAGATGACAATGGGTATACCACCACATCTTATGTCATAGAATTTTCTCGCATGAACCTCTCATCGTGAAGTTCTACTGGGCACATCTTCTTAAAGACGAAAGATGTTGCATGTTACACATGGCACACATGACGTTTTTTAACTTTCATTATTTTTTCTTTCTTCATGTAGTGTTAATGCAGTTCAGACTATGCATTATAATGGAAAAGTCCGAATTTAAACTTTTTGTTGGTTCTCTACCTTTTGCCTTTCTCGCATGATTTCGTAAAAGAATTACAGAAGAAACGTGAATTTCGTAAAAGAATTGAAAAAAAAAAACCCCGCGAATTTCGTAAAAGAATTGAAAAAAAAAACGTGAATTTCGTCAAAGAATACAAAAATGACATTTTGATGCTCAAAAATATTTATTTTCTGCTCCAAAATAGTTATTTTCTGCTCCAAAGTGGCTTTTTGCTGCTCCAAAATAAGGCCCATGCTGTTCCATCACTGAAATGCGCTCCTCCCCAACTCCTGGCAATTTTATTTCCTTATCTCCAAGCACATAGTCATAAGAACTTGGAGTTTCATAATTAGAAGAATTATTAAATATAAAATCATGATATTTATTAAGCAAAATGATATTTATTAGACCAAAGGGGGGAATACATTATCTAAATTAATAATTTAATCAAAAATGTACACTTGCAGATTCATGTAAAAATTGTATAGGAAGTAAAGGATTAAATAAGAATTAGGTTTAAGTAATTGTTAGTCATTTCAGTTAAGCAAAATTGTGTTTATTCAACAAAGAGGAAGAAGTTATTAGTGGAGTGGTAAGGAGAATGGTATAGACCCCTTGCATTGACGTCACGTTGCTATTAGCAACGGCTGATACTATAGCATCAGGAGCACAGAACTCCCCGTTTGCCGTTAAAAGCGCGTGTTATCTTTCTGTTTAATTTAGATCTTCCTTATTTTTATTATTATAGTGCAAATAAGTCTAATAAATCAAATGGAGAGCACCACATTCGCCTTATATTTGGGCGCCATATGAAGCGATTTCAGACATGTGACATCCTGTGCAACCCGCATAGATCTAGTAAAATAATATAATATAGTTATTTTTACTATATCTATGGCACCCGTCTATATGTTTGGTGGAGTGGTATGTTCCCAAAAGAAGTAATTTAATCAGAGATGTCCACTTGCATGTTCCATGGGTCATACTTGTCCTGAAATATAGTAACATTTCGAAATTTCATGAGTTTTGTACTATAGCATATAGCACTAACAGTCATGATTTTTCCGCAAATATATATATACAGTAAAACCTCCATAACGGACACTTCTATTTAACGGACAGTTTTGCAATCTCCACTCCCAAAACCTAAACTTTGTATGTTTAACCTCTGAATAACGGACAGTAATTTTGGCGATAGAGGATGAAAAATTATTTTTTTAACGAGAAAAACAGTGATAAGCCTCTAAATTTAACAGGGCAATGTGTCACAAATTGAAAGACACAATTGTCAGAAAATGAAACACACATTTCCGACACAAATGAAGAATTAAGGGAATTAACGAAATGTATCAGGAGTGAAGAAACTGCCGAAAATTTCATTAAAAATTGAGGATCAGTTACCTACTGAAGCAGAATCAGTTGATGTATGCGATTATATTCCTACAAAATTTTCGACAAAAGCTGACTCTATTAGTGATAATGAAGCAGATACTCAAATCGGAGATACTTCCTGCGATATCGAGAATTTCCAAGCGGCAAAATACAGTGAGCAGTTACACAAATTCTTTGTAAAAAAAAATGATTCAGAAAAATTAAAACTACTGACAGAGTTAAAACTCCACATTGAGAAACAAATTACATGTAATCGCAACCAAAAGCAAACTTTTGTAACAGATTTTTTTCGCAAGAATGTAATGAACAGTGAATAAAGGCTTTAAGTATAAAGTTTTATTGCTTAAAAAAATAATTTTAATTTCTGATTAATCATATAATAGAGGTTTTAGGACCTATAAAAGTCAATTAATGAAACATTAACCCCTTGGGGACGAGCGACACGTATACGTGCCGCATGAAGCGATCAGAATACTTGTTTTTCCTCACCAGTAAAATTTTACTGTAAAATTTGCCTTATTTAATCAGCGCTTTTTCTCGATTCAACAAGACACAAATTTCTGTTTATAAAAGACAAAAGATTAAAAATTCCGTAAAATGCTCCCGTCCCGAAGGGGTTAAGTATTTCTTAGCAATTTTTGAATTTCTGAGGTTTTCCCAATAACGGACACCTCCGAATAGCGGACACTTTCCGCGCTCCCGAGGTGTCCGTTATTTGGAGGTTTTACTGTATTTGTTTTCTTTTTTTCTCGGAATTCCACAAAATCAGTATTTTCGAATTAATAAGTGCATAGGAGAGCCAGAAAATAGTGAAACGTTTTCTCATCTGATGATGAAAAACTCAAAATTTCGTCAAGTGGTCGCAGAAAAAAAAATCGGGAATATATCAATCGGACAGGAAGGAAAATTTTGTTAATCGGTCGTTGAAAAAAATTGTGATAATCTTCAACAAATCTCTAAAAAAATCGGGAATGTCGTCAAACATTCGCAGATGTGCCACTTTTCCAAGTTTTGCGAATTTCCACTTTTTTTTGCTATTTTAAAAATGGACCAGTGAGTTCTGCGGAATCGTAAAAAAAAAAAACGAAAACAAATCGATTTGATGTGCGCTGCGATCGAGAATTTCGTCACACGGTCCATGAATAAAATTGGAAATTCAAGCCAATCATTCGAACAAAAAACTGACACTCGTCAAACAATCGCGGAAAAATCGCGAATTTTGTCAAGAGGTAGCAAATTTTATCAATCGGTCAAGGGAAAAAAATCGCGAATTTCGTCAAACAATTGCAGAAATTAATCGCGGAGTAAAATCGTGAATTTCGTCGAATGATTGCGTAAAAACATCGCGATTTCGTCAAGAGGTCGTGTAAAAAAATCGCAAATTTCGTCGAACACGTGCAGAAATTGAGAATTTCGTGAAACCAATGCGAAATAAAATCGCGAATTTCGTCAAACGATCGCGGGAAAAAAAATCGTGAATTTTAGCAAACTATCGCGGAAAAAGGAAAGAATTTCGTCAAATCGAAAAGAAAATCACGAATTTCGGCAAACGATCGCGGAAAAACTGCGAATTTCGGTAAAAGAATTGCGAATTTCGGACAAACGATCGCGGAAAAGAGTCGCGCATTTTGGCAAACGATCGTGGGAAAAAAAATCTCGAATTTCAGCAAGCGATCGCGAAAAAAAACCCGAATTTCAACAAACGATCGCTGTAAAGAATCGCGAATTTCGGCAAACGATCGAGGAAAATAATTGCGAATTTTAGCAAACGACAGCGAAAAAATCGCGAATTTCGGCAAACTGTCGGGGAAAATAATCGCGGATTTCGGCAAACGATCGCGGAAGAAAAATCGCGAATTTTGGCAGACGTTCGCGGAAAAAAATCGCGAATTTTGAATACCGATCGTAGAAAAAAATAGTGAATTTCGGTAAACGATTGCAGAAAAGAATCGCGAATTTCGGCAAACGATCGCAGAAAAAAATCGCGAATTTCGGCAAACTATCGCGGAAAAGAATCGCGAATTTCGGCAAACTATCGCGGAAAAGAACCGCGAATTTGCAAACGTTCTCGGAAAAAAATCGCGAATTTCGGCAAACGATCGCGAAAAAAAATCGAATTTCGACAAACGATCGCAGAAAAAAACCCCGAATTTCGGCAAAAGATCGCGAAAAAAAATTTCGGATACCGATCGCAGAAAAAAAATCGCGAATTTCATCAAACTTTCACGGAAAAAACGCGAATTTCGACAAATGATCGTGGAAAAAAAATCGCAAATTTCGGCAAACGATAGATGAAAAAATCTCGAACTTCGGCAGACAATCACATAAAAAAAATCTCCAACTTCGGCGAACGATCGCGGAAAAAAATAGTATACCGGGTAAATGTGTCCTGAAATATCTCCTAGGACCCGTACTACTCCTGATATTCATTTAAAACTAAGGGGGGGAATAAAGGTTAAATAATATATAAGCAGTTCTGTGTGACTATTAGTAAGCAGAATGGTATTTAATTTGCTAAAAGGTGGGGTGGGGATTTAGTTCCCGAAAATTATAATTTAATCAGAAATGCCCACCTGCAGATTCATGCAAAAATTAGATGGGGAGTTAAAGTGTTAAATAATATTTAGGTACTAATTAGTGACTATTAATAAGTAGAATAGTATGTAGTTGGCGAATGGGTGAAACAATGTTTATTCTCTAAAATTAAAATTAAATCAAAGGTGTGCATATGCAGATTCTTCTAAAAATTTAATGGGGAGTAGTGGGTTAAATTAAATTCAGCTAGTAATTAATGATTATTGTTAATCAGAATAGTATGTGTTAGGTGAAGGAATGGCATTTAATGTGCTAAAGGGGGGGGGGAGGTTAGTTCCCAAAAATTATAATGTAATCAGATGCCCACCTGCAGATTCACGCAAAAATTATATAAGGAGTAAAGAGCTAAATAATATTTAGGTACTAATTAGTGGCTATCAATATGTAGAATAGTATGTAGTTGACGAGTGCGTGAAACAATTTTTATTGTCTAAAATTAAAATTAACAACACAATAATTTTGTCAAAAGTTGCAATTTAATCAGGGATGTCCACTTGCAGATTCATGTGGAAATTGAATAGTGAGTAAAGCGTTAAAAAATATTAGTTGATAAATAATAATCGCAACTAAGCAGAAGTAGTATATGCATTTGGCAAAAGGAGGAAACAAATTGATCTTTAAAATGATCATTTAACATAAAATGCTCACCTGCAACTTCATGTCGAATTTTTATGGAGGGTAAGGGGTTACTATGTAGTTTTAGAACATAATTTTTTGTTAGTATTACGTAGAATTGTACCAGCATTTACAATCTCTAATCATTAATTAGTGTAAAATATTATGAATAATTATTTGATTTGATTTAAAGAAAGTCATCGTTTTATAAATATGGAGAATAACAGAGGTGTAAAAGGTTAACTGATTATGAATAAACATTTAAGCGGTTTAGTGACAACCAAAGAGGAAGAGGATAGCTTGAAATATTAGTCCATTATTTACACTTTAACATCATGAAGTAAACTTTATGATGGCTTATGGGTTAAATGAAGGGGAAATTGGCTAATAAATTTATACCACTTATTCATATAAAATTACTTATAAAACAGTCTAGACGTAGGTTCATTAAGTAAACAAAAGTGCAAACGTATAAATGAGAAAGATTATAGCCTTTCTCATGTGAAGAATTATTGAGAAGTAGAGGGTTAACTAAGTATAGGGAGATAACAGTATCTATACTGAAACATTTATACAAGATTCCAGTTATCCATTTGTAAATTTATCAGATGGTTTAAATCATAATTACAAATCATATAATTATTAGCTGACTCGCCCGGGCCTGTTATAATAATGCTAAACAAAAATCAAATTTGTATGATTTTATATCTTCGGGAAATCTTTCAAATGAACCTAGTTTCAGGGTCCCAATGCCTTCGGTAGCATAGAGTGTTTCAAATGTACTAAGTTTCTCATTACTCAGTGCCTTCGGCAGCGTCTTGTGTGTTCCCAACAAACCTCTTTCCGATCGAATCGGTGTCCTGGGTCCTTGCTGCCTAAGGCAGTGTATACCTGGAGGAGTGGTCCGCGAGGGCCAGAGACAATCGAAAACCAAGTTGAATGAGCCAAACCCCGTAGTAATCTGGTACACAGAACCTGAGATGAGAATGCGTCCCCTGGCGGTGGAACTAAAATCTATAAAACAATCGTAAGCTAAGAATGAACCAATTACCATTGAAATAGAAACAGAAAAAAAAAAAATACGGCGTTAATGTTCAAAAATGGGGTAA
This sequence comes from Maratus speciosus, assembly GCA_963932465.1. NCBI lineage: Eukaryota > Metazoa > Arthropoda > Arachnida > Araneae > Salticidae > Maratus > Maratus speciosus. Next base: position 137,506,904 of record OZ010798.1, read on the forward strand.
CAGAAGTCTAAAATAAACTTTCAAAATGCAAAAAGTAGCTGAATCGTAAGCTACATTGAATGAACCAATTTCCGTTGAAATTTGGCCTGTAGAACCTGAGGAAAGAATGTGCCCCCAGGCGTGCAAGGTGCCCCCCTCCCTGTAAATTTAACGAATTACCTTTTATATTCACGTGATATTTAATTTACTAATGAAATCCTTCCGCCCCGACATAAAGTTAATCACTTACCGTTAACAGTAACGAGATTTTTAATTTATGCTTGCAGTGAGTAAACGTAAGTTGATGCCGAAAAAGAAGATTAGTATTAGTATTCAAAAAAGGTGGTAGCTGGGGTCTAAAGAAATTTTTTAGTTGTTTATAAACTAGCTTGAGGACCTAGAACTATGTTAAAAAAATTGCTAGAGAATTTGATCATTTTTAAAGAAGCTGCACCAAGGGACCCAAAAAAGCGATTAATATTCGAAATTGGTTGTAGTTGAAGTCGGGGAAATATTTTTGTTTTTCATGTAGTAGCTGGAGGATATGAGAAGTGGTTAGAAAAAAACTAATAGACCGGGAGGCGACTGCACAAACTATCACCTCATCGAGTTGACGGCAAAAATTCCAGGATTAGTTAAAACTTTATTCCCATTTAAAAATAAAACTGGTCTGCCAAGTTATAGTTTGGTGGAAAACACCTGCAAACCTGATTTTCGTGGTTCACTGGTAGGTTTACCATTGTGTTTTCCTGCTCCCAGTCTTCCGTGTTTTCATGCCTTTGGATGCAGGAAAACACAATGATAAACTTACATATCAACCACTAAAATTAGGCCTGCATGTGGTTTCCGCCAAGATATGATTTGGCAGGCCAGTTGCATTTTAATATGTCAATCGAGTTCTGTCTAATCCTGGAATTTCAGCCGTCAGCTCGATGAAGCGATGGTCTGTGCAACTGCCTCAGGCCCTGAGACCCAGTACAGGTCCCCTTGAAGTTTTTTTGACCTAAATTGTTAATAAAATTCCCGTTTTAATCCGATCCTCGTTATTGAGGCCCTTTTTCTATTTAGTTATTCCCTTGTTTCTTTTAAAGAATGTTATCCTGACATGCGGGTATGATAGCCTTGAGTCGATTGATTTTTGAATTAGTACACATTAAAAAGAAAGATATACATTATTTTAGAAAGGAAACTTATGAAATGAGTTTTAATAACATGAATACAGATAAAAGAGCAGCCATTACTTGCTATTTCATTTTCTATTATGATACAATGAGTTTAGTTGACTGTTACTAATGAACAACTAATCAATGCACAATATCATGTGTGCTAAGTTCACGTGAGACAAAATATAAATTAACATAAAACAAAAGCTATATTTTAACACTTTCCCTTGTTAATTACATATTTAGTTTCAAGCCTGATAATCTAATTTGATCACACAATATCAGTAATCGAGTTTTGGTTAACGGCTTGGTCATAATATCTGCAATCTGTTTCTCAGTAGAAATTTGCTCTACAACTAACTTGCCTTCTAATACCTTATCATGAACGAAGATATTCTTTATTTCTATATGTTTTGTTCTTCTGTGATATTCTGGATTATGGGCAAGTTTTACAGCTGCACTATTGTCTACTTGAAGAATATGTATTTCTTTTAGTTTTACTATTCCTTCATACAATCTTCTGCGCCAAAGAATTTCTTTAGTTGTTTCAGATGCTGCTATAACTTCAGCCTCTGTTGTTGAAGTAGCCACGATGGTTTGTCTTTGACTGTGCCCCGATATTGCACCTCCAGCATATATTATCACTGACCCAGATGTTGATCTTCCAGTTTTTATGCATCCTCCAAAATCTGCATCTCTGTAACACTTTAATACTCTATTTGAATTTGTTGTGCGATAAGTAATACCAAAATTTCTTGTTTTTGATGTGTAGCGAAAAACTCTCTTTACTCTCACTACATCTTCAGCAGATGGGTTTTCTAGCGTTCTTGATAAAACTCTTACGCTGTAAGCTAGATCTGGTCTCGTTCCTACCATTAAGTACATTAGAGCTCCAACTGCTTGTCTATATGGAAAGCCAACTTTCTTAGATTCTTCAGTATTTTGTGATCTTGATTCCTTTAACATCGGTGTTGTTACTGGCTTGCAATTTTCAAATCCAAATCTCTTAAGAATTTTTTTGGCATATCCTTTTTGATTAATAGTAGTAATATCTTGGTTTTTCCTATATTCAATTTCAAGCCCTAAAAAACAAGAAGCGTTTCCAGAAACTATCTTGAATCTGGCTTTTAACTTTTCAATGAAGATTTCACACTCTTGTTGATCATTTGCAGCAACTAATCCATCATCTACGTACAATGCTATAATTAACTTTTTGCCATTCTTCTCTCGAATATATAGACATGGATCAGCATCACTCACTTTGAAATCAATTTTTAATAAAAATTGACCAAAAAACTTATTCCAACAATGTGGAGCTTGTTTTAAACCATACAAACTTCGCTTGAGCTTGCATACTCTTTGTTGTGCCTTCCTCATATCCTTCTGGTTGTTGCATGTAGATTGTTTCTTCTAATTCTCCATACAAAAATGCTGTATATACATCAAATTGTGATAAATACATTTTTTCTTCTGCTGCAATACTCAATAATGCTCGTATTGTTTCTAATTTTGCTATTGGACTAAAAGTTTCAATATAATCAATGCCTTGACGTTGACTATAATCTTTTATAACAAGCCTGTCTTTATACTTGTTAATACTGCCATCTGGATTTATTTTGATTCTATAAACCCACTTACATGGTATAGCTTTGGATCCTTCTGGTAAATTAACTCATTCCCAGGTCTCATTTTCTTTTAAAGATTTTATTTCATTCTCCATAGCTTTCTTCCAATTTGAACTTTCCTTGCTGTTGATTGCTTCTATGTATGTTTCAGGATTTTCATTTTCATAAATTAGTGACTCAGCTTCCATTATATAATCATCAAACCGTGTAGGCTTTCGTATCTTGTCACATTCTCTCAATTGCTTATCATGCGATGGTTTAACTTCTTCATCACTCTCAACATCGCTGCCACTTAGATCATCTTGTTTTTCATCTTCTTTAAGTTGTTCATCTTCATATTTTCCCTGATTAGAAAGATCACTTGTATTTTCTTGTTTATTGTCATTGAATGGTAACTGAATGGAATTATCATATTTTTTCAATTTTTCATGAAAAATGACATCTCTAGAAAAAATCATCTTGTTTTCTTCTTTTAGCCAAATTCTGTAACATTCATCAGAATCGTAACCTACAAGATAACCTTTGATAGCTTTCTTTTCCATTTTTCTTCAATTTTGTACAGGAATATGAGCATAACATGTAGAACCTATTACACATAAATGCTGTACTCTAGGTTTCTTCTTGATACACAATTCATAAGGACCAACTCCCTCCACTGAAGATTTTCCCATTCTGTTTAGGATATATATTGCAGAAGAGACTAGTTCGGCCCACATTGCATCCAGAAAACTAATTTCAGGATTCGAATATTTGAATGTTCTTGCCATTTCTACAATTGTTCTGTTCTCTCTTTCACTTGGTCCATTCTGTTGTGTTCTAAAAGGTGCGGTAGGTCTTTTTGTAATTCCTTCTTCACGTAGAATTGCTTCAATTTCTTTATTGTCAAATTCTCCACCATTATTGCTCAAAAATTCTTTAATTTTGTGTCCCATAGTTTTGGCATGAGCAAGCATATGTTTTAACATATTATTGACCTCTGACTTCTCTCTTATGATGTAACCATACCTAAACTTTGTGAAAATATCTTTAAATACAACTAAATATCGTTTCTTTTGAAAAGATTCAGGTAACAAGCCACAGACATCAGCCGAAATAGGCTCACCTGGTTCTGTTGCTTTCTTTTTGTTTCCTAAAGGTAAGCAATGTGCTTTTCCATAAATGCATGGCTCACATAACTTATTTTCCAGTTGAACTTTGATTCGTAACTCTTTTTCAAGCTTTTGTTTGATGTGACACTTATCTTGATGACCCCATCTTTCATGATAAAGTTGTAATAAAGAATCGTTTTTCTCAGTATTGTTTATTTCTAAAATTTGATTTGGCATAATTGGCTCAATTATTGCCTTAAACAAAGATCCAGATACATTGCATGTTCCATACAGTACCACTTGATCATTTATCTTTAACCAACATTCAGTAGATGTCGATCGAAATTCACTGTCTTGAGCAGCTAACACTGAAAATAAAATTTTGTTGACTTCGGGTACATACCAGACATCCTTCAGCTGAATTTCTTGACATTTTTCACCAGCAAAAGATTTAAAACGAATAGTTCTTTTTCCAGTTGCAGCCAATCTTTCCTTTCCAGCAGCCTTAATGCTACAAGGACTAAGAAATTGCATGAAATCAGTAAAGTACTCTGAACAGCTCGTAATATGTTGAGTTGCTTCATTATCAATCTAAAAAGTTATTGAATCTGCTTCTGTAGTATACGTTTCGACAGAAATAGACATCGCTGCACCATTGGCGGTTTTCTTTATATCTTTAGTATCACTTCTTGGCGACTTTTTGGTTGGTTTTCCATCGGAAATCCATTTTCTACAATTTCTTACCTAGTGACCTTTACAGTTACAGTAGTTACAAATGTCAGCTTTATATGACTTCTTGATAAATTCGGAATTTTTATCTTTATTCTGTTTTTTTAATCTTGAAGCTACTAGCGTTTCCTGAACAGCAATATTGCCGTTTTCAACTTTGATGAAATTTCTCTCAAACATACAAAGTTGCTCTGTTAACTCATCAAAAGTTCTGTCTTCATTTTTAGACAACAACATCCAGTTAAACTTAAAGGTTTCAAATTTGCGTGGTAAAATTTGCAGTACTTTCCAAACTAACATTAAATTAGGTAACTTGTTTTCACCAATATCTTCAAGCCCGTTATTTAATTCACTCCAAATGGTTCTTAACTTAGCTATGTGAGTTGAGACATCATCGCTTAACGCCCAGTTAAATGTGAAAAATTCTGTACATATCTTAAATAACTGATCTTTTGACATTGCTTCAAAATGATGCTTTAAGGCTTCCCACATTTCATATGCTGTTTCTTTATCCATAATCTTTTGATAAACTATATCAGTTACGAAACTTGCTATCACGGATTTTACATAACTATTAGTTTTACGTTACAAATCAGAACATACTTTATGTTCCTTGATTTCTCTATCTTCAGCATTGCTACTTAACGGTTCAGGTTTCTTTAATTTACCATCTATAACATCAAGTGCTCATTTATGATAATCAATAAAAACTCTAATCTTGTGTTTCTATATTGGCCAGTCTACTACACCAGTCAATAATTTAACTTGCTTTGTTAAATCCATATCTTCTTAAACTTTAATGTGATTTCAAAATCTTTTAATGATAATCTTCTCTTCTAAAATAAACTAAAGTTTTACTTCACTTTCTATGAGCAAAACCTAACTTATCTATATCTAATTTTAATTAGTCAGACTTGAGCTAACTAGCGCAATTCAAAGCGAGCTGAAAAAGCCCATAACCTTTTAAAAAATGTTATCCTGACATGCGGAGTATGATAGCTATGAGTCGATTGATATTTGAATTAATACACATTAAAAAGAAAGATACACATTATTTTAGAAAGGAAACTTACGAAATGAATTTTAATAACATGAATACGGATAAAAGAACAGCCATTACTTGCTATTTCATTTTCTATTATGATACAACAAGTTTAGTTGTCTGTTACTAATGAACAACTAATCAATACACAATATCATGTGTGCTAAGTTCACGTGAGACAAAATATGAATTAACACAAAACAAAAACTATATTTTAACAGTTTCTACATTCCATTTAAGACCCTGGTCCCCTATGACCCAGTTCGGAGTCCCGTTAATTTTTTGTGAACCATGCCACCATGAAAAATAATTCTGAAGAGCGCATTATTCATTAAACTTCTAAACTAAGTTTAGATTTTTTTATTATTATTATTCTGGTAACTTTTAAGTGTTTAAACCCCTTTGTGCCTTTTTAGGCAAGGAATTTAACTCTGATGACAAATTAAGAATGATGGTCAATAAACTCCCCTGCCCTATTCTCTCGGGAAACTCTCACAGAAATAGATAAATTAATATTGTCATTATTTATTCCCCCCCCCCCCCCAAAAAAAAAAAGTTGCATTTATTTATTGAACTTCGAAAGGACTTGGAAATAAAAGTCATGAAAGATAAAACCGTAAAATCAAAGCAAACATCAATGCATACATTTTTTAAACTCTGCAGTAATTAACTTATGTAATTAATTTTTGTTTTGATACTTAAATTTTTATATTTTTTCCTAATGTGAAAAATAAATTGTTGTAACATTAATTGTTACCTTTTTACAACAATTAAAATCTAAATTTAAAAACGACCTCCATTAAGAGACCACCTCTCGGAACGACCACTTTTTATTGGAATGGAATGTGGTCGCTTTAGGGAGGTTTTACTGTAGTTTAGCGATAGTTTTTGGTCGATGGGATAATCAAGTACAGTAAAACCTCCCTAAAGCGACCACGTTCTGTTTCAATAAAAATTGGTCGCTCCTAGGTGGTCTCTTAATGGAGGTCATGTTTAAATCTGGATGTTAATTGTTGGAAAAGGTAACAATGTTACTAAAATTTATTTTTCACATTAGGAAAAAATATGAAAATTTAAGTATCAAAACAAAAGTTAATTACTATAGAGTTTAAGAAATGAATGCATTGATGTTTGCATTGATTCTATGGTTTTATCTTTTATAATTTTTATTTCAAAGTTCTGTTAATTAATGTAATTTTTTTTTTTTTTTTTTGGACGGGAACAAATAATGACGATTTTATTCATTTATCTATTTCTTTAAGAGTTTCCTGACAGAATAGGGCAGGGGAGTTTATTGACTGTCATTCTCAATTTTTTGTCATCAGAGTTAAATTCATTGCCTAAAAAGGCACAAAGGGGTTTAAACACTAAAAATGTTACCGGAATTTAAAAAAAAATCTAAACTTAGTTTAGAAGTTTGATGAATAATGCGCTCCCCAGAATTATTTTTCTAATAAAACCTTCTTCAAGAGACCAGGAAAAGTGGAATTTGTTTCCTTTTCTTCAAAGAAATGGGTCACTGTCACTCATGGAGGGAATTCAACTGGGATGGCCTCTGAATGTGGGTAAAATTAGTTTTGAGTCTATCAGAATACATTTCGTTCCATGAAAAAATGGTCGTTCAGGGAGGCGGTCACACAGGGAGGTTTCACTGTACTCCCCAAATTTTATACACATAATTTAAAAGTAGACTTTACTTCCAATCGCTTGGTACAAGTAACTTTCTTCTGTTATAATTAGTTGCAGAGTTAGAAGGGGATGTTTCCTTTTATTTTTCATGACTGTACATGTACATTCTTTACAGAAATATGCGATATAGTGTGTTTGATGGGGAACGTAAGCATTCTGCATTATTACTGTATTAAGGTATGTTAGTATTATACTGTCAATACAAAATAGAATGCAAGAAAATTTTATATTATGCAGCATTGAAAAGGTAAGAAAGAAAACTTTGCAGTTGTTTCTTTTAAATCAAAAGCAAACATTAAAATGATTGATAATATACATAATTTTTCCAAATTCACCTTGTTTGATCAAATCTTAACAAATATTAATAACACAACTTCTGATACAATATATTTGTTATATTTATAAAAGCATGTTGAATTATATTATGAATGAAAAGGGTTTTAATAATTCTGCTTCCCCCCCCCCCCCATAACTACGACATCACAGGTTGAAGGAAAATCTAATTCTAGTTTCTATTTCTTTAATTTCAAAATTTTATAAGTTTTCATAGTATAAGAAATGTAAGTTTTCAATAATCTAACATGCAAGATAAATACTCCTGGTAATTTTGATAAATTATGAAGCTTTTTTTTTTCTCTTTCAAAATTTAGTAGTTTCTTCTTTTTACAAAATTAAATCTTATTTTCTGTACACACAGTGCTATTTGCGTCACAGTCAAAAATATGGATATCTGCAGGGTTCTTGCTGCCACTTGTCATTGTGCAAAAGTAGCGACAAAATGCTTCATTTGGCGAGTAAAAGAACAATCAAACTTGCCAAATTGCAAATGCTCAATTTCTGCTCATTTTGAACATTTGTGTGTTTGCCAATACAGTCAAAATTCTGATCTGCGTTACCGAAAAACTGATGTCGCTTTACATGCCAGGGCTTGAAATTCAATTTTTCCTAGGAGGGGAGTCTCCTTACCAACATTCATAAATGGAGGGGAGTTGAGCTGTTTGGGAGGGGGGGGAATCTAAAACTCACTGTTATTTTACGTTCTATTTAAAGATTTACATTAATTACTTTGTCATGTCTGTTTTAATACAGACATGACAAAATGGTATTGTGCTTTGTCATGTTTCTTCAATGGTACTTTTTCAAAATACCATTGAAGCAATTTAAATCAACAATTCAGAATAATTATGCAAAATGTTTTTTTATTTAAAAAAGTAAGAAAGTTAAGCTTTTATATAGTCTATTTTTCAACTTTCAACCAAGTATCATGAGTCCTTAACAATGGGGTTGTTAAATGAATTTCTGAATTTAGATTTTATTCCATTTTGGGCCCTGAATCTTCTTTCACAAGGTAAACTTGTGACAGACAGCACAAGCAGTACATTTATAACTTTGGAAGTTATCGGAAACATATGGTTATGCTCTCTTAAAAAATTTTCAGAAAACTTTGCACTATCTGACATGATTTTTAACTACTTGCATGAACAATGTATATTCAGTGATGGAATCATCAATACCCATTTCTGAACAAAATTGCTTTATTATATCCTTAATGGAATTATAGTCAAAACCTGACTCCCTGGTATTTTCTTTGTTTAAAATTTGAATGCTTGTTCAATCAAAGTCAAAAGTTTGAAATGGATACTGTGTATTCCTTTTCTCCACTACACGAGAAATGTAGGTTAACTTAAATTGTCAAGTCCTAATTTCTGTTAATTGCAAGGATCAACTTGTTTGGTGTTTCTATATATGTTTGATTGCAGCTCGGAACTTTTCTTTGATGTGCACCACAAGATCTTTGCAGCCTTTCTAATCTTATTTTTGTTTAGTACTGAATTTAAACCAATGTGCCAGAGCGCAGCGACCGGTGACACTTAACGCCCTTTTTGGTGCACCCTTTTGGATATTTTTCTTTTTATGTCACAGAAAAAAATATCGTGAAATATGACAATTGGGCATAGAAAAAAAAATCATTAATCTCCTCGATTGGTCGAGGGAAGAATATCGTGAAATTCGTCGACTGGCCACTATATAAAATCGCGAAATTCATCGATCAGACGCGGGATTAAAAAAAATGTGAATTTCGTTAGCCTGCCGCAAAAAGTAATCGTAAAATTCACGGATGTTTCTAAGTAAAAAAAAAAAACTGAAAATCACAGCAAATTTTCTGAAAGGTTACAGCAGGGGATAGGAAGGGATTGGGAAATGCTCTCCTGGTGCTAATTATTTTTTGTTGCAGGCAGGGGTGCCATTTGAGGGGGTCAGGGGGGGGGGGGCTATTGCTCCCCCCAAGGAATTTGATATTTCAGAAAATTTATCAACCCTCAAATGTAGGGATGCATCGAATAGTGATTTTGGCTGAATACCGAATGCCCAATATTTAGCCTACAGTTAAACCGAATACCGAATATTCGGCCAGCCGAATACTAACTGTTAGGCTGAATACCGGATATTAGACCAGCCGAATAGTATCTATTCGGCCGAATATCGAATATTTAACTGATCAAATACTTTTATATCTCAGTGTTTAACGTTAAAAAGTTAAATTTTAAACAACTTTTTATAATATTTAGTACAGATACTTCCATTTTGACAAACAAGACTATTTTTATAAGTAAATTTTGTACTAAAAAAAGTATGTTTTGAGTTATTATTTAAGAAGAGGATCGTTTAAAAAATTTTTAAATAACAAAATTTAAATTCCATGACTTCAGTTAATTCAAACAAATGAAAAGAATTCTCTCATATAGAACAAGAAGCAACATATCATTCCACTTCTTTCATCAAAAATGAAAGGTGTACAAGCCGTAGTAGAATTTTTGTTTATAACTGTATAAAAATGAAGATATTTTAGCGAAATTTGCATCACATTAATTTGCTTGTATAGAATGTGATGATATCCTTGGAAGAGAGTGTATTTTGGCCTGTGGTACAGTGTAAGTATTGTTAGCTGCGTTCATAATAAAAAAGTCCTTCCGGCCAGTGCGAGGAGGAAGAGGTAGCTTTCAAATTCCTTATTTTAAAAAAGCCAATGTATATTATTCAAGCACACGAAGCTCAATTTAGTGGAAACCGAATATAGGAGATTCAATACTAATTTTTATCAATACTAAATCATTATGAATGAGAATTTCGCGAAATTAGTCAGCTTTATCCAAGCTGCTTTTATTTAAAGAAACTTATATTTGGCTGAGATGTTGATGTATACTATCCACATGCCTTCTTACATGGAAATAGGCGAATACGTGTGTTATCGCGTGACAAATACAAGATCGTTTCAAAATGTTAGCCATACTAGAAATTCAAAGCGCTATAATTCAACCATTTTTTAAGATATAAACAAAAGAACAAATTTTCAGAAACAAAATCTGCTCCGGAATCTTTGTATCAAGGCCAAACACATAAAAAAATCTTTTTCATTTTCCAATTTTTTAATATCTCATTTCAAATTTTAAATTTAATTTTTTTTTAAATGGCAACCCTTTTGAAACAAGACGGCGAATGAAGCTGGCCAACGAACTCGGTCGAGACATTGGTATGTACTATGTACAGACCAAGTAACATCCAAATCGGTTCATAAATACGCTTGTTATCGCGTGACAAAAATCAGGTCGTTTTAAAATGTCAGCCACAATAGAAATTCAAAATGCTATAACTCAGCCATTTTTTTAGATATAGACAAAACAAAAACTGTTCCGGAATCTTTGTATTAAGGTCAAACACATACAAAAAAAAATCTTTTTCATTTTCCAATTTTTTGGTATCTCATTTTAAATTTTAAATTTTTTCAAATGGCCGCCATAAAATGGCGGATGAAGCTGGCCAACGAACTCGGTCGAGATATTTGTATGTACTATATACACACCAAAGTACATCCAAATCGGTTCATAAATACGACTGTTATCAGGTAACAAATATCAGGACGTTTCAAAATGTCAGCCACGCTAGAAATTCAAAATGCTATAACTCAGCCATTTTTTTAAGATATAGACGAAACAAAAACTGCTCCCGAATCTTTGTATCAAGGTCAAATACATAAGAAAAAATATTTTTTCAATTTTCAATTTTTTGGTACCACATTTCAAATTTAAACTTTTCTTAAAAATTTAAATGGCTATCATTTTTAAACAAGATGGCGGATGAAGCTGGCCAACGAACTCGGTCGAGACATTGGTATGCACTATGTACAAACGGAGTTACATCCAAATCGGTTCATAAATATGCTTTTTATCGCGTGACAAAATTCAGGACGTTTCAAAATGTCAACCACGCTAGAAATTCAAAATGCTATAACTCAGCCATTTTTTAAGATATAGACGAAACAAACACTGCTCCGGAATCTTTGTATAAAGGTCAAATACATAAGAAAAAAATATTTTTCCATTTTCAATTCTTTGGTACCACATTTCAAATTTCAAATTTTTAAAAAATTTTTAAATGGCCGCCATTTTGAAACAAAATGGCGGATGAAGCTGGCCAACGAACTCGGTCAAGACATTGGTATGTACTATGTACATACCGAATTACATCCAAATCGGTTCATAAATTCGAGAGTTACAGTATGACAAAAGTCAGATATATACATATATATATATATATATATATATATGGATATATATATATATATATGGATATATATATATATATATATATCAACTTTTGAACGGAGGGTGGTTTTGGGGTCTGGGGGTCATGATCGATGAAAATATACCAAAGTTTTTTGAAATCGCTTTCCTCCGAACGGCTGCAATAGGTAGCTTTTTGTAAAGAAAGCTACCTAATAATGTCTAGCTCAGTGCTGTTTAGATATGAATGTTTGCTATTTCCAGCACTTCTCATCATGTTATCATACTTCACAGAAATTAAAGAAACTCTGTTGACAATATAGCTACAATACCTTCATTATTGTTAAAGTAACAAAAGAAAAATAAAGTTTGACTTGGGGATACACTATATTTCTGACTGAATAAGTGAATTGCGATCCTGATTTACTGGACAAAAAATTGCCTGTTTTGATGCTTATTATTACCCTTGAAAATTTCTTCCATTTTGTTTAGAAACAGCCTGTTTGCAAAAAAGCAAGAAACGGATTATTTACCAGACAATGCTCAGTAACTTGCATTTCCACATTTATTAATTCCCATGAACAAATGACATGTCATTAATGTTTAATTTTTTAAGTGACATTTTTAAAACAACAAATAAATAATATAAAATCATTCTTTTATTTTAAAATTCTAATTATTCTGAATATCTTTATTAATTGACAGTTAAAAGTAGAAGTTGTGTAATGTTTTATAAAATATTTTAAAAAGGTTTTTTAAGTATCTGGCAAACCGAATAGTTTGATATTCGGCCTAACCGAATATCAAATAGATACCGAATATTCGGTGCATCCCTAACGTAAGGAAAATCGTATTTTTTCGATTTAGGTAGCAGTATTTTTATGAGGATATTTCCACTTTCAAAACCGGTTCCTAAAGTGTACACATATGTGTGTGTGTGTTTTCGGAATATATATTGTAACATATGTATTATTTCTGAAATCAACATAACTTTTTTTTTATGCACATACAAAACGCACAAAGATTATTGTGGTACGATACGATGTTAAAATTTTGAATATTAACAAACTGGTGCTACTTTTGCCAATCAGAAAAAGTAAATCGTGAGTTTTCTTTTAAAAAAAGTATCTGACTTAAAAAGAAGAAAAAACATTTCATGTAAAATATATCATGTGCTTTTATTATTAAAAAAATTCAGATGAAAAACAGTGAAGAAGTATATTATATTCGAATGTGACAGAAATTCGTTACTGTAACATTAACCTGTTAAAATCGATCGAAAAATATTCTTATAAATTGCATAAAATTGAAGGGTAAAAGTAATTGTTAATTTGAAAATACGATTCATTTTTCTTTTAATCATTTTCCATGAGAAAAAAGCAAGTGCGAACCGCTATCTGGGCAGGCTACACTGTAAAAAAAAACTGACTAAAAACCGGAAATACTACTGGCAATCTAGACGCCAGTACTATTCCCGTTTTTTTACGGGAATTTTTACCCATAAATTACAGAAAATTTTCCGTTTTTCTGATTAAAAACGGAAATTTTTCTGTAATTTATGGGTAAACATTACCGTAAAAAAACGGAAATAGTCCTGATGGCGTCTAGATTGCCAGTAGTATTTCCGTCTTTTAGTCCGTTTTTTTTTTTTTACAGTGTATGACTGTAAACAAAGATCAAGCTGACACGACTCTGAAGCTTGGTGCAAAGTTTGTGCTGCACCCAGTTACGCATTTCGGCTATTTTTGACGCAATGAACATGCCGTTATATATGTTACGTACGCCACGATGAAAGATCGTGCTGTGTTTAAAAAGAGCTCGTGATCTCAATTTTGATTTGCTGAATGAATTATGTGATCATAAAATAAACCACTGACAATCGTCGCTCCGGAATACACGGTTCTTTCCGAACGGAGGGTTACAAATTCAACTTTATTTCCGAGGCATGTAACAGAAATATATATTACATAGATTATCCTTATAAATGAAATAAAGTTGAATTTGCTAAAGATAAAAGGCTATATATTATGAAGAAGTATCAATTATATTTTTATTTTTATATCTGATATCATTATTTTGCATCAATTAAATTTATAATCCATTTTTGTTCATAAGTTCGTCCTTATATAACATTTGAGCATTCAATGCAGCTTAGCTTTGAGAAAAAGAAATAAAAACTTTGTCATAAAATTTAGAGTTTTCAGTATTAAAAATATGTTAAGTATTTTATGTAGTGTTACATCCATTAAGCTCAAAACGCTGCATAAGATAATTATAAGTGGTCTACATCGGCATGAACTCCAATCGTTAGATTAACCGTCTATGAGTGTACAGTATAATGTTTTCGGCGGAATCTCAAACTCTGAAGAAAAAAATGTCATGTATAGTATATTTTTTTAACCCGTTTGAGAAGCCTTAAATATGGCGTTATGTATATAAATTCCGTTTTGTACAAGTTCAGCTTTCGCATTTTTACTGAATTGTCCATACAAAAACGATGATGTAAGAATGAACGATTGTTAGATATAACACTGAAATATAACATTCGTGTTTAATTTAACAATCGGACAAGATATTTCTAACAATGCATTTTCCGCCCTTGCAACAGTAGTAAAGTGGGCGCCAGATTAGTTGGTTAAAAGAGTCCAAGCTTCATAATTTAATTTTGAGTTAAACATACCGTCGGAAGGGCTTTTTATTTCTTTTGTCTACAGCCATTGAAAGTCTCTGCAAAGACGTTTGCGGCAAATGGAGAGAGTTTGGTAATTTTTTCATAGTTATATTCTCATTAATACACACATATCGTGTATAATTTATACTAATTTAAATACTTTATATAATAATGTACCTTATATGCATTTTTTAATTGAAAGAATTTAATGTATCAACATATAGTGTGTAAATTTAGGAACAGGAAAAGTTAACTTACAAAAACTTTCATATTTAATAAATTTTCATTTAATACAGTTGAAACAGACTTGTAGTATGAAAAGCATCTTTGAAAAAAAATTAAATTAATTAGTTAGAGTTTTCTTTAATTATAAATATAATAATTGTCTTAAGCTTTTTTATATGGTCTAAGCAAAAAAAAAAAAAAAAAAAATTGGAGACTTATACATGATCCAGATTAATGTGGACACATGTCACATATGGTTCTAATGGTTCATATCGTTTTATCTTATAGGTTTTTTTTTTTTAAACGCGCTTGAGATGCCTTAAATTTGGTGATTAAATCAGTAACGTTATGTACAGGGCTCAGATGCTGTATATTCCCGCGGCCGCCATCTTGGATGTTTTGAGATTTCTTGGTGATTTTTAGCTGGCGATGTTTTACATTTTATTTTCGTTAAACCTAATATGCGCATAAATCGCTGCTTGGCGATATATGCTATTTGGCGGAAAAGGGGTTTTCACGCCAATAAAAAATCCAAGATGGCGGCCGCAGGAATATACAATACAGCATCTGTTCCCCAAAACTATGTTTAAGAATGAACGTTTGTTTGATATACCACTGAAAAATAACATTCGTGTTTAATTTAACTATCGGACAAAAATCGGACATGCTAATTCTAAGAATGAACAATTGTTTGATATGACACTGAAAAATAACATTCGTGTTTAATTTAACAATCAGACAACAATCGGACAGATATTCTAACAATGAATTTTCCGCGCTTGCATCAGTAGTAAAGTGGGCGCCAGATGAGTTGGTTAAAAGAGTACAAGCTTCATAATTTAATTTTCAGTAAAACATACAGTCGGCAGGACTTATTATTTCTTTTGTCTGCAGCCATTGAAAGTCTCTGCAAAGACGTTTGCGGCAAATGGAGAGAGTTTGGTAATTATTACATAGCTATATTCTCATTATTACATACATATCGTGTATAACTTACACTAATTTAAATACTGCATATAATAATGTACCTTATATGCATTTTTTAATTGAAAGTATTTAATGTATCAACATATAGTGTGTAAATTTAGGAACAGGAAAAGTTAACTTACAAAAACTTTCATATTTAATAAATTTTCATTTAATACAGTTGAAACTGACTTGTAGTATGAAAAGCATCTTTGAAAAAAAAATTAAATTAATTAGTTAGAGTTTTCTTTAATTATAAATATAATAATTGTCTTAAGCTTTTTTATATGGTCTAAGCAAAAAAAAAAAAAAAAAAAAAAAAAAAAAAAAAAAAAAAATTGGAGACTTATACATGATCCAGATTAATGTGGACACATGTCACATATGGCTCTAATGGTTCATATCGTTTTATCTTATAGGTTTTTTTTTTTTTTAAACGCGCTTGAGATGCCTTAAATTTGGTGATTAAATCAGTAACGTTATGTACAGGGCTCAGATGCTATATATTCCCGCGGCCGCCATCTTGGATGTTTTGAGATTTCTTGGTGATTTTTAGCTGGCGATGTTTTACATTTTATTTTCGTTAAACCTAATATGCGCATAAATCGCTGCTTGGCGATATATGCTATTTGGCGGAAAAGGGGTTTTCACGCCAATAAAAAATCCAAGATGGCGGCCGCAGGAATATACAATACAGCATCTGTTCCCCAAAACTATGTTTAAGAATGAACGTTTGTTTGATATACCACTGAAAAATAACATTCGTGTTTAATTTAACTATCGGACAAAAATCGGACATGCTAATTCTAAGAATGAACAATTGTTTGATATGACACTGAAAAATAACATTCGTGTTTAATTTAACAATCAGACAACAATCGGACAGATATTCTAACAATGAATTTTCCGCGCTTGCATCAGTAGTAAAGTGGGCGCCAGATGAGTTGGTTAAAAGAGTACAAGCTTCATAATTTAATTTTCAGTAAAACATACAGTCGGCAGGACTTATTATTTCTTTTGTCTGCAGCCATTGAAAGTCTCTGCAAAGACGTTTGCGGCAAATGGAGAGAGTTTGGTAATTATTACATAGCTATATTCTCATTATTACATACATATCGTGTATAACTTACACTAATTTAAATACTGCATATAATAATGTACCTTATATGCATTTTTTAATTGAAAGTATTTAATGTATCAACATATAGTGTGTAAATTTAGGAACAGGAAAAGTTAACTTACAAAAACTTTCATATTTAATAAATTTTCATTTAATACAGTTGAAACTGACTTGTAGTATGAAAAGCATCTTTGAAAAAAAATTAAATTAATTAGTTAGAGTTTTCTTTAATTATAAATATAATAATTGTCTTAAGCTTTTTTATATGGTCTAAGCAAAAAAAAAAAAAAAAAAAAAAAAAAATTGGAGACTTATACATGATCCAGATTAATGCGGACACATGTCACATATGGTTCTAATGGTTCATATCGTTTTATCTTATAGGTTTTTTTTTTTTTAAACGCGCTTGAGATGCCTTAAATTTGGTGATTAAATCAGTAACGTTATGTACAGGGCTCAGATGCTGTATATTCCCGCGGCCGCCATCTTGGATGTTTTGAGATTTCTTGGTGATTTTTAGCTGGCGATGTTTTACATTTTATTTTCGTTAAACCTAATATGCGCATAAATCGCTGCTTGGCGATATATGCTATTTGGCGGAAAAGGGGTTTTCACGCCAATAAAAAATCCAAGATGGCGGCCGCAGGAATATACAATACAGCATCTGTTCCCCAAAACTATGTTTAAGAATGAACGTTTGTTTGATATACCACTGAAAAATAACATTCGTGTTTAATTTAACTATCGGACAAAAATCGGACATGCTAATTCTAAGAATGAACAATTGTTTGATATGACACTGAAAAATAACATTCGTGTTTAATTTAACAATCAGACAACAATCGGACAGATATTCTAACAATGAATTTTCCGCGCTTGCATCAGTAGTAAAGTGGGCGCCAGATGAGTTGGTTAAAAGAGTACAAGCTTCATAATTTAATTTTCAGTAAAACATACAGTCGGCAGGACTTATTATTTCTTTTGTCTGCAGCCATTGAAAGTCTCTGCAAAGACGTTTGCGGCAAATGGAGAGAGTTTGGTAATTATTACATAGCTATATTCTCATTATTACATACATATCGTGTATAACTTACACTAATTTAAATACTGCATATAATAATGTACCTTATATGCATTTTTTAATTGAAAGTATTTAATGTATCAACATATAGTGTGTAAATTTAGGAACAGGAAAAGTTAACTTACAAAAACTTTCATATTTAATAAATTTTCATTTAATACAGTTGAAACAGACTTGTAGTATGAAAAGCATCTTTGAAAAAAATTAAATTAATTAGTTAGTGTTTTCTTTAATTATAAATATAATAATTGTCTTAAGCTTTTTTATATGTTCTAAGCAAAAAAAAAAAAAAAAAAAAAAAACGTTGGAGACTTATACAATACATGATCCAGATTAATGTGGACACATGTCACATATGGTTCTAATGGTTCATATCGTTTAATCTTATAGTTTTTTTTTTTTTTTTTTTTTTTTAACGTGCTTGAGATGCTTTAAATTTGGTGATTAAATCAGTACCGTTATGTACAGGGCTCAGATGCTGTATATTCCCGCGGCCGCCATCTTGGATGTTTTGAGATTTCTTGGCGATTTTTTGTTGGCGATGTTTTACATTTTATTTTCATTAAACCTAATGTGCGCATAAATCGCTGCTTGGCGATATATGCTATTTGGCAGAAAAGGGGTTTTCACGCCAATAAAAAATCCAAGATGGCGGCCGCAGGAATATACAATACAGCATCTGTTCCCCAAAACTATGTTTAAGAATGAACGTTTGTTTGATATACTACTGAAGAATAACATTCGTGTTTAATTTAACTATCGGACAAAAATCGGACATGCTAATTCTAAGAATGAACAATTGTTTGATATGACACTGAAAAATAACATTCGTGTTTAATTTAACAATCAGACAACAATCGGGCAGATATTTCTAACAATGAATTTTCCACTCTTGCATCAGTAGTAAAGTGGGCGCCAGATGAGTTGGTTAAAAGAGTACAAGCTTCATGATTTAATTTTCAGTAAAACAAACCGTCGGCAGGGCTTTTTATTTCTTTTGTCTGCAGCCATTGAAAGTCTCTGCAAAGACGTTTGCGGCAAATGGAGAGAGTTTGGTAATTGTTTCATAGTTATATTCTCATTAATACATACATATCGTGTATAACTTATACTAATTTAAATACTTTATATAATAATGTACCTTATATGCATTTTTTAATTGAAAGAGTTTAATTTATCAACATATAGTGTGAAAATTTAGGACCAGGAAAAGTTAGCTTACAAAAATTATCATATTTAATAAATTTTCATTTAATACAGTTGAAACAGACTTGTATTATGAAAAGCATCTTTGAAAAAATTAAATTAATTTATTAGAGTTTTCTTTAGTAAAAAATATAAAAATTGCCTTAAGCAGTTTTATATGTTCTAAGCAAAAAAAAATTGGAGATCATGACATTGGAGATCAAACATGATCCAGATTAGTGTGGACACATGGTCACATATGGTTCTAATGGTTCATATCGTTTTATCTTATAAGTTTTTTTTCTCTTTAACACGTTTGAGATGCCTTAAATTATGCGATCAAATCAGTACCGCTATGTACAGTGCTTAGATGCTGTACATTCCCGCGGCTACCATCTTGGATGTTTTGAGATTTCTTGGCGATGTTTTACATTTTATTTTCGTTGAACTTAATATGCGCATAAATCGCTGCTTGGCGATATTTACTATTTGGCGGAAAAGGGGTTTTCACGCCAAGAAAAAATCCAAGATGGCGGTCGCAGGAATATACAATACAGCATCTGTTCCCAAAAACGATGTTTAAGAATGAACGTTTGTTTGATATACCACTGAAAAATAACATTCGTGTTTAATTTAACAATCAGACAAAAATCGGACATGCTAATTCTAAGAATGAATTTTTCGTGCTTGCGCTAGTTGTAAAATGCATTCCAGATGAGAGGTTAAAAAAGTAGAATCTCCGTAATTTAATTTCGAATATAATGTACCGTCGGCAGGCAAGTTATTTCTTTTGCCTACAGCCGTTACAAGCCTTTGCAAAAATATTTGCGGCAAATGGTGAGAGTTTGGTAATTATTTCATAGTTATATTCTCATTAATACATACATATCATGTATAAATTATACTAATTTCAATATTTTATACTTATGAGGAAATTTTTAGAATATTTATAGGCTTTTATAAGGAAAAGAATAGAGGTCCGTGTATGGGGACCCAGGGACCGAAGAGGTTAAAATATGTTATTTTTTCAAATGAAAACTTTAAACTGATTTACTTCCATGTTCATATTTTCATAACTTGCTTGTTCATAAAATGTTAAAGCCTTTTTCCTAGTTCAAATAGAGGTTTGAAGTTTTTTTTCATGTTTTCCATGGTGGATTTAATGTTTCTATACACGGACTTAACATTCAAGTTCATAGTTCATTTTTTAAAAAATATTTAAATTATGAGCTTGTAGAATTTCCTTGATTTTTTAACATACAGGAGAGAAACAAATTGATGTTAAATGTAATGTCACATATATCTAAAAATCCATACTATTTTATGTAATTTATTCTAAGGAATGTGGAAAATTTTTTTGAAGTAGAATTAACCATATTTAAAAAAGTAGTAGGGATTTAAAAAAAGTATCGTTTTTTCAAAAAAATTAAATTTTAGTTAATTATATTGTTCTACAAGAATTTTTTTTTTCAAAATTTATTTTCTTTTTTATATTAAACTAGAGGGTGCTGCCCCCTACGAGCTACGCTCGTCAACCCCCGTTCAAACATCGCAGACTCTAAAAGCACGCTAATTTGATCGGCTTTAAAAAGATTTCGGAAGATTGAATTATCTCTCTATTCTAAAAAAAAAAATAACTAACGCTGTCACCGCCGTCGCCGGCGCCGGTTTTGAATTTTTTGTGACTGGAGGTCTTTCTTCGTTAATATTAAGAAAACTATCGTATAAAAAAATACGAAAATCGGTGATATTATAGAGAAATGTTTGATAAATACGTTGATGCAGACAGTTTTCAAATCGAAGAATTATTTTAAGAGATATTTAATTCTAAAGTTGGACAAAATAGCTCCATTAAAAAAGTTTTATAGGAGCAAAAACTATACATGGGAAGTTAATAATTTTTAGATCATTTTATTCGTCAAAACTTCCCCGTGTGCAGATTGCATTTATTTTTTAATTTGACTCATTTTTTGAGGTTTTATTTCTATTTTAAATTCAAATTTTCAGCATTTCTAGAGATATTTTTTACATACTAGTTACGCTCGCCAACCCCCATTCAGACACCGCAGTTTCTAAAAGCACGCTAATTTGATCGGCTTTAAAAAGAACTTGAAAGATTGAATTATAATTTAAAAAACAGTGGCGATCTCCCTATAAACGGGTTTCTATTCATTTCACTTTGATTGGGGAATTTTAAGGAAAAATCAGCTGCTGTTAAAGGATACAATGGCTGTTTTCCTCTTTCATTAAATAAAATCAGTTAAACATTTCAAAATAATCTAATATAAAATGAATTAAGTAAACAGAGTCTTTGTCTCCCGGTATTTTTTAACAAAGCGAAAAGAAAGTTCTTTTAAGGGTGTATTCGAAAAAATATTTTTCCACCCTCAACAGCTCGAAATTTTCTGAGACATTTTCAGACTCATTTTTAAAAGTAAAAACATGAAACTTGCTGGGGTGATTTCTGAAGACATGCTTAACATGCCGTGTTATTTCATTTTCAGCTGAATTAATTAGAATTTGATTTTTAAACAATTATTTTCTCAGTATGACCATTTTTTTCATTCCCAGATCGCCCGCTTCGGAAAATTCGGTTCAAAACGCCAACTTTGACAGCGTTTTTTACAGTATTTTCTGCATTTATCAAAAAATTAAGAAGCACCGCACATTATATAGTTTCTAAATAAGAGAATTTCCAAGTTTGATGCATTTGAGAGCAAAAATGAATTTTAAAATGAATCAGAAAATAAGCAGTTTGGATCGGAATACACCCTTAAATAAGACATTTTAAGTGGGCTCTCATGTCAAGCACATAAGTCGTATGTTTGTTGTTCAGTAAATAAATAAATAAATAAATAAATAAATAAAAGACATTGTAAATGTATCGTTTTTAATCTGACGTAATTTTCACCAAACTTTTCGTTCTCTTTTTAATATTCACGTGAAAATGCTTTTGTTAGAAATGAAATATTATTTGCGCTGTCTCAACAAAAATAGTTGAAAAGATCAAATAAATGTCTCGCGCTATTTTCAATTTAAACTGTTTTGCAATATTATTTTTTGTTCATTTTACGTAATAAGTGTAATGTGGCGTAATTTCTCCTATTTAAGACTTCTAACGCCTGTTAATGAATTTATTATTTTACAATATTCTTTCTCTTTTAAAATTCACGTGTAAATATAGTTTTTATGACGTAATTTTCAATGAGTTCCTGCTTTTTATATTTTCTGTTTATAATAGTCACGTGTAAAATAAATTTTTAATTTGAAGCAAACATTTACGTTTGCGCTGTTTATACAGTTGACAACAGTTTAGATTAATACCATTTTCTAAAATATGTAAAAAATATCTCTCGAAATGCTGAAAATTTGAATTTAAAATAGAAATAAAACCTCAAAAAATGAGTCAAATTAAAAAGCTAAATGTAGTCTGCACACCGGGAAATTCTGACGCATAAAATGATCTAAAAATGATTAAATTCCCATGTACAATTTTTGCTCCTATAAAACTTTTTGAATGGAACGATTTTGTCCAACTTTAGCATTAAATATCTCTTAATAATTCTTCGATTTGAAAACTGTCTACATCAGCGTATTTATCAAACATTTCTCTATAATACCACCGATTTTTATATTTTTGTATGCAATATTTTGTTTAATATTAACGAAGAAAGACCCCCGGTCACAAAAAATTCAAAACAGCGTTAGTTACTTTTTTTTTTTTTTTTTTTTTAGAATAGAGAGATATAATGCCACCACAGTTATTACAGTACTATTCAAAATTGAGAAAATAGTTTGAGAAGTACTGTGTCCCTTTAAATACTTTTATGCATATCTCAATTAATTTATAATTATGGTTTAACAATTATGTGACTCGGGCCCCACATAAAAGTTCGACCGTCCACATGCGGCTCGCTGGCTGCAGCTTCAGTGTGGCTGACCTACACCATTTTTTTGCCTAAGCTAGTGACTAGAAGACACTTACACGTCTCTGTTAAATCTACAGCAGCGTTCTTTTCGAATTTCTGGCTTGCATTTTAATATATTTAAATGTTTCTTTTTCATTGCGTAGGATATTTGAGGTCGTTGTCAAAAGTGAAAAAAAAATTAAAAGGTGCTGTGTCCCTTTAAATACATTTGTCCATTCAATGCAACTTAGCTTTGAGAAAATGAAATAAACACTTTTATATAAAAATTAGAATTTTCTGTATTAAAAAAAATGGTAAGTACCTATTCCATGTAGTGTTATGTACGTTAAGCAAACAACACTGCATAAGATAATCATAGGTGGTTGATATCGGCCTAGACTCCAATCGTTAGATTAGCCGTCTATGAGTATATAGAATAAAGTTTTCGGCAGAATATCAAAAACTCTACAGAAAAAAATTACGTATAGTATATATATATTTTTTAACTCGCTTGAGAAGCCTTAAATATGGCGTTATGTAGAGATTCCTTATGTACGGGTTCAGCTTTCGCATTTTTGCAGAATTGTCCGTACAAAAACGATGATGTAAGAATGAACGATTGTTTGAAATAAGACGTCAATAGTAACATTCTTCCTTAATTTAACAATCAGACAACAATCGGACAAGCTATTTCTAACAATGAATTTTCCGAGTGTGCGTCAGAAGTAAGGTGTACGCCAAATGAGTAGGTGAAAAAAAGTAGAAGCTTCATAATTTAATTTAGAATGTAACGTAACATCGGAAAGACAAGTTATTATTTCTTTTGTCTGCAGCCGTTTCAAGCCTTGGCAAAGACGTGTGCTGGCCAATGGTGAGAGTATAGTAATTATTTCGCAGCAACATTCTATATGAAGATGCATTATGAAGTACATATCGTGTATAATTTATACTATTTGCAATACTTAATACATTAATTCGTTTTTACAAAACAATTACTATTTATTTACAGGAATTTAATGCATCAAAACATAGCGTAAAATTTTTCAAATCTAACCGAGTAAAAGTTATAACAAAGTTGTAATAAAGTTGTAACCGTGTAAAACATCTAAAAATTGTAATATCTATTGTGTTTTTTACAGTTGAAACGGCCTTCTATTGTGAAAAGTAACTTTGGAGAAAGAAAGGTAGATGGCAGCGGTAGATGGCATCTCTTTCTGTAATTAACGGAAGAATGGCAACGGTCCATTTAACGTGGCAGTCCAAATATGGCTACTCTCCCCTATTAGAAATTTCTTTAAAAAAACATAGGATTTAAATAAAATAAAACATAATTTCGCAGTATGCTTTAGACAATAAAGCGAGTGTTTTCATAGAGTTTATTTAAGAAAAATCAAAATGCTCATGAAAACGCAAAGTATATAAGTAGTCTCTAAAATTTCCTACACACATGTCATAGTGCGATTTGAAAAATACGCTGTTGACATTGTCTTGGTTTTAGACTCTTTCGCTATCAAGAGGGATTATTTTGAAGATAGAACTAAATCTGAAAAAGTCAGCAGCACCCAGAATATTTGGGAAGTAATTACTGTTAAATATTTTAAAAAGTAGTCTAACATTTGAGCACGTTGTAGAGATATTATGAGAGCTCTCCCATTGGTGGAATTCGAAATGATATAAATCGTAGAAAAAACTGACGGCAATAAGTTCGTCATTGACGAAGTTACGAAAAGTAAACGTTACAAAGTGTGTTTTCGACATTTTCCCAATTGTAAAAAAAAGATTATGCGGAAAAAATCATATTGCTTTTGATAGAATAAGAATAGTACGTGTTATGCTAGTTATGTGTACTAGATTCCTGTCTACATTTTATAAAACAGCATTTAATTGAGATTATACTGAAAACTGACGAGACATGGTACAGAAACTTGAATGTGAGGGGTTGCAGAACTTGTCTCAGATAGCATTCGGCCTATAGCAGTCTTACGACAGCAAGGCATCCATATGACAGCGAGGCATCCGCAGAGAGTAATAAATCTGCTCCCATTATTCAAGGTTCCATTTCGCACTCTCTTCGGTTTTCACAGAAATATTTCCATCATAATATCAGAAACGCATTTAAGAAGACCTGAGTTGAAATTTTTTTCACTTCTAAAAGAATATATAAAACGATTAAACTATTTCGGGAAAATGCTAAATTAATTTTTATAAAAACAATTTTCTTGCCCTTCTACTGAAAACTGACGAGACATGGCACGGGAACTTGAATGTGAGGGGTTGTAGAACTAGCTCTGAGGTAGCCTTCGGGCTATTGCAGTCTTACGACAGCAAGGGCATCCGCCGTGAGTAATAGATCTCCTCCCATCATTCTAGGTTCCATTTCGCACTCTCTTCGGTTTTCACAGAATTATATCCTTCATAATGTCTAAAACACGTTTAAGAACACTTTGAATATCAAACGAACTCTATGTTGAATTTTTTTTCTCTTCTGAAAGAACATAAAAAACGGGTTAAATATTTCGGGAAAATTCAAAATTTATTTTTATAAAAGCAATTTTCATGACTTTCTATTGAAAACTGACGAGACATGGCACAGGAACTTGAATATGAGGGGTTGTAAAACTAGCTCTGAGGTAGCCTTCGCGCTGTTGCAGTCTTACGACAGCAAGGGCATCCGCCGTGAGTAATAGATCTCCTCCCATCATTCAAGGCTCCATTTCGCAATCTCTTCGGTTTACCCAGAATTATTTCCATCATAATGAAACGAACGACCGCTGCTGCATCGAGCTTATTATTAGCCTCAAAAGCGGTTGGGGGAGGGCGGGCGGGTCAAACGTCGTAATGATCGTCCTCTTTCTGTCCGTGGTACTTAAAAATTTCCTTATCTTATTCTGACTCATTTGTGGAAACCAGGTTCATAGGTCCCCAGCCACATCCCGAGTATAAGAGTCGCTACCAGAAGCCAGTTTGAAAAAAAAAATTAAAGATTAAAAATTAAAACCGGACAAATTTAAAAGGGATATTATACACATTAAAAACACCAAAAAGCGGAAAGGCAGTCCTCGTAGCTCTAAATACGAAAAGAACTCTATGTTGAATTTTCTTTCACTTCTAAAAGAACATAAAAAACGGTTTAAATATTTCCGGAAAATTCAAAATTCATTTTCATAAAAGCAATTTCCATGATTTTCTGTTGAAAACTGACGAGACATGGCACAGAAACATGAATGTGAGGGGTTGTAGAACTAGCTCTGAGGTAGCCTTCGGGCTGTTGCAGTCTTAGGACAGCAAGGGCATCCGCCGTGAGTAATAGATCTCCTCCCATCATTCAAGGTTCTATTTCGCACTCTCTTCGGTTTTTACAGAGTTATTTCCTTCATAATGTCTGAAACGCGTTTAAGAACACTTTGAATACCAAACGAACTCTATGTTGAATTTTTTTCACTTCTAAAAGAACATAAAAAACGGGTTAAATTTTTCTGGAAAATGCGAAATTTATTGTTATAAAAGCAATTTACATGACTTTCTATTGAAAACTGACGAGACATGGCACAGGAACTTGAATGTGAGGGGTTGTAGAACTAGCTCTGAGGTAGCCTTCGGGCTGTTGCAGTCTTAGGACAGCAAGTGCATCCGCCGTGAGTAATAGATCTCCTCCCATCATTCAAGGTTCCATTTCGCACTCTCTTCGGTTTTCACAGAATTATTTCCGTCATAATGACACGAACGACCGCTGCTGCGTCAAGCTTATTATTAGCCTCGAAAGCGGTTGGGGGCGGGCGGGTGGGTTAACCGTCGTAATGAGCGTCCTCTTTCTGTCCGTGGTACTTTAAACTTTCCTTCTCTTATTCCGAATTTTTTGTGGAAACCAGGTTCATAGGTCCCCAGCCACATCCCGAGTATTAGAGTCGCTACCAGAAGCCTGGTTGAAAAAAAAAATTAAAGATTAAAAATTAAAACCGGACAAATTAAAAAGGGATATTATACACATTAAAAACACCAAAAGCGGAAAGGCAGTCCTCGTAGCTCTAAATACCAAACAAACTCGATGTTGAATTTTTTTTCACTTCTAAAAGAACATAAAAAACGGTTTAAACATTTCCGGAAAATTCAAAATTTATTTTTATAAAAGCAATTTTCATGATTTTCTATTGAAAACTGACGAGATATGGCACAGAAACTTGAATGTGAGGAGTTGTAGAACTAGCTCTGAGGTAGCCTTCGGGCTGTTGCAGTCTTAGGACAGCAAGGGCATCCGCCGTGAGTAATAGATCTCCTCCCATCATTCAAGGTTCCATTTCGCACCCTCTTCGGTTTTCACAGATTTATTTCCTTCATAATGTCTGAAACGCGTTTAAGAACACTTTGAATACCAACCGAACTCTATGTTGAATTTTTTTTCACTTCTAAAAGAACATAAAAAACGGGTTAAATTTTTCGGTAAAATGCGAAATTTATTTTAATAAAAGCAATTTTCATGACTTTCTGTTGAAAACTGACGCGACATGGCACAGGAACTTGATTGTGAGGGGTTGTAGAACTAGCTCTTAGGTAGCCTTCGGGCTGTTGCAGTCTTGAGACAGCAAGGGCATCCGCCGTGAGTAATAGATCTCCTCCCATCATTCAAGGTTCCATTTCGCACTCTCTTCGGTTTTCACAGATTTATTTCCTTCATAATGACACGAACGACCGCTGCTGCGTCGAGCTTATTATTAGCCTCGAAAGCGGTTGGGGGCGGGCGGGTGGGTCATCCGTCGTTATGAGCGTCCTCTTTCTGTCCGTGGTACTTTAAACTTTCCTTCTCTTATTCCGACTCTTTTGTGGAAACCAGGTTCATATGTCCCCAGCAGCATCCCGATTATAAGAGTCGCTATCAGAAGCCTGGTTGAAAAAAAAAATTAAAAATTAAAACCGGACAAATTTAAAAGGGATATTACACACATTAAAAACACCAAAAACGGGAAGGCAGGCCTCGTAGCTCTAAATACCAAACGAACTCTATGTTGAATAATTTTTTACTTCTAAAAGAACATAAAAAACGGTTTAAATATTTCCGGAAAATTCAAAATTTATTTTTATAAATGCAATTTTCATGATTTTCTGTTGAAAACTGACGAGACATGGCACAGGAGCTTGAATGTGAGAGGTTGTAGAACTAGCTCTTAGGTAGCCTTCGGGCTGTTGCAGTCTTAGGACAGCAAGGGCATCCGCCGTGAGTAATAGATCTCTTCCCATCATTCAAGGTTCCATTTCGCACTCCCTTCGGTTTTCACATATTTATTTCCTTCATAATGTCTGAAACTCGTTTAAGAACACTTTGAATACCAAACGAACTCTATGTTGAATTATTTTTCACTTCTAAAAGAACATAAAAAACGGGTTAAATTTTTCGGACTTTCTATTGAAAACTGACGAGACATGGCACAGGAACTTGAATGTGAGGGGTTATAGAACTAGCTCTGAGGTAGCCTTCGGGCTGTTGCAGACTTACGACAGCAAGGGCATCCGCCGTGAGTAATAGATCTCCTCCCATCATTCAAGGTTCCATTTCGCACTCTCTTCGGTTTTCACAGAATTATTTCTTCATAATGTCTGAACCGCGTTTAAGAACACATTGAATACCAAACGAACTCTATGTTGAATTTTTTTTCACTTCTAAAAGAACATAAAAAACGGGTTAAATTTTTCTGGAAAATGCGAAATTTATTGTTATAAAAGCAATTTACATGACTTTCTATTGAAAACTGACGAGACATGGCACAGGATCTTGAATGTGAGGGGTTGTAGAACTAGCTCTGAGGTAGCCTTCGGGCTGTTGCAGTCTTACGACAGCAAGGGCATCCGCCGTGAGTAATAGATCTCCTCCCATCATTCAAGGTTTTATTTCGCACTCTCTTCGGTTTTCACAGAATTATTTCCTTCATAATGTCTGAACCGCGTTTAAGAACACTTTGAATACCAAACGAACTCTATGTTGAATTTTTTTCACTTTTAAAAGAATATAAAAAACTGTTTAAATATTTTGGGAAAATTCAAAATTTATTTTTATAAAAGCAATTTTCATGACTTTCTATTGAAAACTGACGAGACATGGCACAGGAACTTGAATGTGAGGGGTTGTAGAACTAGCTCCGAGGTAGCCTTCGGGCTGTTGCAGTCTTAGGACAGCAAGGGCATCCTCCGTGAGTAATAGATCTCCTCCCATCATTAAAGGTTCCATTTCGCACTCTCTTCGGTTTTCACAGAATTATTTCCGTCATAATGACACGAACGACCGCTGCTGCGTCGAGCTTATTATTAGCCTCGAAAGCGGTTGGGGGCGGGCGGGTGGGTTAACCGTCGTAATGAGCGTCCTCTTTCTGTCCGTGGTACTTTAAACTTTCCTTCTCTTATTCCGAATTTTTTGTGGAAACAAGGTTCATAGGTCCCCAGCCACATCCCGAGTATAAGAGTCGCTACCAGAAGCCTGGTTGAAAAAAAATTAAAGATTAAAAATTAAAACCGGACAAATTAAAAAGGGATATTATACACATTAAAAACACCAAAAGCCGAAAGGCAGTCCTCGTAGCTCTAAATACCAAACAAACTCGATGTTGAATTTTTTTTCACTTCTAAAAGAACATAAAAAGCGGTTTAAATATTTCCGGAAAATTCAAAATTTATTTTTATAAAAGCAATTTTCATGATTTTCTATTGAAAACTGACGAGACCTGGCACAGAAACTTGAATGTGAGGGGTTGTAGAACTAGCTCTGAGGTAGCCTTCGGGCTGTTGCAGTCTTAGGACAGCAAGGGCATCCGCCGTGAGTAATAGATCTCCTCCCATCATTCAAGGTTCCATTTCGCACCCTCTTCGGTTTTCACAGATTTATTTCCTTCATAATGTCTGAAACGCGTTTAAGAACACTTTGAATACCAACCGAACTCTATGTTGAATTTTTTTTTCACTTCTAAAAGAACATAAAAAACGGATTAAATTTTTCGGTAAAATGCGAAATTTATTTTAATAAAAGCAATTTTCATGACTTTCTGTTGAAAACTGACGAGACATGGCACAGGAACTTGAATGTGAGGGGTTGTAGAACTAGCTCTTAGGTAGCCTTCGGGCTGTTGCAGTCTTAGGACAGCAAGGGCA
The DNA here is from genome assembly GCA_963932465.1 of Maratus speciosus. Classification (NCBI taxonomy): domain Eukaryota; kingdom Metazoa; phylum Arthropoda; class Arachnida; order Araneae; family Salticidae; genus Maratus; species Maratus speciosus. The sequence continues at coordinate 137,537,068 of OZ010798.1, forward strand.
TCCGCCGTGAGTAATAGATCTCCTCCCATCATTCAAGGTTCCATTTCGCACTCTCTTCGGTTTTCACAGATTTATTTCCTTCATAATGTCTGAAACGCGTTTAAGAACACTTTGAATACCAAACGAACTCTATGTTGAATTATTTTTCACTTCTAAAAGAACATAAAAAACGGGTTAAATTTTTCGGACTTTCTATTGAAAACTGACGAGACATGGCACAGGAACTTGAATGTGAGGGGTTGTAGAACTAGCTCTGAGGTAGCCTTCGGGCTGTTGCAGACTTACGACAGCAACGGCATCCGCCGTGAGTAATAGATCTCCTCCCATCATTCAAGGTTCTATTTCGCACTCTCTTCGGTTTTCACAGATTTATTTCCTTCATAATGACACGAAAGACCGCTGCTGCGTCGAGCTTATTATTAGCCTCGAAAGCGGTTGGGGGCGGGCGGGTGGGTCAACCGTCGTAATGAGCGTCCTCTTTCTGTCCGTGGTACTTTAAACTTTCCTTCTCTTATTCCGACTCTTTTGTGGAAACCAGGTTCATATGTCCCCAGCAGCATCCCGAGTATAAGAGTCGCTACCAGAAGCCTGGTTGAAAAAAAAATTAAAAATTAAAAATTAAAACCGGACAAATATAAAAGGGATATTACACACATTAAAAACACCAAAAAGCGGGAAGGCAGGCCTCGTAGCTCTAAATACCAAGCGAACTCTATGTTGAATTTCTTTTCACTTCTAAAAGAACATAAAAAAAAGTTTAAATATTTCCGGAAAATTCAAAATTTATTTTTATAAAAGCAATTTTCTTGATTTTCTGTTGAAAACTGACGAGACATGGCACAGGAACTTGAATGTGAGGGGTTGTAGAACTAGCTCTTAGATAGACTTCGGGCTATTGCAGTCTTACGACAGCAAGGGCATCTGCCGTGAGTAATAGATCTCCTCCCATCATTCAAGGTTCCATTTCGCACTCTCTTCGGTTTTCACAGATTTATTTCCTTCATAATGTCTGAAACGCGTTTAAGAACACTTTGAATACCAAACGAACTCTATGTTGAATTATTTTTCACTTCTAAAAGAACATAAAAAACGGGTTAAATTTTTCGGACTTTCTATTGAAAACTGACGAGACATAGCACAGGAACTTGAATGTGAGGGGTTGTAGAACTAGCTCTGAGGTAGCCTTCGGGCTGTTGCAGACTTACGACAGCAAGGGCATCCGCCGTGAGTAATAGATCTCCTCCCATCATTCAAGGTTTCATTTCGCACTCTCTTCGGTTTTCACAGAATTATTTCTTCATAATGTCTGAACCGCGTTTAAGAACACATTGAATACCAAACGAACTCTATGTTCAATTTTTTTTCACTTCTAAAAGAAACTAAAAAACGGGTTAAATTTTTCGGGAAAATGCGAAATTTATTTTTTTTAAAAGCAATTTTCATGACTTTCTATTGAAAACTGACGAGACATGGCACAGGAACTTGAATGTGAGGGGTTGTAGAACTAGCTCTGAGGTAGCCTTCGGGCTGTTGCAGTCTTAGGACAGCAAGGGCATCCGCCGTGAGTAATAGATCTCCTCCCATCATTCAAGGTTCTATTTCGCACTCTCTTCGGTTTTCACAGACTTATTTCCTTCAAAATGTCTGAACCGCGTTTAAGAACACTTTGAATACCAAACGAACTCTATGTTGAATTTTTTTTCACTTCTAAAAGAACATAAAAAACGGTTTAAATATTTCCGGAAAATTCAAAATTTATTTTTATAAAAGCAATTTTCTTGATTTTCTGTTGAAAACTGACGAGACATGGCACAGGAACTTGAATGTGAGGGGTTGTAGAACTAGCTCTTAGATAGACTTCGGGCTATTGCAGTCTTACGACAGCAAGGGCATCTGCCGTGAGTAATAGATCTCCTCCCATCATTCAAGGTTCCATTTCGCACTCTCTTCGGTTTTCACAGATTTATTTCCTTCATAATGTCTGAAACGCGTTTAAGAACACTTTGAATACCAAACGAACTCTATGTTGAATTATTTTTCACTTCTAAAAGAACATAAAAAACGGGTTAAATTTTTCGCTAAAATGCGAAATTTATTTTAATAAAAGCAATTTTCATGATTTTCTGTTGAAAACTGACGAGACATGGCACAGGAACTTGAATGTGAGGGGTTGTAGAACTAGCTCTGAGGTAGCCTTCGGGCTGTTGCAGACTTACGAATGCAACGGCATCCGCCGTGAGTAATAGATCTCCTCCCATCATTCAAGGTTCTATTTCGCACTCTCTTCGGTTTTCACAGATTTATTTCCTTCATAATGACACGAAAGACCGCTGCTGCGTCGAGCTTATTATTAGCCTCGAAAGCGGTTGGGGGCGGGCGGGTGGGTCAACCGTCGTAATGAGCGTCCTCTTTCTGTCCGTGGTACTTTAAACTTTCCTTCTCTTATTCCGACTCTTTTGTGGAAACCAGGTTCATATGTCCCCAGCAGCATCCCGAGTATAAGAGTCGCTACCAGAAGCCTGGTTGAAAAAAAAATTAAAAATTAAAAATTAAAACCGGACAAATATAAAAGGGATATTACACACATTAAAAACACCAAAAAGCGGGAAGGCAGGCCTCGTAGCTCTAAATACCAAACGAACTCTATGTTGAATTTCTTTTCACTTCTAAAAGAACATAAAAAAAAGTTTAAATATTTCCGGAAAATTCAAAATTTATTTTTATAAAAGCAATTTTCTTGATTTTCTGTTGAAAACTGACGAGACATGGCACAGGAACTTGAATGTGAGGGGTTGTAGAACTAGCTCTTAGATAGACTTCGGGCTATTGCAGTCTTACGACAGCAAGGGCATCTGCCGTGAGTAATAGATCTCCTCCCATCATTCAAGGTTCCATTTCGCACTCTCTTCGGTTTTCACAGATTTATTTCCTTCATAATGTCTGAAACGCGTTTAAGAACACTTTGAATACCAAACGAACTCTATGTTGAATTATTTTTCACTTCTAAAAGAACATAAAAAACGGGTTAAATTTTTCGGACTTTCTATTGAAAACTGACGAGACATGGCACAGGAACTTGAATGTGAGGGGTTGTAGAACTAGCTCTGAGGTAGCCTTCGGGCTGTTGCAGACTTACGACAGCAAGGGCATCCGCCGTGAGTAATAGATCTCCTCCCATCATTCAAGGTTCCATTTCGCACTCTCTTCGGTTTTCACAGAATTATTTCTTCATAATGTCTGAACCGCGTTAAAGAACACATTGAATACCAAACGAACTCTATGTTCAATTTTTTTTCACTTCTAAAAGAAACTAAAAAACGGGTTAAATTTTTCGGGAAAATGCGAAATTTATTTTTTTTAAAAGCAATTTTCATGACTTTCTATTGAAAACTGACGAGACATGGCACAGGAACTTGAATGTGAGGGGTTGTAGAACTAGCTCTGAGGTAGCCTTCGGGCTGTTGCAGTCTTAGGACAGCAAGGGCATCCGCCGTGAGTAATAGATCTCCTCCCATCATTCAAGGTTCTATTTCGCACTCTCTTCGGTTTTCACAGAATTATTTCCTTCAAAATGTCTGAACCGCGTTTAAGAACACTTTGAATACCAAACGAACTCTATGTTGAATTTTTTTTCACTTCTAAAAGAACATAAAAAACGGTTTAAATATTTCCGGAAAATTCAAAATTTATTTTTATAAAAGCAATTTTCTTGATTTTCTGTTGAAAACTGACGAGACATGGCACAGGAACTTGAATGTGAGGGGTTGTAGAACTAGCTCTTAGATAGACTTCGGGCTATTGCAGTCTTACGACAGCAAGGGCATCTGCCGTGAGTAATAGATCTCCTCCCATCATTCAAGGTTCCATTTCGCACTCTCTTCGGTTTTCACAGATTTATTTCCTTCATAATGTCTGAAACGCGTTTAAGAACACTTTGAATACCAAACGAACTCTATGTTGAATTATTTTTCACTTCTAAAAGAACATAAAAAACGGGTTAAATTTTTCGCTAAAATGCGAAATTTATTTTAATAAAAGCAATTTTCATGATTTTCTGTTGAAAACTGACGAGACATGGCACAGGAACTTTAATATGAGGGGTTGTAGAACTAGCTCTTAGGTAGCCTTCGGGCTGTTGCAGTCTTACGACAGCAAGGGCATCCGCCGTGAGTAATAGATCTCCTCCCATCATTCAAGGTTCCATTTCGCACTCACTTCGGTTTTCACAGAATTATTTCCATCATAATGACACGAACGACCGCTGCTGCGTCGAGCTTATTATTAGCCTCGAAAGCGGTTGGGGGCGGGCGGGTGGGTTAACCGTCGTAATGAGCGTCCTCTTTCTGTCCGTGGTACTTTAAACTTTCCTTCTCTTATTCCGAATTTTTTGTGGAAACCAGGTTCATAGGTCCCCAGCCACATCCCGAGTATAAGAGTCGCTACCAGAAGCCTGGTTGAAAAAAAAATTAAAGATTAAAAATTAAAACCGGACAAATTAAAAAGGGATATTACACACATTAAAAACACCAAAAAGCGGGAAGGCTGGCCTCGTAGCTCTAAATACCAAACGAAATCTATGTTGAATAAATTTTTACTTCTAAAAGAACATAAAAAACGGTTTAAATATTTCCGGAAAATTCAAAATTTATTTTTATAAATGCAATTTTCATGATTTTCTGTTGAAAACTGACGAGACATGGCACAGGAACTTGAATGTGAGGGGTTGTAGAACTAGCTCTTAGGTAGCCTTCGGGCTGTTGCAGTCTTAGGACAGCAAGGGCATCCGCCGTGAGTAATAGATCTCCTCCCATCATTCAAGGTTTTGTTTCGCACTCTCTTCGGTTTTCACAGAATTATTTCCTTCATAATGTCTGAACCGCGTTTAAGAACACTTTGAATACCAAACGAACTCAATGTTGAATTTTTTTCACTTTTAAAAGAATATAAAAAACTGTTTAAATATTTTGGGAAAATTCAAAATTTATTTTTATAAAAGCAATTTTCATGACTTTCTATTGAAAACTGACGAGACATGGCACAGGAACTTGAATGTGAGGGGTTGTAGAACTAGCTCCGAGGTAGCCTTCGGGCTGTTGCAGTCTTAGGACAGCAAGGGCATCCTCCGTGAGTAATAGATCTCCTCCCATCATTAAAGGTTCCATTTCGCACTCTCTTCGGTTTTCACAGAATTATTTCCGTCATAATGACACGAACGACCGCTGCTGCGTCGAGCTTATTATTAGCCTCGAAAGCGGTTGGGGGCGGGCGGGTGGGTTAACCGTCGTAATGAGCGTCCTCTTTCTGTCCGTGGTACTTTAAACTTTCCTTCTCTTATTCCGAATTTTTTGTGGAAACAAGGTTCATAGGTCCCCAGCCACATCCCGAGTATAAGAGTCGCTACCAGAAGCCTGGTTGAAAAAAAATTAAAGATTAAAAATTAAAACCGGACAAATTAAAAAGGGATATTATACACATTAAAAACACCAAAAGCGGAAAGGCAGTCCTCGTAGCTCTAAATACCAAACAAACTCGATGTTGAATTTTTTTTCACTTCTAAAAGAACATAAAAAGCGGTTTAAATATTTCCGGAAAATTCAAAATTTATTTTTATAAAAGCAATTTTCATGATTTTCTATTGAAAACTGACGAGACCTGGCACAGAAACTTGAATGTGAGGGGTTGTAGAACTAGCTCTGAGGTAGCCTTCGGGCTGTTCCAGTCTTAGGACAGCAAGGGCATCCGCCGTGAGTAATAGATCTCCTCCCATCATTCAAGGTTCCATTTCGCACCCTCTTCGGTTTTCACAGATTTATTTCCTTCATAATGTCTGAAACGCGTTTAAGAACACTTTGAATACCAACCGAACTCTAAGTTGAATTTTTTTTTCACTTCTAAAAGAACATAAAAAACGGATTAAATTTTTCGGTAAAATGCGAAATTTATTTTAATAAAAGCAATTTTCATGACTTTCTGTTGAAAACTGACGAGACATGGCACAGGAACTTGAATGTGAGGGGTTGTAGAACTAGCTCTTAGGTAGCCTTCGGGCTGTTGCAGTCTTAGGACAGCAAGGGCATCCGCCGTGAGTAATAGATCTCCTCCCATCATTCAAGGTTCCATTTCGCACTCTCTTCGGTTTTCACAGATTTATTTCCTTCATAATGTCTGAAACGCGTTTAAGAACACTTTGAATACCAAACGAACTCTATGTTGAATTATTTTTCACTTCTAAAAGAACATAAAAAACGGGTTAAATTTTTCGGACTTTCTATTGAAAACTGACGAGACATGGCACAGGAACTTGAATGTGAGGGGTTGTAGAACTAGCTCTGAGGTAGCCTTCGGGCTGTTGCAGACTTACGACAGCAACGGCATCCGCCGTGAGTAATAGATCTCCTCCCATCATTCAAGGTTCCATTTCGCACTCTCTTCGGTTTTCACAGAATTATTTCTTCATAATGTCTGAACCGCGTTTAAGAACACATTGAATACCAAACGAACTCTATGTTCAATTTTTTTTCATTTCTAAAAGAAAATAAAAAACAGGTTAAATTTTTCGGGAAAATGCGAAATTTATTTTTTTAAAAGCAATTTTCATGACTTTCTATTGAAAACTGATGAGACATGGCACAGGAACTTGAATGTGAGGGGTTGTAGAACTAGCTCCGAGGTAGCCTTCGGGCTGTTGCAGTCTTAGGACAGCAAGGGCATCCGCCGTGAGTAATAGATCTCCTCCCATCATTCTAGGTTCCATTTCGCACTCTCTTCGGTTTTCACAGATTTATTTCCTTCATAATGACACGAACGACCGCTGCTGCGTCGAGCTTATTATTAGCCTCGAAAGCGGTTGGGGGCGGGCGGGTGGGTCAACCGTCGTAATGAGCGTCCTCTTTCTGTCCGTGGTACTTTAAACTTTCCTACTCTTATTCCGACTCTTTTGTGTAAACCAGGTTCATATGTCCCCAGGAGCATCCCGAGTATAAGAGTCGCTACCAGAAGCCTGGTTGAAAAAAAAATTAAAAATTAAAAATTAAAACCGTACAAATATAAAAGGGATATTACACACATTAAAAACAACAAAAAGCGGGAAGGCAGGCCTCGTAGCTCTAAATACCAAACGAACTCTATGTTGAATTTCTTTTCACTTCTAAAAGAACATAAAAAACGGTTTAAATATTTCCGGAAAATTCAAAATTTATTTTTATAAAAGCAATTTTCTTGATTTTCTGTTGAAAACTGACGAGACATGGCACAGGAACTTGAATGTGAGGGGTTGTAGAACTAGCTCTTAGATAGACTTCGGGCTATTGCAGTCTTACGACAGCAAGGGCATCCGCCGTGAGTAATAGATCTCCTCCCATCATTCAAGGTTCCATTTCGCACTCTCTTCGGTTTTCACAGATTTATTTCCTTCATAATGTCTGAAACGCGTTTAAGAACACTTTGAATACCAAACGAACTCTATGTTGAATTATTTTTCACTTCTAAAAGAACATAAAAAACGGGTTAAATTTTTCGGACTTTCTATTGAAAACTGACGAGACATGGCACAGGAACTTGAATGTGAGGGGTTGTAGAACTAGCTCTGAGGTAGCCTTCGGGCTGTTGCAGACTTACGACCGCAAGGGCATCCGCCGTGAGTAATAGATCTCCTCCCATCATTCAAGGTTCCATTTCGCACTCTCTTCGGTTTTCACAGAATTATTTCTTCATAATGTCTGAACCGCGTTTAAGAACACATTGAATACCAAACGAACTCTATGTTCAATTTTTTTCACTTCTAAAAGAAACTAAAAAACGGGTTAAATTTTTCGGGAAAATGCGAAATTTATTTTTTTTAAAAGCAATTTTCATGACTTTCTATTGAAAACTGACGAGACATGGCACAGGAACTTGAATGTGAGGGGTTGTAGAACTAGCTCTGAGGTAGCCTTCGGGCTGTTGCAGTCTTAGGACAGCAAGGGCATCCGCCGTGAGTAATAGATCTCCTCCCATCATTCAAGGTTCTATTTCGCACTCTCTTCGGTTTTCACAGAATTATTTCCTTCAAAATGTCTGAACCGCGTTTAAGAACACTTTGAATACCAAACGAACTCTATGTTGAATTTTTTTTCACTTCTAAAAGAACATAAAAAACGGTTTAAATATTTCCGGAAAATTCAAAATTTATTTTTATAAAAGCAATTTTCTTGATTTTCTGTTGAAAACTGACGAGACATGGCACAGGAACTTGAATGTGAGGGGTTGTAGAACTAGCTCTTAGATAGACTTCGGGCTATTGCAGTCTTACGACAGCAAGGGCATCTGCCGTGAGTAATAGATCTCCTCCCATCATTCAAGGTTCCATTTCGCACTCTCTTCGGTTTTCACAGATTTATTTCCTTCATAATGTCTGAAACGCGTTTAAGAACACTTTGAATACCAAACGAACTCTATGTTGAATTATTTTTCACTTCTAAAAGAACATAAAAAACGGGTTAAATTTTTCGCTAAAATGCGAAATTTATTTTAATAAAAGCAATTTTCATGATTTTCTGTTGAAAACTGACGAGACATGGCACAGGAACTTTAATATGAGGGGTTGTAGAACTAGCTCTTAGGTAGCCTTCGGGCTGTTGCAGTCTTACGACAGCAAGGGCATCCGCCGTGAGTAATAGATCTCCTCCCATCATTCAAGGTTCCATTTCGCACTCACTTCGGTTTTCACAGAATTATTTCCATCATAATGACACGAACGACCGCTGCTGCGTCGAGCTTATTATTAGCCTCGAAAGCGGTTGGGGGCGGGCGGGTGGGTTAACCGTCGTAATGAGCGTCCTCTTTCTGTCCGTGGTACTTTAAACTTTCCTTCTCTTATTCCGAATTTTTTGTGGAAACCAGGTTCATAGGTCCCCAGCCACATCCCGAGTATAAGAGTCGCTACCAGAAGCCTGGTTGAAAAAAAAATTAAAGATTAAAAATTAAAACCGGACAAATTAAAAAGGGATATTACACACATTAAAAACACCAAAAAGCGGGAAGGCTGGCCTCGTAGCTCTAAATACCAAACGAAATCTATGTTGAATAAATTTTTACTTCTAAAAGAACATAAAAAACGGTTTAAATATTTCCGGAAAATTCAAAATTTATTTTTATAAATGCAATTTTCATGATTTTCTGTTGAAAACTGACGAGACATGGCACAGGAACTTGAATGTGAGGGGTTGTAGAACTAGCTCTTAGGTAGCCTTCGGGCTGTTGCAGTCTTAGGACAGCAAGGGCATCCGCCGTGAGTAATAGATCTCCTCCCATCATTCAAGGTTTTGTTTCGCACTCTCTTCGGTTTTCACAGAATTATTTCCTTCATAATGTCTGAACCGCGTTTAAGAACACTTTGAATACCAAACGAACTCTATGTTGAATTTTTTTCACTTTTAAAAGAATATAAAAAACTGTTTAAATATTTTGGGAAAATTCAAAATTTATTTTTATAAAAGCAATTTTCATGACTTTCTATTGAAAACTGACGAGACATGGCACAGGAACTTGAATGTGAGGGGTTGTAGAACTAGCTCCGAGGTAGCCTTCGGGCTGTTGCAGTCTTAGGACAGCAAGGGCATCCTCCGTGAGTAATAGATCTCCTCCCATCATTAAAGGTTCCATTTCGCACTCTCTTCGGTTTTCACAGAATTATTTCCGTCATAATGACACGAACGACCGCTGCTGCGTCGAGCTTATTATTAGCCTCGAAAGCGGTTGGGGGCGGGCGGGTGGGTTAACCGTCGTAATGAGCGTCCTCTTTCTGTCCGTGGTACTTTAAACTTTCCTTCTCTTATTCCGAATTTTTTGTGGAAACAAGGTTCATAGGTCCCCAGCCACATCCCGAGTATAAGAGTCGCTACCAGAAGCCTGGTTGAAAAAAAATTAAAGATTAAAAATTAAAACCGGACAAATTAAAAAGGGATATTATACACATTAAAAACACCAAAAGCGGAAAGGCAGTCCTCGTAGCTCTAAATACCAAACAAACTCGATGTTGAATTTTTTTTCACTTCTAAAAGAACATAAAAAGCGGTTTAAATATTTCCGGAAAATTCAAAATTTATTTTTATAAAAGCAATTTTCATGATTTTCTATTGAAAACTGACGAGACCTGGCACAGAAACTTGAATGTGAGGGGTTGTAGAACTAGCTCTGAGGTAGCCTTCGGGCTGTTCCAGTCTTAGGACAGCAAGGGCATCCGCCGTGAGTAATAGATCTCCTCCCATCATTCAAGGTTCCATTTCGCACCCTCTTCGGTTTTCACAGATTTATTTCCTTCATAATGTCTGAAACGCGTTTAAGAACACTTTGAATACCAACCGAACTCTAAGTTGAATTTTTTTTTCACTTCTAAAAGAACATAAAAAACGGATTAAATTTTTCGGTAAAATGCGAAATTTATTTTAATAAAAGCAATTTTCATGACTTTCTGTTGAAAACTGACGAGACATGGCACAGGAACTTGAATGTGAGGGGTTGTAGAACTAGCTCTTAGGTAGCCTTCGGGCTGTTGCAGTCTTAGGACAGCAAGGGCATCCGCCGTGAGTAATAGATCTCCTCCCATCATTCAAGGTTCCATTTCGCACTCTCTTCGGTTTTCACAGATTTATTTCCTTCATAATGTCTGAAACGCGTTTAAGAACACTTTGAATACCAAACGAACTCTATGTTGAATTATTTTTCACTTCTAAAAGAACATAAAAAACGGGTTAAATTTTTCGGACTTTCTATTGAAAACTGACGAGACATTGCACAGGAACTTGAATGTGAGGGGTTGTAGAACTAGCTCTGAGGTAGCCTTCGGGCTGTTGCAGACTTACGACAGCAACGGCATCCGCCGTGAGTAATAGATCTCCTCCCATCATTCAAGGTTCCATTTCGCACTCTCTTCGGTTTTCACAGAATTATTTCTTCATAATGTCTGAACCGCGTTTAAGAACACATTGAATACCAAACGAACTCTATGTTCAATTTTTTTTCATTTCTAAAAGAAAATAAAAAACAGGTTAAATTTTTCGGGAAAATGCGAAATTTATTTTTTTAAAAGCAATTTTCATGACTTTCTATTGAAAACTGATGAGACATGGCACAGGAACTTGAATGTGAGGGGTTGTAGAACTAGCTCCGAGGTAGCCTTCGGGCTGTTGCAGTCTTAGGACAGCAAGGGCATCCGCCGTGAGTAATAGATCTCCTCCCATCATTCTAGGTTCCATTTCGCACTCTCTTCGGTTTTCACAGATTTATTTCCTTCATAATGACACGAACGACCGCTGCTGCGTCGAGCTTATTATTAGCCTCGAAAGCGGTTGGGGGCGGGCGGGTGGGTCAACCGTCGTAATGAGCGTCCTCTTTCTGTCCGTGGTACTTTAAACTTTCCTACTCTTATTCCGACTCTTTTGTGTAAACCAGGTTCATATGTCCCCAGGAGCATCCCGAGTATAAGAGTCGCTACCAGAAGCCTGGTTGAAAAAAAAATTAAAAATTAAAAATTAAAACCGTACAAATATAAAAGGGATATTACACACATTAAAAACAACAAAAAGCGGGAAGGCAGGCCTCGTAGCTCTAAATACCAAACGAACTCTATGTTGAATTTCTTTTCACTTCTAAAAGAACATAAAAAACGGTTTAAATATTTCCGGAAAATTCAAAATTTATTTTTATAAAAGCAATTTTCTTGATTTTCTGTTGAAAACTGACGAGACATGGCACAGGAACTTGAATGTGAGGGGTTGTAGAACTAGCTCTTAGATAGACTTCGGGCTATTGCAGTCTTACGACAGCAAGGGCATCCGCCGTGAGTAATAGATCTCCTCCCATCATTCAAGGTTCCATTTCGCACTCTCTTCGGTTTTCACAGATTTATTTCCTTCATAATGTCTGAAACGCGTTTAAGAACACTTTGAATACCAAACGAACTCTATGTTGAATTATTTTTCACTTCTAAAAGAACATAAAAAACGGGTTAAATTTTTCGGACTTTCTATTGAAAACTGACGAGACATGGCACAGGAACTTGAATGTGAGGGGTTGTAGAACTAGCTCTGAGGTAGCCTTCGGGCTGTTGCAGACTTACGACCGCAAGGGCATCCGCCGTGAGTAATAGATCTCCTCCCATCATTCAAGGTTCCATTTCGCACTCTCTTCGGTTTTCACAGAATTATTTCTTCATAATGTCTGAACCGCGTTTAAGAACACATTGAATACCAAACGAACTCTATGTTCAATTTTTTTCACTTCTAAAAGAAACTAAAAAACGGGTTAAATTTTTCGGGAAAATGCGAAATTTATTTTTTTTAAAAGCAATTTTCATGACTTTCTATTGAAAACTGACGAGACATGGCACAGGAACTTGAATGTGAGGGGTTGTAGAACTAGCTCTGAGGTAGCCTTCGGGCTGTTGCAGTCTTAGGACAGCAAGGGCATCCGCCGTGAGTAATAGATCTCCTCCCATCATTCAAGGTTCTATTTCGCACTCTCTTCGGTTTTCACAGAATTATTTTCTTCAAAATGTCTGAACCGCGTTTAAGAACACTTTGAATACCAAACGAAATCTATGTTGAATTTTTTTTCACTTCTAAAAGAACATAAAAAACAGTTTAAATATTTCCGGAAAATTCAAAATTTATTTTTTATAAAAGCAATTTTCTTGATTTTCTGTTGAAAACTGACGAGACATGGCACAGGAACTTGAATGTGAGGGGTTGTAGAACTAGCTCTTAGATAGACTTCGGGCTATTGCAGTCTTACGACAGCAAGGGCATCCGCCGTGAGTAATAGATCTCCTCCCATCATTCAAGGTTCCATTTCGCACTCTCTTCGGTTTTCACAGAATTATTTCTTCATAATGTCTGAACCGCGTTTAAGAACACATTGAATACCAAACGAACTCTATGTTCAATTTTTTTTCATTTCTAAAAGAATCTAAAAACGGGTTAAATTTTTCGGGAAAATGCGAAATTTATTTTTTTTAAAAGCAATTTTCAAGACTTTCTATTGAAAACTGACGAGACATGGCCCAGGAACTTGAATGTGAGGGGTTGTAGAACTAGCTCTGAGGTAGCCTTCGGGCTGTTGCAGACTTACGACAGCAAGGGCATCCGCCGTGAGTAATAGATTTCCTCCCATCATTCAAGGTTCCATTTCGCACTCTCTTCGGTTTTCACAGAATTATTTCCATCATAATGACACGAACGACCGCTGCTGCCTCGAGCTTATTATTAGCCTCGAAAGCGGTTGGGGGCGGGCGGGTGGTTAACCGTCGTAATGAGCGTCCTCTTTCTGTCCGTGGTACTTTAAACTTTCCTTCTCTTATTCCGAATTTTTTGTGGAAACCAGGTTCATAGGTCCCCAGCCACATCCCGAGTATAAGAGTCGCTACCAGAAGCCTGGTTGAAAAAAAAAATTAAAGATTAAAAATTAAAACCGGACAAATTAAAAAGGGATATTATACACATTAAAAACACCAAAAGCGGAAAGGCAGTCCTCGTAGCTCTAAATACCAAACAAACTCGATGTTGAATTATTTTTCACTTCTAAAAGAACATAAAAAACGGTTTAAATATTTCCGGAAAATTCAAAATTTATTTTTATAAAAGCAATTTTCATGATTTTCTATTGAAAACTGACGAGACATGGCACAGAAACTTGAATGTGAGGGGTTGTAGAACTAGCTCTGAGGTAGCCTTCGGGCTGTTGCAGTCTTAGGACAGCAAGGGCATCCGCCGTGAGTAATAGATCTCCTCCCATCATTCAAGGTTCCATTTCGCACCCTCTTCGGTTTTCACAGATTTATTTCCTTCATAATGTCTGAAACGCTTTTAAGAACACTTTGAATACCAACCGAACTCTATGTTGAATTTTTTTTCACTTCTAAAAGAACATAAAAAACGGGTTAAATTTTTCGGTAGAATGCGAAATTTATTTTAATAAAAGCAATTTTCATGAATTTCTGTTGAAAACTGACGAGACATGGCACAGGAACTTGAATGTGAGGGGTTGTAGAACTAGCTCTTAGGTAGCCTTCGGGCTGTTGCAGTCTTAGAACAGCAAGGGCATCCGCCGTGAGTAATAGATCTCCTCCCATCATTCAAGGTTCCATTTCGCACTCTCTTCGGTTTTCACAGATTTATTTCCTTCATAATGACACGAACGACCGCTGCTGCGTCGAGCTTATTATTAGCCTCGAAAGCGGTTGGGGGCGGGCGGGTGGGTCATCCGTCGTAATGAGCGTCCTCTTTCTGTCCGTGGTACTTTAAACTTTCCTTCTCTTATTCCGATTCTTTTGTGGAAACCAGGTTCATATGTCCCCAGCAGCATCCCGATTATAAGAGTCGCTACCAGAAGCCTGGTTGAAAAAAAAATTAAAAATTAAAAATTAAAACCGGACAAATTTAAAAGGGATATTACACACATTAAAAACACCAAAAAACGGGAAGGCAGGCCTCGTAGCTCTAAATACCAAACGAACTCTATGTTGAATAATTTTTTACTTCTAAAAGAACATAAAAAACGGTTTAAATATTTCCGGAAAATTCAAAATTTATTTTTATAAATGCAATTTTCATGATTTTCTGTTGAAAACTGACGAGACATGGCACAGGAACTTGAATGTGAGGGGTTGTAGAACTAGCTCTTAGGTAGCCTTCGGGCTGTTGCAGTCTTAGGACAGCAAGGGCATCCGCCGTGAGTAATAGATCTCCTCCCATCATTCAAGGTTCCATTTCGCACTCTCTTCGGTTTTCACAGATTTATTTCCTTCATAATGACACGAACGACCGCTGCTGCGTCGAGCTTATTATTAGCCTCGAAAGCGGTTGGGGGCGGGAGGGTGGGTCAACCGTCGTAATGAGCGTCCTCTTTCTGTCCGTGGTACTTTAAACTTTCCTTCTCTTATTCCGACTCTTTTGTGGAAACCAGGTTCATATGTCCCCAGCAGCATCCCGAGTATAAGAGTCGCTACCAGAAGCCTGGTTGAAAAAAAAAATTAAAAATTAAAAATTAAAACCGGACAAATATAAAAGGGATATTACACACATTAAAAACAACAAAAAGCGGGAAGGCAGGCCTCGTAGCTCTAAATACCAAACGAACTCTATGTTGAATTTCTTTTCACTTCTAAAAGAACATAAAAAACGGTTTAAATATTTCCGGAAAATTCAAAATTTATTTTTATAAAAGCAATTTTCTTGATTTTCTGTTGAAAACTGACGAGACATGGCACAGGAACTTGAATGTGAGGGGTTGTAGAACTAGCTCTTAGATAGACTTCGGGCTATTGCAGTCTTACGACAGCAAGGGCATCCGCCGTGATTAATAGATCTCCTCCCATCATTCAAGGTTCCATTTCGCACTCTCTTCGGTTTTCACAGATTTATTTCCTTCATAATGTCTGAAACGCGTTTAAGAACACTTTGAATTCCAAACGAACTCTATGTTGAATTATTTTTCACTTCTAAAAGAATATAAAAAACGGGTTAAATTTTTCGGACTTTCTATTGAAAACTGACGAGACATGGCACAGGAACTTGAATGTGAGGGGTTGTAGAACTAGCTCTGAGGTAACCTTCGGGCTGTTGCAGACTTACGACAGCAAGGGCATCCGCCGTGAGTAATAGATCTCCTCCCATCATTCAAGGTTCCATTTCGCACTCTCTTCGGTTTTCACAGAATTATTTCTTCATAATGTCTGAACCGCGTTTAAGAACACATTGAATACCAAACGAACTCTATGTTCAATTTTTTTTCATTTCTAAAAGAAACTAAAAAACGGGTTAAATTTTTCGGGAAAATGCGAAATTTATTTTTTTTAAAAGCAATTTTCATGACTTTCTATTGAAAACTGACGAGACATGGCACAGGAACTTGAATGTGAGGGGTTGTAGAACTAGCTCCGAGGTAGCCTTCGGGCTGTTGCAGTCTTAGGACAGCAAGGGCATCCGCCGTGAGTAATAGATCTCCTCCCATCATTCAAGGTTCCATTTCGCACTCTCTTCGGTTTTCACAGATTTATTTCCTTCATAATGTCACGAAAGACCGCTGCTGCGTCGAGCTTATTATTAGCCTCGAAAGCGGTTGGGGGCGGGCGGGTGGGTCAACCGTCGTAATGAGCGTCCTCTTTCTGTCCGTGGTACTTTAAACTTTCCTTCTCTTATTCCGAATTTTTTGTGGAAACCAGGTTCATAGGTCCCCAGCCACATCCCGAGTACAAGAGTCGCTACCAGAAGCCTGGTTGAAAAAAATATTAAAGATTAAAAATTAAAACCGGACAAATTAAAAAGGGATATTACACACATTAAAAACACCAAAAAGCGGGAAGGCAGGCCTCGTAGCTCTAAATACCAAACGAACTCTATGTTGAATAAATTTTTATTTCTAAAAGAACATAAATAACGGTTTAAATATTTCCGGAAAATTCAAAATTTATTTTTATAAATGCAATTTTCATGATTTTCTGTTGAAAACTGACGAGACATGGCACAGGAACTTGAATGTGAGGGGTTGTAGAACTAGCTCTTAGGTAGCCTTCGGGCTGTTGCAGTCTTAGGACAGCAAGGGCATCTGCCGTGAGTAATAGATCTCCTCCCATCATTCTAGGTTCCATTTCGCACTCTCTTCGGTTTTCACAGATTTATTTCCTTCATAATGACACGAATGACCGCTGCTGCGTCGAGCTTATTATTAGCCTCGAAAGCGGTTGGGGGCGGGCGGGTGGGTCAACCGTCGTAATGAGCGTCCTCTTTCTGTCCGTGGTACTTTAAACTTTCCTACTCTTATTCCGACTCTTTTGTGGAAACCAGGTTCATATGTCCCCAGCAGCATCCCGAGTATAAGAGTCGCTACCAGAAGCCTGGTTGAAAAAAAAATTAAAGATTAAAAATTAAAACCGGACAAATTAAAAAGGGATATTACACACATTAAAAACACCAAAAAGCGGGAAGGCAGGCCTCGTAGCTCTAAATACCAAACGAACTCTATGTTGAATAAATTTTTACTTTTAAAAGAACATAAAAAACGGTTTAAATATTTCCGGAAAATTCAAAATTTATTTTTATAAATGCAATTTTCATGATTTTCTGTTGAAAACTGACGAGACATGGCACAGGAACTTGAATGTGAGGGGTTGTAGAACTAGCTCTTAGGTAGCCTTCGGGCTGTTGCAGTCTTAGGACAGCAAGGGCATCCGCCGTGAGTAATAGATCTCCTCCCATCATTCAAGGTTCCATTTCGCACTCTCTTCGGTTTTCACAGATTTATTTCCTTCATAATGTCTGAAACGCGTTTAAGAACACTTTGAATACCAAACGAACTCTATGTTGAATTATTTTTCACTTCTAAAAGAACATAAAAAACGGGTTAAATTTTTCGGACTTTCTATTGAAAACTGACGAGACATGGCACAGGAACTTGAATGTGAGGGGTTGTAGAACTAGCTCTGAGGTAGCCTTCGGGCTGTTGCAGACTTACGACAGCAACGGCATCCGCCGTGAGTAATAGATCTCCTCCCATCATTCAAGGTTCCATTTCGCACTCTCTTCGGTTTTCACAGAATTATTTCTTCATAATGTCTGAACCGCGTTTAAGAACACATTGAATACCAAACGAACTCTATGTTCAATTTTTTTTCATTTCTAAAACAATCTAAAAAACGGGTTAAATTTTTCGGGAAAATGCGAAATTTATTTTTTTTAAAAGCAATTTTCATGACTTTCTATTGAAAACTGACGAGACATGGCACAGGAACTTGAATGTGAGGTGTTGTAGAACTAGCTCTGAGGTAGCCTTCGGGCTGTTGCAGACTTACGACAGCAAGGGCATCCGCCGTGAGTAATAGATCTCCTCCCATCATTCAAGGTTCCATTTCGCACTCTCTTCGGTTTTCACAGAATTATTTCTTCATAATGTCTGAACCGCGTTTAAGAACACTTTGAATACCAAACGAAATCTATGTTGAATTTTTTTTCACTTCTAAAAGAACATAAAAAACGGTTCAAATATTTCCGGAAAATTCAAAATTTATTTTTATAAAAGCAATTTTCTTGATTTTCTGTTGAAAACTGACGAGACATGGCACAGGAACTTGAATGTGAGGGGTTGTAGAACTAGCTCTTAGATAGACTTCGGGCTATTGCAGTCTTACGACAGCAAGGGCATCCGCCGTGCGTAATAGATCTCCTCCCATCATTGAAGGTTCCATTTCGCACTCTCTTCGGTTTTCACAGAATTATTTCTTCATAATGTCTGAACCGCGTTTACGAACACATTGGATACCAAACGAACTCTATGTTCAATTTTTTTTCATTTCTAAAAGAATCTAAAAAACGGGTTAAATTTTTCGGGAAAATGCGAAATTTATTTTTTTTAAAAGCAATTTTCATGACTTTCTATTGAAAACTGACGAGACATGGCACAGGAACTTGAATGTGAGGGGTTGTAGAACTAGCTCTGAGGTAGCCTTCGGGCTGTTGCAGACTTACGACAGCAAGGGCATCCGCCGTGAGTAATAGATCTCCTCCCATCATTCAAGGTTCCATTTCGCACTCTCTTCGGTTTTCACAGAATTATTTCTTCAATATGTCTGAACCGCGTTTAAGAACACATTGAATACCAAAATAACTCTATGTTCAATTTTTTTTCACTTCTAAAAGAAACTAAAAAACGGGTTAAATTTTTCGGGAAAATGCGAAATTTATTTTTTTTAAAAGCAATTTTCATGACTTTCTATTGAAAACTGACGAGACATGGCACAGGAACTTGAATGTGAGGGGTTGTAGAACTAGCTCTGAGGTAGCCTTCGGGCTGTTGCAGTCTTACGACAGCAAGGGCATCCGCCGTGAGTAATAGATCTCCTCCCATCATTCAAGGTTCCATTTCGCACTCTCTTCGGTTTTCGCAGAATTATTTCCATCATAATGACACGAACGACCGCTGCTGCGTCGAGCTTATTATTAGCCTCGAAAGCGGTTGGTTGCGGGCGGGTGGGTTAACCGTCGTAATGAGCGTCCTCTTTCTGTCCGTGGTACTTTAAACTTTCCTTCTCTTATTCCGAATTTTTTGTGGAAACCAGGTTCATAGGTCCCCAGCCACATCCCGAGTATAAGAGTCGCTACCAGAAGCCTGGTTGAAAAAAAAAATTAAAAATTAAAAATTAAAACCGAACAAATTTAAAAGGGATATTACACACATTAAAAACACCAAAAAACGGGAAGGCAGGCCTCGTAGCTCTAAATACCAAACGAACTCTATGTTGAATAATTTTTTACTTCTAAAAGAACATAAAAAACGGTTTAAATATTTCCGGAAAATTCAAAATTTATTTTTATAAATGCAATTTTCATGATTTTCTGTTGAAAACTGACGAGACATGGCACAGGAACTTGAATGTGAGGGGTTGTAGAACTAGCTCTTAGGTAGCCTTCGGGCTGTTGCAGTCTTAGGACAGCAAGGGCATCCGCCGTGAGTAATAGATCTCCTCCCATCATTCAAGGTTCCATTTCGCACTCTCTTCGGTTTTCACAGATTTATTTCCTTCATAATGACACGAACGACCGCTGCTGCGTCGAGCTTATTATTAGCCTCGAAAGCGGTTGGGGGCGGGCGGGTGGGTCAACCGTCGTAATGAGCGTCCTCTTTCTGTCCGTGGTACTTTAAGCTTTCCTTCTCTTATTCCGACTCTTTTGTGGAAACCAGGTTCATATGTCCCCAGCAGCATCCCGAGTATAAGAGTCGCTACCAGAAGCCTGGTTGAAAAAAAAAATTAAAAATTAAAAATTAAAACCGGACAAATATAAAAGGGATATTACACACATTAAAAACAACAAAAAGCGGGAAGGCAGGCCTCGTAGCTCTAAATACCAAACGAACTCTATGTTGAATTTCTTTTCACTTCTAAAAGAACATAAAAAACGGTTTAAATATTTCCGGAAAATTCAAAATTTATTTTTATAAAAGCAATTTTCTTGATTTTCTGTTGAAAACTGACGAGACATGGCACAGGAACTTGAATGTGAGGGGTTGTAGAACTAGCTCTTAGATAGACTTCGGGCTATTGCAGTCTTACGACAGCAAGGGCATCCGCCGTGAGTAATAGATCTCCTCCCATCATTCAAGGTTCCATTTCGCACTCTCTTCGGTTTTCACAGATTTATTTCCTTCATAATGTCTGAAACGCGTTTAAGAACACTTTGAATACCAAACGAACTCTATGTTGAATTATTTTTCACTTCTAAAAGAACATAAAAAACGGGTTAAATTTTTCGGACTTTCTATTGAAAACTGACGAGACATGGCACAGGAACTTGAATGTGAGGGGTTGTAGAACTAGCTCTGAGGTAGCCTTCGGGCTGTTGCAGTCTTAGGACAGCAAGGGCATCCGCCGTGAGTAATAGATCTCCTCCCATCATTCAAGGTTCCATTTCGCACTCTCTTCGGTTTTCACAGAATTATTTTCTTCAAAATGTCTGAACCGGTTTAAGAACACTTTGAATACCAAACGAACTCTATGTTGAATTTTTTTTCACTTCTAAAAGAACATAAAAAACGGTTTAAATATTTCCGGAAAATTCAAAATTTATTTTTTTAAGAGCAATTTTCATGACTTTCTATTGAAAACTGACGAGACATGGCACAGGAACTTGAATGTGAGGGGTTGTAGAACTAGCTCCGAGGTAGCCTTCGGGCTGTTGCAGTCTTAGAACAGCAAGGGCATCCGCCGTGAGTAATAGATCTCCTCCCATCATTCAAGGTTCCATTTCGCACTCTCTTCGGTTTTCACAGATTTATTTCCTTCATAATGTCACGAAAGACCGCTGCTGCGTCGAGCTTATTATTAGCCTCGAAAGCGGTTGGGGGCGGGCGGGTGGGTCAACCGTCGTAATGAGCGTCCTCTTTCTGTCCGTGGTACTTTAAACTTTCCTTCTCTTATTCCGACTCTTTTGTGGAAACCAGGTTCATATGTCCCCAGTAGCATCCCGAGTATAAGAGTCGCTACCAGAAGCCTGGTTGAAAAAAAAAATTAAAAATTAAAAATTAAAACCGGACAAATATAAAAGGGATATTACACACATTAAAAACACCAAAAAGCGGGAAGGCAGGCCTCGTAGCTCTAAATACCAAACGAACTCTATGTTGAATTTCTTTTCACTTCTAAAAGAACATAAAAAACGGTTTAAATATTTCCGGAAAATTCAAAATTTATTTTTATAAAAGCAATTTTCTTGATTTTCTGTTGAAAACTGACGAGACATGGCACAGGAACTTGAATGTGAGGGGTTGTAGAACTAGCTCTTAGATAGACTTCGGGCTATTGCAGTCTTACGACAGCAAGGGCATCCGCCGTGAGTAATAGATCTCCTCCCATCATTCAAGGTTCCATTTCGCACTCTCTTCGGTTTTCACAGACTTATTTCCTTCATAATGTCTGAAACGCGTTTAAGAACACTTTGAATACCAAACGAACTCTATGTTGAATTATTTTTCACTTCTAAAAGAACATAAAAAACGGGTTAAATTTTTCGGACTTTCTATTGAAAACTGACGAGACATGGCACAGGAACTTGAATGTGAGGGGTTGTAGAACTAGCTCTGAGGTAGGCTTCGGGCTGTTGCAGTCTTAGGACAGCAAGGGCATCCGCCGTGCGTAATAGATCTCCTCCCATCATTGAAGGTTCCATTTCGCACTCTCTTCGGTTTTCACAGAATTATTTCTTCATAATGTCTGAACCGCGTTTACGAACACATTGGATACCAAACGAACTCTATGTTCAATTTTTTTTCATTTCTAAAAGAATCTAAAAAACGGGTTAAATTTTTCGGGAAAATGCGAAATTTATTTTTTTTAAAAGCAATTTTCATGACTTTCTATTGAAAACTGACGAGACATGGCACAGGAACTTGAATGTGAGGGGTTGTAGAACTAGCTCTGAGGTAGCCTTCGGGCTGTTGCAGACTTACGACAGCAAGGGCATCCGCCGTGAGTAATAGATCTCCTCCCATCATTCAAGGTTCCATTTCGCACTCTCTTCGGTTTTCACAGAATTATTTCTTCATAATGTCTGAACCGCGTTTAAGAACACATTGAATACCAAAATAACTCTATGTTCAATTTTTTTTCACTTCTAAAAGAAACTAAAAAACGGGTTAAATTTTTCGGGAAAATGCGAAATTTATTTTTTTTAAAAGCAATTTTCATGACTTTCTATTGAAAACTGACGAGACATGGCACAGGAACTTGAATGTGAGGGGTTGTAGAACTAGCTCTGAGGTAGCCTTCGGGCTGTTGCAGTCTTACGACAGCAAGGGCATCCGCCGTGAGTAATAGATCTCCTCCCATCATTCAAGGTTCCATTTCGCACTCTCTTCGGTTTTCGCAGAATTATTTCCATCATAATGACACGAACGACCGCTGCTGCGTCGAGCTTATTATTAGCCTCGAAAGCGGTTGGTTGCGGGCGGGTGGGTTAACCGTCGTAATGAGCGTCCTCTTTCTGTCCGTGGTACTTTAAACTTTCCTTCTCTTATTCCGAATTTTTTGTGGAAACCAGGTTCATAGGTCCCCAGCCACATCCCGAGTATAAGAGTCGCTACCAGAAGCCTGGTTGAAAAAAAAAATTAAAAATTAAAAATTAAAACCGAACAAATTTAAAAGGGATATTACACACATTAAAAACACCAAAAAACGGGAAGGCAGGCCTCGTAGCTCTAAATACCAAACGAACTCTATGTTGAATAATTTTTTACTTCTAAAAGAACATAAAAAACGGTTTAAATATTTCCGGAAAATTCAAAATTTATTTTTATAAATGCAATTTTCATGATTTTCTGTTGAAAACTGACGAGACATGGCACAGGAACTTGAATGTGAGGGGTTGTAGAACTAGCTCTTAGGTAGCCTTCGGGCTGTTGCAGTCTTAGGACAGCAAGGGCATCCGCCGTGAGTAATAGATCTCCTCCCATCATTCAAGGTTCCATTTCGCACTCTCTTCGGTTTTCACAGATTTATTTCCTTCATAATGACACGAACGACCGCTGCTGCGTCGAGCTTATTATTAGCCTCGAAAGCGGTTGGGGGCGGGCGGGTGGGTCAACCGTCGTAATGAGCGTCCTCTTTCTGTCCGTGGTACTTTAAGCTTTCCTTCTCTTATTCCGACTCTTTTGTGGAAACCAGGTTCATATGTCCCCAGCAGCATCCCGAGTATAAGAGTCGCTACCAGAAGCCTGGTTGAAAAAAAAAATTAAAAATTAAAAATTAAAACCGGACAAATATAAAAGGGATATTACACACATTAAAAACAACAAAAAGCGGGAAGGCAGGCCTCGTAGCTCTAAATACCAAACGAACTCTATGTTGAATTTCTTTTCACTTCTAAAAGAACATAAAAAACGGTTTAAATATTTCCGGAAAATTCAAAATTTATTTTTATAAAAGCAATTTTCTTGATTTTCTGTTGAAAACTGACGAGACATGGCACAGGAACTTGAATGTGAGGGGTTGTAGAACTAGCTCTTAGATAGACTTCGGGCTATTGCAGTCTTACGACAGCAAGGGCATCCGCCGTGAGTAATAGATCTCCTCCCATCATTCAAGGTTCCATTTCGCACTCTCTTCGGTTTTCACAGATTTATTTCCTTCATAATGTCTGAA
Organism: Maratus speciosus; assembly: GCA_963932465.1. Lineage (NCBI taxonomy): Eukaryota > Metazoa > Arthropoda > Arachnida > Araneae > Salticidae > Maratus > Maratus speciosus. The sequence continues at coordinate 137,560,730 of OZ010798.1, forward strand.
ACGCGTTTAAGAACACTTTGAATACCAAACGAACTCTATGTTGAATTATTTTTCACTTCTAAAAGAACATAAAAAACGGGTTAAATTTTTCGGACTTTCTATTGAAAACTGACGAGACATGGCACAGGAACTTGAATGTGAGGGGTTGTAGAACTAGCTCTGAGGTAGCCTTCGGGCTGTTGCAGTCTTAGGACAGCAAGGGCATCCGCCGTGAGTAATAGATCTCCTCCCATCATTCAAGGTTCCATTTCGCACTCTCTTCGGTTTTCACAGAATTATTTTCTTCAAAATGTCTGAACCGGTTTAAGAACACTTTGAATACCAAACGAACTCTATGTTGAATTTTTTTTCACTTCTAAAAGAACATAAAAAACGGTTTAAATATTTCCGGAAAATTCAAAATTTATTTTTTTAAAAGCAATTTTCATGACTTTCTATTGAAAACTGACGAGACATGGCACAGGAACTTGAATGTGAGGGGTTGTAGAACTAGCTCCGAGGTAGCCTTCGGGCTGTTGCAGTCTTAGAACAGCAAGGGCATCCGCCGTGAGTAATAGATCTCCTCCCATCATTCAAGGTTCCATTTCGCACTCTCTTCGGTTTTCACAGATTTATTTCCTTCATAATGTCACGAAAGACCGCTGCTGCGTCGAGCTTATTATTATCCTCGAAAGCGGTTGGGGGCGGGCGGGTGGGTCAACCGTCGTAATGAGCGTCCTCTTTCTGTCCGTGGTACTTTAAACTTTCCTTCTCTTATTCCGACTCTTTTGTGGAAACCAGGTTCATATGTCCCCAGTAGCATCCCGAGTATAAGAGTCGCTACCAGAAGCCTGGTTGAAAAAAAAAATTAAAAATTAAAAATTAAAACCGGACAAATATAAAAGGGATATTACACACATTAAAAACACCAAAAAGCTGGAAGGCAGGCCTCGTAGCTCTAAATACCAAACGAACTCTATGTTGAATTTCTTTTCACTTCTAAAAGAACATAAAAAACGGTTTAAATATTTCCGGAAAATTCAAAATTTATTTTTATAAAAGCAATTTTCTTGATTTTCTGTTGAAAACTGACGAGACATGGCACAGGAACTTGAATGTGAGGGGTTGTAGAACTAGCTCTTAGATAGACTTCGGGCTATTGCAGTCTTACGACAGCAAGGGCATCCGCCGTGAGTAATAGATCTCCTCCCATCATTCAAGGTTCCATTTCGCACTCTCTTCGGTTTTCACAGACTTATTTCCTTCATAATGTCTGAAACGCGTTTAAGAACACTTTGAATACCAAACGAACTCTATGTTGAATTATTTTTCACTTCTAAAAGAACATAAAAAACGGGTTAAATTTTTCGGACTTTCTATTGAAAACTGACGAGACATGGCACAGGAACTTGAATGTGAGGGGTTGTAGAACTAGCTCTGAGGTAGGCTTCGGGCTGTTGCAGTCTTAGGACAGCAAGGGCATCCGCCGTGAGTAATAGATCTCCTCCCATCATTCAAGGTTCTATTTCGCACTCTCTTCGGTTTTCACAGAATTATTTTCTTCAAAATATCAAAACCGCGTTTAAGAACACTTTGAATACCAAACGAACTCTATGTTGAATTTTTTTTCACTTCTAAAAGAACATAAAAAACGGTTTAAATATTTCCGGAAAATTCAAAATTTATTTTTATAAAAGCAATTTTCTCTATTTTCTGTTGAAAACTGACGAGACATGGCACAGGAACTTGAATGTGAGGGGTTGTAGAACTAGCTCTGAGGTAGCCTTCGGCTGTTGCAGTCTTAGGACAGCAAGGGCATCCGCCGTGAGTAATAGATCTCCTCCCATCATTCTAGGTTCCATTTCGCACTCTCTTCGGTTTTCACAGATTTATTTCCTTCATAATGACACGAACGACCGCTGCTGCGTCGAGCTTATTATTAGCCTCGAAATCGGTTGGGGGCGGGCGGGTGGGTCAACCGTCGTAATGAGCGTCCTCTTTCTGTCCGTGGTACTTTAAACTTTCCTACTCTTATTCCGACTCTTTTGTGGAAACCAGGTTCATATGTCCCCAGCAGCATCCCGAGTATAAAAGTCGCTACCAGAAGCCTGGTTGAAAAAAAAATTAAAAATTAAAAATTAAAACCGTACAAATATAAAAGGGATATTACACACATTAAAAACAACAAAAAGCGGGAAGGCAGGCCTCGTAGCTCTAAATACCAAACGAACTCTATGTTGAATTTCTTTTCACTTCTAAAAGAACATAAAAAACGGTTTAAATATTTCCGGAAAATTCAAAATTTATTTTTATAAAAGCAATTTTCTTGATTTTCTGTTGAAAACTGACGAGACATGGCACAGGAACTTGAATGTGAGGGGTTGTAGAACTAGCTCTTAGATAGACTTCGGGCTATTCCAGTCTTAAGACAGCAAGGGCATCCGCCGTGAGTAATAGATCTCCTCCCATCATTCAAGGTTCCATTTCGCACTCTCTTCGGTTTTCACAGATTTATTTCCTTCATAATGTCTTAAACGCGTTTAAGAACACTTTGAATACCAAACGAACTCTATGTTGAATTATTTTTCACTTCTAAAAGAACATAAAAAACGGGTTAAATTTTTCGGACTTTCTATTGAAAACTGACGAGACATGGCACAGGAACTTGAATGTGAGGGGTTGTAGAACTAGCTCTGAGGTAGCCTTCGGGCTGTTGCAGACTTACGACAGCAACGGCATCCGCCGTGAGTAATAGATCTCCTCCCATCATTCAAGGTTCCATTTCGCACTCTCTTCGGTTTTCACAGAATTATTTCTTCATAATGTCTGAACCGCGTTTAAGAACACATTGAATACCAAACGAACTCTATGTTCAATTTTTTTTCATTTCTAAAAAAATCTAAAAAACGGGTTAAATTTTTCGGGAAAATGCGAAATTTATTTTTTTTAAAAGCAATTTTCATGACTTTCTATTGAAAACTGACGAGACATGGCACAGGAACTTGAATGTGAGGGGTTGTAGAACTAGCTCTGAGGTAGCCTTCGGGCTGTTGCAGACTTACGACAGCAAGGGCATCCGCCGTGAGTAATAGATCTCCTCCCATCATTCAAGGTTCCATTTCGCACTCTCTTCGGTTTTCACAGAATTATTTCTTCATAATGTCTGAACCGCGTTTAAGAACACTTTGAATACCAAACGAAATCTATGTTGAATTTTTTTTCACTTCTAAAAGAACATAAAAAACGGTTTAAATATTTCCGGAAAATTCAAAATTTATTTTTATAAAAGCAATTTTCTTGATTTTCTGTTGAAAACGGACGAGACATGGCACAGGAACTTGAATGTGAGGGGTTGTAGAACTAGCTCTTAGATAGACTTCGGGCTATTGCAGTCTTACGACAGCAAGGGCATCCGCCGTGAGTAATAGATCTCCTCCCATCATTTAAGGTTCCATTTCGCACTCTCTTCGGTTTTCACAGAATTATTTCTTCATAATGTCTGAACCGCGTTTAAGAACACATTGAATACCAAACGAACTCTATGTTCAATTTTTTTCATTTCTAAAAGAATCTAAAAAACGGGTTAAATTTTTCGGGAAAATGCGAAATTTATTTTTTTTAAAAGCAATTTTCATGACTTTCTATTGAAAACTGACGAGACATGGCACAGGAACTTGAATGTGAGGGGTTGTAGAACTAGCTCTGAGGTAGCCTTCGGGCTGTTGCAGACTTACGACAGCAAGGGCATCCGCCGTGAGTAATAGATCTCCTCCCATCATTCAAGGTTCCATTTCGCACTCTCTTCGGTTTTCACAGAATTATTTCTTCATAATGTCTGAACCGCGTTTAAGAACACATTGAATACCAAACGAACTCTATGTTCAATTTTTTTTCACTTCTAAAAGAAACTAAAAAACGGGTTAAATTTTTCGGGAAAATGCGAAATTTATTTTTTTTAAAAGCAATTTTCATGACTTTCTATTGAAAACTGACGAGACATGGCACAGGAACTTGAATGTGAGGGGTTGTAGAACTAGCTCTGAGGTAGCCTTCGGGCTGTTGCAGTCTTACGACAGCAAGGGCATCCGCCGTGAGTAATAGATCTCCTCCCATCATTCAAGGTTCCATTTCGCACTCTCTTCGGTTTTCACAGAATTATTTCCATCATAATGACACGAACGACCGCTGCTGCGTCGAGCTTATTATTAGCCTCGAAAGCGGTTGGGGGCGGGCGGGTGGGTTAACCGTCGTAATGAGCGTCCTCTTTCTGTCCGTGGTACTTTAAACATTCCTTCTCTTATTCCGAATTTTTTGTGGAAACCAGGTTCATAGGTCCCCAGCCACATCCCGAGTATAAGAGTCGCTACCAGAAGCCTGGTTGAAAAAAAATTAAAGATTAAAAATTAAAACCGGACAAATTAAAAAGGGATATTACACACATTAAAAACACCAAAAAGCGGGAAGGCAGGCCTCGTAGCTCTAAATACCAAACGAACTCGATGTTGAATAATTTTTTACTTCTAAAAGAACATAAAAAACGGTTTAAATATTTCCGGAAAATTCAAAATTTATTTTTATAAATGCAATTTTCATGATTTTCTGTTGAAAACTGACGAGACATGGCACAGGAACTTGAATGTGAGGGGTTGTAGAACTAGCTCTTAGGTAGCCTTCGGGCTGTTGCAGTCTTAGGACAGCAAGGGCATCCGCCGTGAGTAATAGATCTCCTCCCATCATTCAAGGTTCCATTTCGCACTCTCTTCGGTTTTCACAGAATTATTTTCTTCAAAATGTCTGAACCGCGTTTAAGAACACTTTGAATACCAAACGAAATCTATGTTGAATTTTTTTTCACTTCTAAAAGAACATAAAAAACGGTTTAAATATTTCCGGAAAATTCAAAATTTATTTTTATAAAAGCAATTTTCTTGATTTTCTGTTGAAAACTGACGAGACATGGCACAGGAACTTGAATGTGAGGGGTTGTAGAACTAGCTCTTAGATAGACTTCGGGCTATTGCAGTCTTACGACAGCAAGGGCATCCGCCGTGAGTAATAGATCTCCTCCCATCATTCAAGGTTCCATTTCGCACTCTCTTCGGTTTTCACAGAATTATTTCTTCATAATGTCTGAACCGCGTTTAAGAACACATTGAATACCAAACGAACTCTATGTTCAATTTTTTTTCACTTCTAAAAGAAACTAAAAAACGGGTTAAATTTTTCGGGAAAATGCGAAATTTAATTTTTTTAAAAGCAATTTTCATGACTTTCTATTGAAAACTGACGAGACATGGCACAGGAACTTGAATGTGAGGGGTTGTAGAACTAGCTCTGAGGTAGTCTTCGGGCTGTTGCAGTCTTACGACAGCAAGGGCATCCGCCGTGAGTAATAGATCTCCTCCCATCATTCAAGGTTCCATTTCGCACTCTCTTCGGTTTTCACAGAATTATTTCCATCATAATGACACGAACGACCGCTGCTGCGTCGAGCTTATTATTAGCCTCGAAAGCCGTTGGGGGCGGGCGGGTGGGTTAACCGTCGTAATGAGCGTCCTCTTTCTGTCCGTGGTACTTTAAACTTTCCTTCTCTTATTCCGAATTTTTTGTGGAAACCAGGTTCATAGGTCCCAAGCCACATCCCGAGTATAAGAGTCGCTACCAGAAGCCTGGTTGAAAAAAAAAATTAAAAATTAAAACCGAACAAATTTAAAAGGGATATTACACACATTAAAAACACCAAAAAACGGGAAGGCAGGCCTCGTAGCTCTAAATACCAAACGAACTCTATGTTGAATAATTTTTTACTTCTAAAAGAACATAAAAAACGGTTTAAATATTTCCGGAAAATTCAAAATTTATTTTTATAAATGCAATTTTCATGATTTTCTGTTGAAAACTGACGAGACATGGCACAGGAACTTGAATGTGAGGGGTTGTAGAACTAGCTCTTAGGTAGCCTTCGGGCTGTTGCAGTCTTAGGACAGCAAGGGCATCCGCCGTGAGTAATAGATCTCCTCCCATCATTCAAGGTTCCATTTCGCACTCTCTTCGGTTTTCACAGATTTATTTCCTTCATAATGACACGAACGACCGCTGCTGCGTCGAGCTTATTATTAGCCTCGAAAGCGGTTGGGGGCGGGCGGGTGGGTCAACCGTCGTAATGAGCGTCCTCTTTCTGTCCGTGGTACTTTAAACTTTCCTTCTCTTATTCCGACTCTTTTGTGGAAACCAGGTTCATATGTCCCCAGCAGCATCCCGAGTATAAGAGTCGCTACCAGAAGCCTGGTTGAAAAAAAAAATTAAAAATGAAAAATTAAAACCGGACAAATATAAAAGGGATATTACACACATTAAAAACAACAAAAAGCGGGAAGGCAGGCCTCGTAGCTCTAAATACCAAACGAACTCTATGTTGAATTTCTTTTCACTTCGAAAAGAACATAAAAAACGGTTTAAATATTTCCGGAAAATTCAAAATTTATTTTTATAAAAGCAATTTTCTTGATTTTCTGTTGAAAACTGACGAGACATGGCACAGGAACTTGAATGTGAGGGGTTGTAGAACTAGCTCTTAGATAGACTTCGGGCTATTGCAGTCTTACGACAGCAAGGGCATCCGCCGTGAGTAATAGATCTCCTCCCATCATTCAAGGTTCCATTTCGCACTCTCTTCGGTTTTCACAGATTTATTTTCTTCATAATGTCTGAAACGCGTTTAAGAACACTTTGAATACCAAACGAACTCTATGTTGAATTATTTTTCACTTCTAAAAGAACATAAAAAACGGGTTAAATTTTTCGGACTTTCTATTGAAAACTGACGAGACATGGCACAGGAACTTGAATGTGAGGGGTTGTAGAACTAGCTCTGAGGTAGCCTTCGGGCTGTTGCAGACTTACGACAGCGAGGGCATCCGCCGTGAGTAATAGATCTCCTCCCATCATTCAAGGTTCCATTTCGCACTCTCTTCGGTTTTCACAGAATTATTTCTTCATAATGTCTGAACCGCGTTTAAGAACACATTGAATACCAAACGAACTCTATGTTCAATTTTTTTTCACTTCTAAAAGAAACTAAAAAACGGGTTAAATTTTTCGGGAAAATGCGAAATTTATTTTTTTTAAAAGCAATTTTCATGACTTTCTATTGAAAACTGACGAGACATGGCAAAGGAACTTGAATGTGAGGGGTTGTAGAACTAGCTCTGAGGTAGCCTTCGGGCTGTTGCAGTCTTAGGACAGCAAGGGCATCCGCCGTGAGTAATAGATCTCCTCCCATCATTCAAGGTTCTATTTCGCACTCTCTTCGGTTTTCACAGAATTATTTTCTTCAAAATGTCTGAACCGGTTTAAGAACACTTTGAATACCAAACGAACTCTATGTTGAATTTTTTTTCACTTCTAAAAGAACATAAAAAACGGTTTAAATATTTCCGGAAAATTCAAAATTTATTTTTTTAAAAGCAATTTTCATGACTTTCTATTGAAAACTGACGAGACATGGCACAGGAACTTGAATGTGAGGGGTTGTAGAACTAGCTCTGAGGTAGCCTTCGGGCTGTTGCAGACTTACGACAGCAAGGGCATCCGCCGTGAGTAATAGATCTCCTCCCATCATTCAAGGTTCCATTTCGCACTCTCTTCGGTTTTCACAGAATTATTTCTTCATAATGTCTGAACCGCGTTTAAGAACACATTGAATACCAAACGAACTCTATGTTCAATTTTTTTTCACTTCTAACAGAAACTAAAAAACGGGTTAAATTTTTCGGGAAAATGCGAAATTTATTTTTTTTAAAAGCAATTTTCATGACTTTCTATTGAAAACTGACGAGACATGGCACAGGAACTTGAATGTGAGGGGTTGTAGAACTAGCTCTGAGGTAGCCTTCGGGCTGTTGCAGTCTTAGGACAGCAAGGGCATCCGCCGTGAGTAATAGATCTCCTCCCATCAGTCAAGGTTCTATTTCGCACTCTCTTCGGTTTTCACAGAATTATTTTCTTCAAAATGTCTGAACCGCGTTTAAGAACACTTTGAATACCAAACGAAATCTATGTTGAATTTTTTTTCACTTCTAAAAGAACATAAAAAACGGTTTAAATATTTCCGGAAAACTCAAAATTTATTTTTATAAAAGCAATTTTCTTGATTTTCTGTTGAAAACTGACGAGACATGGCACAGGAACTTGAATGTGAGGGGTTGTAGAACTAGCTCTTAGATAGACTTCGGGCTATTGCAGTCTTACGACAGCAAGGGCATCCGCCGTGAGTAATAGATCTCCTCCCATCATTCAAGGTTCCATTTCGCACTCTCTTCGGTTTTCACAGACTTATTTCCTTCATAATGTCTGAAACGCGTTTAAGAACACTTTGAATACCAAACGAACTCTATGTTGAATTATTTTTCACTTCTAAAACAACATAAAAAACGGGTTAAATTTTTCGGACTTTCTATTGAAAACTGACGAGACATGGCACAGGAACTTGAATGTGAGGGGTTGTAGAACTAGCTCTGAGGTAGCCTTCGGGCTGTTGCAGACTTACGACAGCAAGGGCATCCGCCGTGAGTAATACATCTCCTCCCATAATTCAAGGTTCCATTTCGCACTCTCTTCGGTTTTCACAGAATTATTTCTTCATAATGTCTGAACCGCGTTTAAGAACACATTGAATACCAAACGAACTCTATGTTCAATTTTTTTTCACTTCTAAAAGAAACTAAAAAACGGGTTAAATTTTTCGGGAAAATGCGAAATTTATATTTTTTAAAAGCAATTTTCATGACTTTCTATTGAAAACTGACGAGACATGGCACAGGAACTTGAATGTGAGGGGTTGTAGAACTAGCTCTGAGGTAGCCTTCGGGCAGTTGCAGTCTTAGGACAGCAAGGGCATCCGCCGTGAGTAATAGATCTCCTCCCATCATTCAAGGTTCCATTTCGCACCCTCTTCGGTTTTCACAGATTTATTTCCTTCATAATGTCTGAAACGCTTTTAAGAACACTTTGAATACCAACCGAACTCTATGTTGAATTTTTTTTCACTTCTAAAAGAACATAAAAAACGGGTTAAATTTTTCGGTAAAATGCGAAATTTATTTTAATAAAAGCAATTTTCATGACTTTCTGTTGAAAACTGACGAGACATGGCACAGGAACTTGAATGTGAGGGGTTGTAGAACTAGCTCTTAGGTAGCCTTCGGACTGTTGCAGTCTTAGAACAGTAAGGGCATCCGCCGTGAGTAATAGATCTCCTCCCATCATTCAAGGTTCCATTTCGCACTCTCTTCGGTTTTCACAGATTTATTTCCTTCATAATGACACGAACGACCGCTGCTGCGTCGAGCTTATTATTAGCCTCGAAAGCGTTTGGGGGCGGGCGGGTGGGTCATCCGTCGTAATGAGCGTCCTCTTTCTGTCCGTGGTACTTTAAACTTTCCTTCTCTTATTCCGACTCTTTTGTGGAAACCAGGTTCATATGTCCCCAGCAGCATCCCGAGTATAAGAGTCGCTACCAGAAGCCTGGTTGAAAAAAAAATAAAAATTAAAAATTAAAACCGGACAAATATAAAAGGGATATTACACACATTAAAAACAACAAAAAGCGGGAAGGCAGGTCTCGTAGCTCTAAATACCAAACGAACTCTATGTTGAATTTCTTTTCATTTCTAAAAGAACATAAAAAACGGTTTAAATATTTCCGGAAAATTCAAAATTTATTTTTATAAAAGCAATTTTCTTGATTTTCTGTTGAAAACTGACGAGACATGGCACAGGAACTTGAATGTCAGGGGTTGTAGAACTAGCTCTTAGATAGACTTCGGGCTATTGCAGTCTTACGACAGCAAGGGCATCCGCCGTGAGTAATAGATCTCTTCCCATCATTCAAGGTTCCATTTCGCACTCTCTTCGGTTTTCACAGACTTATTTCCTTCATAATGTCTGAAACGCGTTTAAGAACACATTGAATACCAAACGAACTCTATGTTGAATTTTTTTTCACTTCTAAAAGAACATAAAAAACGGTTTAAATATTTCCGGAAAATTCAAAATTTATTTTTTTAAAAGCAATTTTCATGACTTTCTATTGAAAACTGACGAGACATGGCACAGGAACTTGAATGTGAGGGGTTGTAGAACTAGCTCTGAGGTAGCCTTCGGGCTGTTGCAGACTTACGACAGCAAGGGCATCCGCCGTGAGTAATAGATCTCCTCCCATCATTCAAGGTTCCATTTCGCACTCTCTTCGGTTTTCACAGAATTATTTCTTCATAATGTCTGAACCGCGTTTAAGAACACATTGAATACCAAACGAACTCTATGTTCAATTTTTTTTCACTTCTAACAGAAACTAAAAAACGGGTTAAATTTTTCGGGAAAATGCGAAATTTATTTTTTTTAAAAGCAATTTTCATGACTTTCTATTGAAAACTGACGAGACATGGCACAGGAACTTGAATGTGAGGGGTTGTAGAACTAGCTCTGAGGTAGCCTTCGGGCTGTTGCAGTCTTAGGACAGCAAGGGCATCCGCCGTGAGTAATAGATCTCCTCCCATCAGTCAAGGTTCTATTTCGCACTCTCTTCGGTTTTCACAGAATTATTTTCTTCAAAATGTCTGAACCGCGTTTAAGAACACTTTGAATACCAAACGAAATCTATGTTGAATTTTTTTTTACTTCTAAAAGAACATAAAAAACGGTTTAAATATTTCCGGAAAACTCAAAATTTATTTTTATAAAAGCAATTTTCTTGATTTTCTGTTGAAAACTGACGAGACATGGCACAGGAACTTGAATGTGAGGGGTTGTAGAACTAGCTCTTAGATAGACTTCGGGCTATTGCAGTCTTACGACAGCAAGGGCATCCGCCGTGAGTAATAGATCTCCTCCCATCATTCAAGGTTCCATTTCGCACTCTCTTCGGTTTTCACAGACTTATTTCCTTCATAATGTCTGAAACGCGTTTAAGAACACTTTGAATACCAAACGAACTCTATGTTGAATTATTTTTCACTTCTAAAACAACATAAAAAACGGGTTAAATTTTTCGGACTTTCTATTGAAAACTGACGAGACATGGCACAGGAACTTGAATGTGAGGGGTTGTAGAACTAGCTCTGAGGTAGCCTTCGGGCTGTTGCAGACTTACGACAGCAAGGGCATCCGCCGTGAGTAATACATCTCCTCCCATAATTCAAGGTTCCATTTCGCACTCTCTTCGGTTTTCACAGAATTATTTCTTCATAATGTCTGAACCGCGTTTAAGAACACATTGAATACCAAACGAACTCTATGTTCAATTTTTTTTCACTTCTAAAAGAAACTAAAAAACGGGTTAAATTTTTCGGGAAAATGCGAAATTTATATTTTTTAAAAGCAATTTTCATGACTTTCTATTGAAAACTGACGAGACATGGCACAGGAACTTGAATGTGAGGGGTTGTAGAACTAGCTCTGAGGTAGCCTTCGGGCTGTTGCAGTCTTAGGACAGCAAGGGCATCCGCCGTGAGTAATAGATCTCCTCCCATCATTCAAGGTTCCATTTCGCACCCTCTTCGGTTTTCACAGATTTATTTCCTTCATAATGTCTGAAACGCTTTTAAGAACACTTTGAATACCAACCGAACTCTATGTTGAATTTTTTTTCACTTCTAAAAGAACATAAAAAACGGGTTAAATTTTTCGGTAAAATGCGAAATTTATTTTAATAAAAGCAATTTTCATGACTTTCTGTTGAAAACTGACGAGACATGGCACAGGAACTTGAATGTGAGGGGTTGCAGAACTAGCTCTTAGGTAGCCTTCGGACTGTTGCAGTCTTAGAACAGTAAGGGCATCCGCCGTGAGTAATAGATCTCCTCCCATCATTCAAGGTTCCATTTCGCACTCTCTTCGGTTTTCACAGATTTATTTCCTTCATAATGACACGAACGACCGCTGCTGCGTCGAGCTTATTATTAGCCTCGAAAGCGTTTGGGGGCGGGCGGGTGGGTCATCCGTCGTAATGAGCGTCCTCTTTCTGTCCGTGGTACTTTAAACTTTCCTTCTCTTATTCCGACTCTTTTGTGGAAACCAGGTTCATATGTCCCCAGCAGCATCCCGAGTATAAGAGTCGCTACCAGAAGCCTGGTTGAAAAAAAAATAAAAATTAAAAATTAAAACCGGACAAATATAAAAGGGATATTACACACATTAAAAACAACAAAAAGCGGGAAGGCAGGCCTCGTAGCTCTAAATACCAAACGAACTCTATGTTGAATTTCTTTTCATTTCTAAAAGAACATAAAAAACGGTTTAAATATTTCAGGAAAATTCAAAATTTATTTTTATAAAAGCAATTTTCTTGATTTTCTGTTGAAAACTGACGAGACATGGCACAGGAACTTGAATGTGAGGGGTTGTAGAACTAGCTCTTAGATAGACTTCGGGCTATTGCAGTCTTACGACAGCAAGGGCATCCGCCGTGAGTAATAGATCTCTTCCCATCATTCAAGGTTCCATTTCGCACTCTCTTCGGTTTTCACAGACTTATTTCCTTCATAATGTCTGAAACGCGTTTAAGAACACATTGAATACCAAACGAACTCTATGTTGAATTATTTTTCACTTCTAAAAGAACATAAAAAACGGGTTAAATTTTTCGGACTTTCTATTGAAAACTGACGAGACATGGCAAAGGAACTTGAATGTGAGGGGTTGTAGAACTAGCTCTGAGGTAGCCTTCGGGCTGTTGCAGTCTTAGGACAGCAAGGGCATCCGCCGTGAGTAATAGATCTCCTCCCATCATTCAAGGTTCTATTTCGCACTCTCTTCGGTTTTCACAGAATTATTTTCTTCAAAATGTCTGAACCGGTTTAAGAACACTTTGAATACCAAACGAACTCTATGTTGAATTTTTTTTCACTTCTAAAAGAACATAAAAACGGTTTAAATATTTCCGGAAAATTCAAAATTTATTTTTTTAAAAGCAATTTTCATGACTTTCTATTGAAAACTGACGAGACATGGCACAGGAACTTGAATGTGAGGGGTTGTAGAACTAGCTCTGAGGTAGCCTTCGGGCTGTTGCAGACTTACGACAGCAAGGGCATCCGCCGTGAGTAATAGATCTCCTCCCATCATTCAAGGTTCCATTTCGCACTCTCTTCGGTTTTCACAGAATTATTTCTTCATAATGTCTGAACCGCGTTTAAGAACACATTGAATACCAAACGAACTCTATGTTCAATTTTTTTTCACTTCTAACAGAAACTAAAAAACGGGTTAAATTTTTCGGGAAAATGCGAAATTTATTTTTTTTAAAAGCAATTTTCATGACTTTCTATTGAAAACTGACGAGACATGGCACAGGAACTTGAATGTGAGGGGTTGTAGAACTAGCTCTGAGGTAGCCTTCGGGCTGTTGCAGTCTTAGGACAGCAAGGGCATCCGCCGTGAGTAATAGATCTCCTCCCATCAGTCAAGGTTCTATTTCGCACTCTCTTCGGTTTTCACAGAATTATTTTCTTCAAAATGTCTGAACCGCGTTTAAGAACACTTTGAATACCAAACGAACTCTATGTTGAATTATTTTTCACTTCTAAAAGAACATAAAAAACGGGTTAAATTTTTCGGACTTTCTATTGAAAACTGACGAGACATGGCAAAGGAACTTGAATGTGAGGGGTTGTAGAACTAGCTCTGAGGTAGCCTTCGGGCTGTTGCAGTCTTAGGACAGCAAGGGCATCCGCCGTGAGTAATAGATCTCCTCCCATCATTCAAGGTTCTATTTCGCACTCTCTTCGGTTTTCACAGAATTATTTTCTTCAAAATGTCTGAACCGGTTTAAGAACACTTTGAATACCAAACGAACTCTATGTTGAATTTTTTTTCACTTCTAAAAGAACATAAAAACGGTTTAAATATTTCCGGAAAATTCAAAATTTATTTTTTTAAAAGCAATTTTCATGACTTTCTATTGAAAACTGACGAGACATGGCACAGGAACTTGAATGTGAGGGGTTGTAGAACTAGCTCTGAGGTAGCCTTCGGGCTGTTGCAGACTTACGACAGCAAGGGCATCCGCCGTGAGTAATAGATCTCCTCCCATCACTCAAGGTTCCATTTCGCACTCTCTTCGGTTTTCACAGATTTATTTCCTTCATAATGTCTGAAACGCGTTTAAGAACACTTTGAATACCAAACGAACTCTATGTTGAATTATTTTTCACTTCTAAAAGAACATAAAAAACGGGTTAAATTTTTCGGACTTTCTATTGAAAACTGACGAGACATGGCACAGGAACTTGAATGTGAGGGGTTGTAGAACTAGCTCTGAGGTAGCCTTCGGGCTGTTGCAGACTTACGACAGCGAGGGCATCCGCCGTGAGTAATAGATCTCCTCCCATCATTCAAGGTTCCATTTCGCACTCTCTTCGGTTTTCACAGAATTATTTCTTCATAATGTCTGAACCGCGTTTAAGAACACATTGAATACCAAACGAACTCTATGTTCAATTTTTTTTCACTTCTAAAAGAAACTAAAAAACGGGTTAAATTTTTCGGGAAAATGCGAAATTTATTTTTTTTAAAAGCAATTTTCATGACTTTCTATTGAAAACTGACGAGACATGGCAAAGGAACTTGAATGTGAGGGGTTGTAGAACTAGCTCTGAGGTAGCCTTCGGGCTGTTGCAGTCTTAGGACAGCAAGGGCATCCGCCGTGAGTAATAGATCTCCTCCCATAATTCAAGGTTCTATTTCGCACTCTCTTCGGTTTTCACAGAATTATTTTCTTCAAAATGTCTGAACCGGTTTAAGAACACTTTGAATACCAAACGAACTCTATGTTGAATTTTTTTTCACTTCTAAAAGAACATAAAAAACGGTTTAAATATTTCCGGAAAATTCAAAATTTATTTTTTTAAAAGCAATTTTCATGACTTTCTATTGAAAACTGACGAGACATGGCACAGGAACTTGAATGTGAGGGGTTGTAGAACTAGCTCTGAGGTAGCCTTCGGGCTGTTGCAGACTTACGACAGCAAGGGCATCCGCCGTGAGTAATAGATCTCCTCCCATCATTCAAGGTTCCATTTCGCACTCTCTTCGGTTTTCACAGAATTATTTCTTCATAATGTCTGAACCGCGTTTAAGAACACATTGAATACCAAACGAACTCTATGTTCAATTTTTTTTCACTTCTAACAGAAACTAAAAAACGGGTTAAATTTTTCGGGAAAATGCGAAATTTATTTTTTTTAAAAGCAATTTTCATGACTTTCTATTGAAAACTGACGAGACATGGCACAGGAACTTGAATGTGAGGGGTTGTAGAACTAGCTCTGAGGTAGCCTTCGGGCTGTTGCAGTCTTAGGACAGCAAGGGCATCCGCCGTGAGTAATAGATCTCCTCCCATCAGTCAAGGTTCTATTTCGCACTCTCTTCGGTTTTCACAGAATTATTTTCTTCAAAATGTCTGAACCGCGTTTAAGAACACTTTGAATACCAAACGAAATCTATGTTGAATTTTTTTTCACTTCTAAAAGAACATAAAAAACGGTTTAAATATTTCCGGAAAACTCAAAATTTATTTTTATAAAAGCAATTTTCTTGATTTTCTGTTGAAAACTGACGAGACATGGCACAGGAACTTGAATGTGAGGGGTTGTAGAACTAGCTCTTAGATAGACTTCGGGCTATTGCAGTCTTACGACAGCAAGGGCATCCGCCGTGAGTAATAGATCTCCTCCCATCATTCAAGGTTCCATTTCGCACTCTCTTCGGTTTTCACAGAATTATTTCTTCATAATGTCTGAACCGCGTTTAAGAACACATTGAATACCAAACGAACTCTATGTTCAATTTTTTTTCATTTCTAAAAGAATCTAAAAAACGGGTTAAATTTTTCGGGAAAATGCGAAATTTAATTTTTTAAAAGCAATTTTCATGACTTTCTATTGAAAACTGACGAGTCATGGCACAGGAACTTGAATGTGAGGGGTTGTAGAACTAGCTCTGAGGTAGCCTTCGGGCTGTTGCAGACTTACGACAGCAAGGGCATCCGCCGTGAGTAATAGATCTCCTCCCATCATTCAAGGTTCCATTTCGCACTCTCTTCGGTTTTCACAGAATTATTTCTTCATAATGTCTGAACCGCGTTTAAGAACACATTGAATACCAAACGAACTCTATGTTCAATTTTTTTTCACTTCTAAAAGAAACTAAAAAACGGGTTAAATTTTTCGGGAAAATGCGAAATTTAATTTTTTTAAAAGCAATTTCCATGACTTTCTATTGAAAACTGACGAGACATGGCACAGGAACTTGAATGTGAGGGGTTGTAGAACTAGCTCTGAGGTAGTCTTCGGGCTGTTGCAGTCTTACGACAGCAAGGGCATCCGCCGTGAGTAATAGATCTCCTCCCATCATTCAAGGTTCCATTTCGCACTCTCTTCGGTTTTCACAGAATTATTTCCATCATAATGACACGAACGACCGCTGCTGCGTCGAGCTTATTATTAGCCTCGAAAGCCGTTGGGGGCGGGCGGGTGGGTTAACCGTCGTAATGAGCGTCCTCTTTCTGTCCGTGGTACTTTAAACTTTCCTTCTCTTATTCCGAATTTTTTGTGGAAACCAGGTTCATAGGTCCCAAGCCACATCCCGAGTATAAGAGTCGCTACCAGAAGCCTGGTTGAAAAAAAAAATTAAAAATTAAAACCGAACAAATTTAAAAGGGATATTACACACATTAAAAACACCAAAAAACGGGAAGGCAGGCCTCGTAGCTCTAAATACCAAACGAACTCTATGTTGAATAATTTTTTACTTCTAAAAGAACATAAAAAACGGTTTAAATATTTCCGGAAAATTCAAAATTTATTTTTATAAATGCAATTTTCATGATTTTCTGTTGAAAACTGACGAGACATGGCACAGGAACTTGAATGTGAGGGGTTGTAGAACTAGCTCTTAGGTAGCCTTCGGGCTGTTGCAGTCTTAGGACAGCAAGGGCATCCGCCGTGAGTAATAGATCTCCTCCCATCATTCAAGGTTCCATTTCGCACTCTCTTCGGTTTTCACAGATTTATTTCCTTCATAATGACACGAACGACCGCTGCTGCGTCGAGCTTATTATTAGCCTCGAAAGCGGTTGGGGGCGGGCGGGTGGGTCAACCGTCGTAATGAGCGTCCTCTTTCTGTCCGTGGTACTTTAAACTTTCCTTCTCTTATTCCGACTCTTTTGTGGAAACCAGGTTCATATGTCCCCAGCAGCATCCCGAGTATAAGAGTCGCTACCAGAAGCCTGGTTGAAAAAAAAAATTAAAAATGAAAAATTAAAACCGGACAAATATAAAAGGGATATTACACACATTAAAAACAACAAAAAGCGGGAAGGCAGGCCTCGTAGCTCTAAATACCAAACGAACTCTATGTTGAATTTCTTTTCACTTCGAAAAGAACATAAAAAACGGTTTAAATATTTCCGGAAAATTCAAAATTTATTTTTATAAAAGCAATTTTCTTGATTTTCTGTTGAAAACTGACGAGACATGGCACAGGAACTTGAATGTGAGGGGTTGTAGAACTAGCTCTTAGATAGACTTCGGGCTATTGCAGTCTTACGACAGCAAGGGCATCCGCCGTGAGTAATAGATCTCCTCCCATCATTCAAGGTTCCATTTCGCACTCTCTTCGGTTTTCACAGATTTATTTCCTTCATAATGTCTGAAACGCGTTTAAGAACACTTTGAATACCAAACGAACTCTATGTTGAATTATTTTTCACTTCTAAAAGAACATAAAAAACGGGTTAAATTTTTCGGACTTTCTATTGAAAACTGACGAGACATGGCACAGGAACTTGAATGTGAGGGGTTGTAGAACTAGCTCTGAGGTAGCCTTCGGGCTGTTGCAGACTTACGACAGCGAGGGCATCCGCCGTGAGTAATAGATCTCCTCCCATCATTCAAGGTTCCATTTCGCACTCTCTTCGGTTTTCACAGAATTATTTCTTCATAATGTCTGAACCGCGTTTAAGAACACATTGAATACCAAACGAACTCTATGTTCAATTTTTTTTCACTTCTAAAAGAAACTAAAAAACGGGTTAAATTTTTCGGGAAAATGCGAAATTTATTTTTTTTAAAAGCAATTTTCATGACTTTCTATTGAAAACTGACGAGACATGGCAAAGGAACTTGAATGTGAGGGGTTGTAGAACTAGCTCTGAGGTAGCCTTCGGGCTGTTGCAGTCTTAGGACAGCAAGGGCATCCGCCGTGAGTAATAGATCTCCTCCCATCATTCAAGGTTCTATTTCGCACTCTCTTCGGTTTTCACAGAATTATTTTCTTCAAAATGTCTGAACCGGTTTAAGAACACTTTGAATACCAAACGAACTCTATGTTGAATTTTTTTTCACTTCTAAAAGAACATAAAAAACGGTTTAAATATTTCCGGAAAATTCAAAATTTATTTTTTTAAAAGCAATTTTCATGACTTTCTATTGAAAACTGACGAGACATGGCACAGGAACTTGAATGTGAGGGGTTGTAGAACTAGCTCTGAGGTAGCCTTCGGGCTGTTGCAGACTTACGACAGCAAGGGCATCCGCCGTGAGTAATAGATCTCCTCCCATCATTCAAGGTTCCATTTCGCACTCTCTTCGGTTTTCACAGAATTATTTCCATCATAATGACACGAACGACCGCTGCTGCGTCGAGCTTATTATTAGCCTCGAAAGCGGTTGGGGGCGGGCGGGTGGGTTAACCGTCGTAATGAAAGTCCTCTTTCTGTCCGTGGTACTTTAAACTTTCCTTCTCTTATTCCGAATTTTTTGTGGAAACCAGGTTCATAGGTCCCCAGCCACATCCCGAGTATAAGAGTCGCTACCAGAAGCCTGGTTGAAAAAAAATTAAAGATTAAAAATTAAAACCGGACAAATTAAAAAGGGATATTACACACATTAAAAACACCAAAAAGCGGGAAGGCAGGCCTCGTAGCTCTAAATACCAAACGAACTCGATGTTGAATAATTTTTTACTTCTAAAAGAACATAAAAAACGGTTTAAATATTTCCGGAAAATTCAAAATTTATTTTTATAAATGCAATTTTCATGATTTTCTGTTGAAAACTGACGAGACATGGCACAGGAACTTGAATGTGAGGGGTTGTAGAACTAGCTCTTAGGTAGCCTTCGGGCTGTTGCAGTCTTAGGACAGCAAGGGCATCCGCCGTGAGTAATAGATCTCCTCCCATCATTCAAGGTTCCATTTCGCACTCTCTTCGGTTTTCACAGAATTATTTTCTTCAAAATGTCTGAACCGCGTTTAAGAACACTTTGAATACCAAACGAAATCTATGTTGAATTTTTTTCACTTCTAAAAGAACATAAAAAACGGTTTAAATATTTCCGGAAAATTCAAAATTTATTTTTATAAAAGCAATTTTCTTGATTTTCTGTTGAAAACTGACGAGACATGGCACAGGAACTTGAATGTGAGGGGTTGTAGAACTAGCTCTTAGATAGACTTCGGGCTATTGCAGTCTTACGACAGCAAGGGCATCCGCCGTGAGTAATAGATCTCCTCCCATCATTCAAGGTTCCATTTCGCACTCTCTTCGGTTTTCACAGAATTATTTCTTCATAATGTCTGAACCGCGTTTAAGAACACATTGAATACCAAACGAACTCTATGTTCAATTTTTTTTCATTTCTAAAAGAATCTAAAAAACGGGTTAAATTTTTCGGGAAAATGCGAAATTTAATTTTTTAAAAGCAATTTTCATGACTTTCTATTGAAAACTGACGAGTCATGGCACAGGAACTTGAATGTGAGGGGTTGTAGAACTAGCTCTGAGGTAGCCTTCGGGCTGTTGCAGACTTACGACAGCAAGGGCATCCGCCGTGAGTAATAGATCTCCTCCCATCATTCAAGGTTCCATTTCGCACTCTCTTCGGTTTTCACAGAATTATTTCTTCATAATGTCTGAACCGCGTTTAAGAACACATTGAATACCAAACGAACTCTATGTTCAATTTTTTTTCACTTCTAAAAGAAACTAAAAAACGGGTTAAATTTTTCGGGAAAATGCGAAATTTAATTTTTTTAAAAGCAATTTTCATGACTTTCTATTGAAAACTGACGAGACATGGCACAGGAACTTGAATGTGAGGGGTTGTAGAACTAGCTCTGAGGTAGTCTTCGGGCTGTTGCAGTCTTACGACAGCAAGGGCATCCGCCGTGAGTAATAGATCTCCTCCCATCATTCAAGGTTCCATTTCGCACTCTCTTCGGTTTTCACAGAATTATTTCCATCATAATGACACGAACGACCGCTGCTGCGTCGAGCTTATTATTAGCCTCGAAAGCCGTTGGGGGCGGGCGGGTGGGTTAACCGTCGTAATGAGCGTCCTCTTTCTGTCCGTGGTACTTTAAACTTTCCTTCTCTTATTCCGAATTTTTTGTGGAAACCAGGTTCATAGGTCCCAAGCCACATCCCGAGTATAAGAGTCGCTACCAGAAGCCTGGTTGAAAAAAAAAATTAAAAATTAAAACCGAACAAATTTAAAAGGGATATTACACACATTAAAAACACCAAAAAACGGGAAGGCAGGCCTCGTAGCTCTAAATACCAAACGAACTCTATGTTGAATAATTTTTTACTTCTAAAAGAACATAAAAAACGGTTTAAATATTTCCGGAAAATTCAAAATTTATTTTTATAAATGCAATTTTCATGATTTTCTGTTGAAAACTGACGAGACATGGCACAGGAACTTGAATGTGAGGGGTTGTAGAACTAGCTCTTAGGTAGCCTTCGGGCTGTTGCAGTCTTAGGACAGCAAGGGCATCCGCCGTGAGTAATAGATCTCCTCCCATCATTCAAGGTTCCATTTCGCACTCTCTTCGGTTTTCACAGATTTATTTCCTTCATAATGACACGAACGACCGCTGCTGCGTCGAGCTTATTATTAGCCTCGAAAGCGGTTGGGGGCGGGCGGGTGGGTCAACCGTCGTAATGAGCGTCCTCTTTCTGTCCGTGGTACTTTAAACTTTCCTTCTCTTATTCCGACTCTTTTGTGGAAACCAGGTTCATATGTCCCCAGCAGCATCCCGAGTATAAGAGTCGCTACCAGAAGCCTGGTTGAAAAAAAAAATTAAAAATGAAAAATTAAAACCGGACAAATATAAAAGGGATATTACACACATTAAAAACAACAAAAAGCGGGAAGGCAGGCCTCGTAGCTCTAAATACCAAACGAACTCTATGTTGAATTTCTTTTCACTTCGAAAAGAACATAAAAAACGGTTTAAATATTTCCGGAAAATTCAAAATTTATTTTTATAAAAGCAATTTTCTTGATTTTCTGTTGAAAACTGACGAGACATGGCACAGGAACTTGAATGTGAGGGGTTGTAGAACTAGCTCTTAGATAGACTTCGGGCTATTGCAGTCTTACGACAGCAAGGGCATCCGCCGTGAGTAATAGATCTCCTCCCATCATTCAAGGTTCCATTTCGCACTCTCTTCGGTTTTCACAGATTTATTTCCTTCATAATGTCTGAAACGCGTTTAAGAACACTTTGAATACCAAACGAACTCTATGTTGAATTATTTTTCACTTCTAAAAGAACATAAAAAACGGGTTAAATTTTTCGGACTTTCTATTGAAAACTGACGAGACATGGCACAGGAACTTGAATGTGAGGGGTTGTAGAACTAGCTCTGAGGTAGCCTTCGGGCTGTTGCAGACTTACGACAGCGAGGGCATCCGCCGTGAGTAATAGATCTCCTCCCATCATTCAAGGTTCCATTTCGCACTCTCTTCGGTTTTCACAGAATTATTTCTTCATAATGTCTGAACCGCGTTTAAGAACACATTGAATACCAAACGAACTCTATGTTCAATTTTTTTTCACTTCTAAAAGAAACTAAAAAACGGGTTAAATTTTTCGGGAAAATGCGAAATTTATTTTTTTTAAAAGCAATTTTCATGACTTTCTATTGAAAACTGACGAGACATGGCAAAGGAACTTGAATGTGAGGGGTTGTAGAACTAGCTCTGAGGTAGCCTTCGGGCTGTTGCAGTCTTAGGACAGCAAGGGCATCCGCCGTGAGTAATAGATCTCCTCCCATCATTCAAGGTTCTATTTCGCACTCTCTTCGGTTTTCACAGAATTATTTTCTTCAAAATGTCTGAACCGGTTTAAGAACACTTTGAATACCAAACGAACTCTATGTTGAATTTTTTTTCACTTCTAAAAGAACATAAAAAACGGTTTAAATATTTCCGGAAAATTCAAAATTTATTTTTTTAAAAGCAATTTTCATGACTTTCTATTGAAAACTGACGAGACATGGCACAGGAACTTGAATGTGAGGGGTTGTAGAACTAGCTCTGAGGTAGCCTTCGGGCTGTTGCAGACTTACGACAGCAAGGGCATCCGCCGTGAGTAATAGATCTCCTCCCATCATTCAAGGTTCCATTTCGCACTCTCTTCGGTTTTCACAGAATTATTTCTTCATAATGTCTGAACCGCGTTTAAGAACACATTGAATACCAAACGAACTCTATGTTCAATTTTTTTTCACTTCTAACAGAAACTAAAAAACGGGTTAAATTTTTCGGGAAAATGCGAAATTTATTTTTTTTAAAAGCAATTTTCATGACTTTCTATTGAAAACTGACGAGACATGGCACAGGAACTTGAATGTGAGGGGTTGTAGAACTAGCTCTTAGATAGACTTCGGGCTATTGCAGTCTTACGACAGCAAGGGCATCCGCCGTGAGTAATAGATCTCCTCCCATCAGTCAAGGTTCTATTTCGCACTCTCTTCGGTTTTCACAGAATTATTTTCTTCAAAATGTCTGAACCGCGTTTAAGAACACTTTGAATACCAAACGAAATCTATGTTGAATTTTTTTTCACTTCTAAAAGAACATAAAAAACGGTTTAAATATTTCCGGAAAACTCAAAATTTATTTTTATAAAAGCAATTTTCTTGATTTTCTGTTGAAAACTGACGAGACATGGCACAGGAACTTGAATGTGAGGGGTTGTAGAACTAGCTCTTAGATAGACTTCGGGCTATTGCAGTCTTACGACAGCAAGGGCATCCGCCGTGAGTAATAGATCTCCTCCCATCATTCAAGGTTCCATTTCGCACTCTCTTCGGTTTTCACAGACTTATTTCCTTCATAATGTCTGAAACGCGTTTAAGAACACTTTGAATACCAAACGAACTCTATGTTGAATTATTTTTCACTTCTAAAACAACATAAAAAACGGGTTAAATTTTTCGGACTTTCTATTGAAAACTGACGAGACATGGCACAGGAACTTGAATGTGAGGGGTTGTAGAACTAGCTCTGAGGTAGCCTTCGGGCTGTTGCAGACTTACGACAGCAAGGGCATCCGCCGTGAGTAATACATCTCCTCCCATAATTCAAGGTTCCATTTCGCACTCTCTTCGGTTTTCACAGAATTATTTCTTCATAATGTCTGAACCGCGTTTAAGAACACATTGAATACCAAACGAACTCTATGTTCAATTTTTTTTCACTTCTAAAAGAAACTAAAAAACGGGTTAAATTTTTCGGGAAAATGCGAAATTTATATTTTTTAAAAGCAATTTTCATGACTTTCTATTGAAAACTGACGAGACATGGCACAGGAACTTGAATGTGAGGGGTTGTAGAACTAGCTCTGAGGTAGCCTTCGGGCAGTTGCAGTCTTAGGACAGCAAGGGCATCCGCCGTGAGTAATAGATCTCCTCCCATCATTCAAGGTTCCATTTCGCACCCTCTTCGGTTTTCACAGATTTATTTCCTTCATAATGTCTGAAACGCTTTTAAGAACACTTTGAATACCAACCGAACTCTATGTTGAATTTTTTTTCACTTCTAAAAGAACATAAAAAACGGGTTAAATTTTTCGGTAAAATGCGAAATTTATTTTAATAAAAGCAATTTTCATGACTTTCTGTTGAAAACTGACGAGACATGGCACAGGAACTTGAATGTGAGGGGTTGTAGAACTAGCTCTTAGGTAGCCTTCGGACTGTTGCAGTCTTAGAACAGTAAGGGCATCCGCCGTGAGTAATAGATCTCCTCCCATCATTCAAGGTTCCATTTCGCACTCTCTTCGGTTTTCACAGATTTATTTCCTTCATAATGACACGAACGACCGCTGCTGCGTCGAGCTTATTATTAGCCTCGAAAGCGTTTGGGGGCGGGCGGGTGGGTCATCCGTCGTAATGAGCGTCCTCTTTCTGTCCGTGGTACTTTAAACTTTCCTTCTCTTATTCCGACTCTTTTGTAGAAACCAGGTTCATATGTCCCCAGCAGCATCCCGAGTATAAGAGTCGCTACCAGAAGCCTGGTTGAAAAAAAAATAAAAATTAAAAATTAAAACCGGACAAATATAAAAGGGATATTACACACATTAAAAACAACAAAAAGCGGGAAGGCAGGCCTCGTAGCTCTAAATACCAAACGAACTCTATGTTGAATTTCTTTTCATTTCTAAAAGAACATAAAAAACGGTTTAAATATTTCCGGAAAATTCAAAATTTATTTTTATAAAAGCAATTTTCTTGATTTTCTGTTGAAAACTGACGAGACATGGCACAGGAACTTGAATGTCAGGGGTTGTAGAACTAGCTCTTAGATAGACTTCGGGCTATTGCAGTCTTACGACAGCAAGGGCATCCGCCGTGAGTAATAGATCTCTTCCCATCATTCAAGGTTCCATTTCGCACTCTCTTCGGTTTTCACAGACTTATTTCCTTCATAATGTCTGAAACGCGTTTAAGAACACATTGAATACCAAACGAACTCTATGTTGAATTTTTTTTCACTTCTAAAAGAACATAAAAAACGGTTTAAATATTTCCGGAAAATTCAAAATTTATTTTTTTAAAAGCAATTTTCATGACTTTCTATTGAAAACTGACGAGACATGGCACAGGAACTTGAATGTGAGGGGTTGTAGAACTAGCTCTGAGGTAGCCTTCGGGCTGTTGCAGACTTACGACAGCAAGGGCATCCGCCGTGAGTAATAGATCTCCTCCCATCATTCAAGGTTCCATTTCGCACTCTCTTCGGTTTTCACAGAATTATTTCTTCATAATGTCTGAACCGCGTTTAAGAACACATTGAATACCAAACGAACTCTATGTTCAATTTTTTTTCACTTCTAACAGAAACTAAAAAACGGGTTAAATTTTTCGGGAAAATGCGAAATTTATTTTTTTTAAAAGCAATTTTCATGACTTTCTATTGAAAACTGACGAGACATGGCACAGGAACTTGAATAAGAGGGGTTGTAGAACTAGCTCTGAGGTAGCCTTCGGGCTGTTGCAGTCTTAGGACTGCAAGGGCATCCGCCGTGAGTAATAGATCTCCTCCCATCAGTCAAGGTTCTATTTCGCACTCTCTTCGGTTTTCACAGAATTATTTTCTTCAAAATGTCTGAACCGCGTTTAAGAACACTTTGAATACCAAACGAAATCTATGTTGAATTTTTTTTTACTTCTAAAAGAACATAAAAAACGGTTTAAATATTTCCGGAAAACTCAAAATTTATTTTTATAAAAGCAATTTTCTTGATTTTCTGTTGAAAACTGACGAGACATGGCACAGGAACTTGAATGTGAGGGGTTGTAGAACTAGCTCTTAGATAGACTTCGGGCTATTGCAGTCTTACGACAGCAAGGGCATCCGCCGTGAGTAATAGATCTCCTCCCATCATTCAAGGTTCCATTTCGCACTCTCTTCGGTTTTCACAGACTTATTTCCTTCATAATGTCTGAAACGCGTTTAAGAACACTTTGAATACCAAACGAACTCTATGTTGAATTATTTTTCACTTCTAAAACAACATAAAAAACGGGTTAAATTTTTCGGACTTTCTATTGAAAACTGACGAGACATGGCACAGGAACTTGAATGTGAGGGGTTGTAGAACTAGCTCTGAGGTAGCCTTCGGGCTGTTGCAGACTTACGACAGCAAGGGCATCCGCCGTGAGTAATACATCTCCTCCCATAATTCAAGGTTCCATTTCGCACTCTCTTCGGTTTTCACAGAATTATTTCTTCATAATGTCTGAACCGCGTTTAAGAACACATTGAATACCAAACGAACTCTATGTTCAATTTTTTTTCACTTCTAAAAGAAACTAAAAAACGGGTTAAATTTTTCGGGAAAATGCGAAATTTATATTTTTTAAAAGCAATTTTCATGACTTTCTATTGAAAACTGACGAGACATGGCACAGGAACTTGAATGTGAGGGGTTGTAGAACTAGCTCTGAGGTAGCCTTCGGGCTGTTGCAGTCTTAGGACAGCAAGGGCATCCGCCGTGAGTAATAGATCTCCTCCCATCATTCAAGGTTCCATTTCGCACCCTCTTCGGTTTTCACAGATTTATTTCCTTCATAATGTCTGAAACGCTTTTAAGAACACTTTGAATACCAACCGAACTCTATGTTGAATTTTTTTTCACTTCTAAAAGAACATAAAAAACGGGTTAAATTTTTCGGTAAAATGCGAAATTTATTTTAATAAAAGCAATTTTCATGACTTTCTGTTGAAAACTGACGAGACATGGCACAGGAACTTGAATGTGAGGGGTTGCAGAACTAGCTCTTAGGTAGCCTTCGGACTGTTGCAGTCTTAGAACAGTAAGGGCATCCGCCGTGAGTAATAGATCTCCTCCCATCATTCAAGGTTCCATTTCGCACTCTCTTCGGTTTTCACAGATTTATTTCCTTCATAATGACACGAACGACCGCTGCTGCGTCGAGCTTATTATTAGCCTCGAAAGCGTTTGGGGGCGGGCGGGTGGGTCATCCGTCGTAATGAGCGTCCTCTTTCTGTCCGTGGTACTTTAAACTTTCCTTCTCTTATTCCGACTCTTTTGTGGAAACCAGGTTCATATGTCCCCAGCAGCATCCCGAGTATAAGAGTCGCTACCAGAAGCCTGGTTGAAAAAAAAATAAAAATTAAAAATTAAAACCGGACAAATATAAAAGGGATATTACACACATTAAAAACAATAAAAAGCGGGAAGGCAGGCCTCGTAGCTCTAAATACCAAACGAACTCTATGTTGAATTTCTTTTCATTTCTAAAAGAACATAAAAAACGGTTTAAATATTTCAGGAAAATTCAAAATTTATTTTTATAAAAGCAATTTTCTTGATTTTCTGTTGAAAACTGACGAGACATGGCACAGGAACTTGAATGTGAGGGGTTGTAGAACTAGCTCTTAGATAGACTTCGGGCTATTGCAGTCTTACGACAGCAAGGGCATCCGCCGTGAGTAATAGATCTCTTCCCATCATTCAAGGTTCCATTTCGCACTCTCTTCGGTTTTCACAGACTTATTTCCTTCATAATGTCTGAAACGCGTTTAAGAACACATTGAATACCAAACGAACTCTATGTTGAATTATTTTTCACTTCTAAAAGAACATAAAAAACGGGTTAAATTTTTCGGACTTTCTATTGAAAACTGACGAGACATGGCAAAGGAACTTGAATGTGAGGGGTTGTAGAACTAGCTCTGAGGTAGCCTTCGGGCTGTTGCAGTCTTAGGACAGCAAGGGCATCCGCCGTGAGTAATAGATCTCCTCCCATCATTCAAGGTTCTATTTCGCACTCTCTTCGGTTTTCACAGAATTATTTTCTTCAAAATGTCTGAACCGGTTTAAGAACACTTTGAATACCAAACGAACTCTATGTTGAATTTTTTTTCACTTCTAAAAGAACATAAAAACGGTTTAAATATTTCCGGAAAATTCAAAATTTATTTTTTTAAAAGCAATTTTCATGACTTTCTATTGAAAACTGACGAGACATGGCACAGGAACTTGAATGTGAGGGGTTGTAGAACTAGCTCTGAGGTAGCCTTCGGGCTGTTGCAGACTTACGACAGCAAGGGCATCCGCCGTGAGTAATAGATCTCCTCCCATCATTCAAGGTTCCATTTCGCACTCTCTTCGGTTTTCACAGAATTATTTCTTCATAATGTCTGAACCGCGTTTAAGAACACATTGAATACCAAACGAACTCTATGTTCAATTTTTTTTCACTTCTAACAGAAACTAAAAAACGGGTTAAATTTTTCGGGAAAATGCGAAATTTATTTTTTTTAAAAGCAATTTTCATGACTTTCTATTGAAAACTGACGAGACATGGCACAGGAACTTGAATGTGAGGGGTTGTAGAACTAGCTCTGAGGTAGCCTTCGGGCTGTTGCAGTCTTAGGACAGCAAGGGCATCCGCCGTGAGTAATAGATCTCCTCCCATCAGTCAAGGTTCTATTTCGCACTCTCTTCGGTTTTCACAGAATTATTTTCTTCAAAATGTCTGAACCGCGTTTAAGAACACTTTGAATACCAAACGAAATCTATGTTGAATTTTTTTTCACTTCTAAAAGAACATAAAAAACGGTTTAAATATTTCCGGAAAACTCAAAATTTATTTTTATAAAAGCAATTTTCTTGATTTTCTGTTGAAAACTGACGAGACATGGCACAGGAACTTGAATGTGAGGGGTTGTAGAACTAGCTCTTAGATAGACTTCGGGCTATTGCAGTCTTACGACAGCAAGGGCATCCGCCGTGAGTAATAGATCTCCTCCCATCATTCAAGGTTCCATTTCGCACTCTCTTCGGTTTTCACAGACTTATTTCCTTCATAATGTCTGAAACGCGTTTAAGAACACTTTGAATACCAAACGAACTCTATGTTGAATTATTTTTCACTTCTAAAACAACATAAAAAACGGGTTAAATTTTTCGGACTTTCTATTGAAAACTGACGAGACATGGCACAGGAACTTGAATGTGAGGGGTTGTAGAACTAGCTCTGAGGTAGCCTTCGGGCTGTTGCAGACTTACGACAGCAAGGGCATCCGCCGTGAGTAATACATCTCCTCCCATAATTCAAGGTTCCATTTCGCACTCTCTTCGGTTTTCACAGAATTATTTCTTCATAATGTCTGAACCGCGTTTAAGAACACATTGAATACCAAACGAACTCTATGTTCAATTTTTTTTCACTTCTAAAAGAAACTAAAAAACGGGTTAAATTTTTCGGGAAAATGCGAAATTTATATTTTTTAAAAGCAATTTTCATGACTTTCTATTGAAAACTGACGAGACATGGCACAGGAACTTGAATGTGAGGGGTTGTAGAACTAGCTCTGAGGTAGCCTTCGGGCTGTTGCAGTCTTAGGACAGCAAGGGCATCCGCCGTGAGTAATAGATCTCCTCCCATCATTCAAGGTTCCATTTCGCACCCTCTTCGGTTTTCACAGATTTATTTCCTTCATAATGTCTGAAACGCTTTTAAGAACACTTTGAATACCAACCGAACTCTATGTTGAATTTTTTTTCACTTCTAAAAGAACATAAAAAACGGGTTAAATTTTTCGGTAAAATGCGAAATTTATTTTAATAAAAGCAATTTTCATGACTTTCTGTTGAAAACTGACGAGACATGGCACAGGAACTTGAATGTGAGGGGTTGTAGAACTAGCTCTTAGGTAGCCTTCGGACTGTTGCAGTCTTAGAACAGTAAGGGCATCCGCCGTGAGTAATAGATCTCCTCCCATCATTCAAGGTTCCATTTCGCACTCTCTTCGGTTTTCACAGATTTATTTCCTTCATAATGACACGAACGACCGCTGCTGCGTCGAGCTTATTATTAGCCTCGAAAGCGTTTGGGGGCGGGCGGGTGGGTCATCCGTCGTAATGAGCGTCCTCTTTCTGTCCGTGGTACTTTAAACTTTCCTTCTCTTATTCCGACTCTTTTGTGGAAACCAGGTTCATATGTCCCCAGCAGCATCCCGAGTATAAGAGTCGCTACCAGAAGCCTGGTTGAAAAAAAAATAAAAATTAAAAATTAAAACCGGACAAATATAAAAGGGATATTACACACATTAAAAACAACAAAAAGCGGGAAGGCAGGCCTCGTAGCTCTAAATACCAAACGAACTCTATGTTGAATTTCTTTTCACTTCTAAAAGAACATAAAAAACGGTTTAAATATTTCCGGAAAATTCAAAATTTATTTTTATAAAAGCAATTTTCTTGATTTTCTGTTGAAAACTGACGAGACATGGCACAGGAACTTGAATGTGAGGGGTTGTAGAACTAGCTCTTAGATAGACTTCGGGCTATTGCAGTCTTACGACAGCAAGGGCATCCGCCGTGAGTAATAGATCTCTTCCCATCATTCAAGGTTCCATTTCGCACTCTCTTCGGTTTTCACAGACTTATTTCCTTCATAATGTCTGAAACGCGTTTAAGAACACTTTGAATACCAAACGAACTCTATGTTGAATTATTTTTCACTTCTAAAAGAACATAAAAAACGGGTTAAATTTTTCGGACTTTCTATTGAAAACTGACGAGACATGGCACAGGAACTTGAATGTGAGGGGTTGTACAACTAGCTCTGAGGTAGCCTTCGGCTGTTGCAGACTTACGACAGTAAGGGCATCCGCCGTGAGTAATAGATCTCCTCCCATCATTCAAGGTTCCATTTCGCATTCTCTTCGGTTTTCACAGATTTATTTCCTTCATAATGACACGAACGACCGCTGCTGCGTCGAGCTTATTATTAGCCTCGAAAGCGGTTGGGGGCGGGCGGGTGGGTCAACCGTCGTAATGAGCGTCCTCTTTCTGTCCGTGGTACTTTAAACTTTCCTTCTCTTATTCCGACTTTTTTGTGGAAACCAGGTTCATATGTCCCCAGCAGCATCCCGAGTATAAGAGTCGCTACCAGAAGCCTGGTTGAAAAAAAAAATTAAAAATTAAAAATTAAAACCGTACAAATATAAAAGGGATATTACACACATTAAAAAGAACAAAAAGCGGGAAGGCAGGCCTCGTAGCTCTAAATACCAAACGAACTCTATGTTGAATTTCTTTTCACTTCTAAAAGAACATAAAAAACGGTTTAAATATTTCCGGAAAATTCAAAATTTATTTTTATAAAAGCAAATTTCTTGATTTTCTGTTGAATACTGACGAGACATGGCACAGGAACTTGAATGTGAGGGGTTGTAGAACTAGCTCTTAGATAGATTTCGGGCTATTGCAGTCTTACGACAGCAAGGGCATCCGCCGTGAGTAATAGATCTCCTCCCATAATTCAAGGTTCCATTTCGCACTCTCTTCGGTTTTCACAGATTTATTTCCTTCATAATATCTGAAACGCGTTTAAGAACACTTTGAATACCAAACGAACTCTATGTTGAATTATTTTTCACTTCTAAAAGAACATAAAAAACGGGTTAAATTTTTCGGACTTTCTATTGAAAACTGACGAGACATGGCACAGGAACTTGAATGTGAGGGGTGTTAGAACTAGCTCTGAGGTAGCCTTCGGGCTGTTGCAGACTTACGACAGCAACGGCATCCGCCGTGAGTAATAGATCTCCTCCCATCATTCAAGGTTCCATTTCGCACTCTCTTCGGTTTTCACAGAATTATTTCTTCATAATGTCTGAACCGCGTTTAAGAACACATTGAATACCAAACGAATTCTATGTACAATTTTTTTTCATTTCTAAAAGAAACTAAAAAATGGGTTAAATTTTTCGGGAAAATGCGAAATTTATTTTTTTTAAAAGCAATTTTCATGACTTTCTATTGAAAACTGACGAGACATGGCACAGGAACTTGTATGTGAGGGGTTGTAGAACTAGCTCCGAGGTAGCCTTCGGGCTGTTGCAGTCTTACGACAGCAAGGGCATCCGCCGTGTGTAATAGATCTCCTCCCATCATTCAAGGTTCCATTTCGCACTCTCTTCGGTTTTCACAGAATTATTTCCATCATAATGACACGAACGACCGCTGCTGCGTCGAGCTTATTATTAGCCTCGAAAGCGGATGGGGGCGGGCGGGTGGGTCAACCGTCGTAATGAGCGTCCTCTTTCTGTCCGTGGTACTTTAAACTTTCCTACTCTTATTCCGACTCTTTTGTGGAAACCAGGTTCATATGTCCCCAGCAGCATCCCGAGTATAAGAGTCGCTACCAGAAGCCTGGTTGAAAAAAAAAATTAAAAATTAAAAATTAAAACCGTACAAATATAAAAGGGATATTACACACATTAAAAAGAACAAAAAGCGGGAAGGCAGGCCTCGTAGCTCTAAATACCAAACGAACTCAATGTTGAATTTCTTTTCACTTCTAAAAGAACATAAAAAACGGTTTAAATATTTCCGGAAAATTCAAAATTTATTTTTATAAAAGCAATTTTCTTGATTTTCTGTTGAATACTGACGAGACATGGCACAGGAACTTGAATGTGAGGGGTTGTAGAACTAGCTCTTAGATAGACTTCGGGCTATTGCAGTCTTACGACAGCAAGGGCATCCGCCGTGAGTAATAGATCTCCTCCCATCATTCAAGGTTCCATTTCGCACTCTCTTCGGTTTTCACAGATTTATTTCCTTCATAATGTCTGAAACGCGTTTAAGAACACTTTGAATACCAAACGAACTCTATGTTGAATTATTTTTCACTTCTAAAAGAGCATAAAAAACGGGTTAAATTTTTCGGACTTTCTATTGAAAACTGACGAGACATGGCACAGGAACTTGAATGTGAGGGGTTGTACAACTAGCTCCGAGGTAGCCTTCGGGCTGTTGCAGTCTTAGGACAGCAAGGGCATCCGCCGTGAGTAATAGATCTCCTCCCAACATTCAAGGTTCCATTTCGCACTCTCTTCGGTTTTCACAGATTTATTTCCTTCATAATGACACGAAAGACCGCTGCTGCGTCGAGCTTATTATTAGCCTCGAAAGCTGTTGGGGGCGGGCGGGTGGGTCAACCGTCGTAATGAGCGTCCTCTTTCTGTCCGTGGTACTTTAAACTTTCCTTCTCTTATTCCGACTCTTTTGTGGAAACCAGGTTCATATGTCCCCATCAGCATCCTGAGTATAAGAGTCGCTACCAGAAGCCTGGTTGAAAAAAAAAATTAAAAATTAAAAATTAAAATCGGACAAATATAAAAGGGATATTACACACATTAAAAACACCAAAAAGCGGGAAGGCAGGCCTCGTAGCTCTAAATACCAAACGAACTCTATGTTGAATTTCTTTTCACTTCTAAAAGAACATAAAATACGGTTTAAATATTTCCGGAAAATTCAAAATTTATTTTTATAAAAGCAATTTTCATGATTTGCTGTTGAAAACTGACGAGACACGGCACAGGAACTTGAATATGAGGGGTTGTAGAACTAGCTCTGAGGTAGCCTTCGGGCTGTTGCAGACTTACGACAGCAAGGGCATCCGCCGTGAGTAATACATCTCCTCCCATCATTCAAGGTTCCATTTCGCACTCTCTTCGGTTTTCACAGAATTATTTCTTCATAATGTCTGAACCGCGTTTAAGAACACATTGAATACCAAACGAACTCTATGTTCAATTTTTTTTCACTTCTAAAAGAAACTAAAAAACGGGTTAAATTTTTCGGGAAAATGCGAAATTTATTTTTTTTAAAAGCAATTTTCATGACTTTCTATTGAAAACTGACGAGACATGGCAAAGGAACTTGAATGTGAGGGGTTGTAGAACTAGCTCTGAGGTAGCCTTCGGGCTGTTGCAGTCTTAGGACAGCAAGGGCATCCGCCGTGAGTAATAGATCTCCTCCCATCATTCAAGGTTCTATTTCGCACTCTCTTCGGTTTTCACAGAATTATTTTCTTCAAAATGTCTGAACCGGTTTAAGACCACTTTGAATACCAAACGAACTCTATGTTGAATTTTTTTTTACTTCTAAAAGAACATAAAAAACGGTTTAAATATTTCCGGAAAATTCAAAATTTATTTTTATAAAAGCAATTTTCTTGATTTTCTGTTGAAAACTGACGAGACATGGCACAGGAACTTGAATGTGAGGGGTTGTAGAACTAGCTCTTAGATAGACTTCGGGCTATTGCAGTATTACGACAGCAAGGGCATCCGCCGTGAGTAATAGATCTCCTCCCATCATTCAAGGTTCCATTTCGCACTCTCTTCGGTTTTCACAGATTTATTTCCTTCATAATGTCTGAAACGCGTTTAAGAACACTTTGAATACCAAACGAACTCTATGTTGAATTATTTTTCACTTCTAAAAGAACATAAAAAACGGGTTAAATTTTTCGCTAAAATGCGAAATTTATTTTAATAAAAGCAATTTTCATGACTTTCTGTTGAAAACTGACGAGACATGGCACAGGAACTTGAATGTGAGGGGTTGTAGAACTAGCTCTTAGGTAGCCTTCGGGCTGTTGCAGTCTTACGATAGCAAGGGCATCCGCCGTGAGTAATAGATCTCCTCCCATCATTCAAGGTTCCATTTCGCACTCTCTTCGGTTTTCACAGAATTATTTCCATCATAATGACACGAACGACCGCTGCTGCGTCGAGCTTATTATTAGCCTCGAAAGCGGTTGGGGGCGGGCGGGTGGGTTAACCGTCGTAATGAGCGTCCTCTTTCTGTCCGTGGTACTTTAAACTTTCCTTCTCTTATTCCGAATTTTTTCTGGAAACCAGGTTCATAGGTCCCCAGCCACATCCCGAGTATAAGAGTCGTTACCAGAAGCCTGGTTGAAAAAAAAATTAAAGATTAAAAATTAAAATCGGACAAATTAAAAAGGGATATTATACACATTAAAAACACCAAAAGCGGAAAGGCAGTCCTCGTAGCTCTAAATACCAAACAAACTCGATGTTGAATTTTTTTTCACTTCTAAAAGAAAATAAAAAACGGTTTAAATATTTCCGGAAAATTCAAAATTTATTTTTATAAAAGCAATTTTCATGATTTTCTATTGAAAACTGACGAGACATGGCACAGAAACTTGAATGTGAGGGGTTGTAGAACTAGCTCTGAGGTAGCCTTCGGCTGTTGCAGTCTTAGGACAGCAAGGGCATCCGCCGTGAGTAATAGAACTCCTCCCATCATTCAAGGTTCTATTTCGCACTCTCTTCGGTTTTCACAGAATTATTTTCTTCAAAATGTCTGAACCGCGTTTAAGAACACTTTGAATACCAAACGAACTCTATGTTGAATTTTTTTTTCACTTCTAAAAGAACATAAAAAACGGTTTAAATATTTCCGGAAAATTCAAAATTTATTTTTATAAAAGCAATTTTCTTGATTTTCTGTTGAAAACTGACGAGACATGGCACAGGAACTTGAATGTGAGGGGTTGTAGAACTAGCTCTTAGATAGACTTCGGGCTATTGCAGTATTACGACAGCAAGGGCATCCGCCGTGAGTAATAGATCTCCTCCCATCATTCAAGGTTCCATTTCGCACTCTCTTCGGTTTTCACAGATTTATTTCCTTCATAATGTCTGAAACGCGTTTAAGAACACTTTGAATACCAAACGAACTCTATGTTGAATTATTTTTCACTTCTAAAAGAACATAAAAAACGGGTTAAATTTTTCGCTAAAATGCGAAATTTATTTTAATAAAAGCAATTTTCATGACTTTCTGTTGAAAACTGACGAGACATGGCACAGGAACTTGAATGTGAGGGGTTGTAGAACTAGCTCTTAGGTAGCCTTCGGGCTGTTGCAGTCTTACGACAGCAAGGGCATCCGCCGTGAGTAATAGATCTCCTCCCATCATTCAAGGTTCCATTTCGCACTCTCTTCGGTTTTCACAGAATTATTTCCATCATAATGACACGAACGACCGCTGCTGCGTCGAGCTTATTATTAGCCTCGAAAGCGGTTGGGGGCGGGCGGGTGGGTTAACCGTCGTAATGAGCGTCCTCTTTCTGTCCGTGGTACTTTAAACTTTCCTTCTCTTATTCCGAATTTTTTCTGGAAACCAGGTTCATAGGTCCCCAGCCACATCCCGAGTATAAGAGTCGTTACCAGAAGCCTGGTTGAAAAAAAAATTAAAGATTAAAAATTAAAATCGGACAAATTAAAAAGGGATATTATACACATTAAAAACACCAAAAGCGGAAAGGCAGTCCTCGTAGCTCTAAATACCAAACAAACTCGATGTTGAATTTTTTTTCACTTCTAAAAGAACATAAAAAACGGTTTAAATATTTCCGGAAAATTCAAAATTCATTTTTATAAAAGCAATTTTCATGATTTTCTATTGAAAACTGACGAGACATGGCACAGAAACTTGAATGTGAGGGGTTGTAGAACTAGCTCTGAGGTAGCCTTCGGCTGTTGCAGTCTTAGGACAGCAAGGGCATCCGCCGTGAGTAATAGAACTCCTCCCATCATTCAAGGTTCTATTTCGCACTCTCTTCGGTTTTCACAGAATTATTTTCTTCAAAATGTCTGAACCGCGTTTAAGAACACTTTGAATACCAAACGAACTCTATGTTGAATTTTTTTTCACTTCTAAAAGAACATAAAAAACGGTTTAAATATTTCCGGAAAATTCAAAATTTATTTTTATAAAAGCAATTTTCTTGATTTTCTGTTGAAAACTTACGAGACATGGCACAGGAACTTGAATGTGAGGGGTTGTAGAACTAGCTCTTAGATAGACTTCGGGCTATTGCAGTCTTACGACAGCAAGGGCATCCGCCGTGAGTAATAGATCTCCTCCCATCATTCAAGGTTCCATTTCGCACTCTCTTCGGTTTTCACAGACTTATTTCCTTCATAATGTCTGAAACGCGTTTAAGAACACTTTGAATACCAAACGAACTCTATGTTCAATTTTTTTTCATTTCTAAAAGAAACTAAAAAACGGTTTAAATATTTCCGGAAAATGCGAAATTTATTTTTTTTAAAAGCAATTTTCATGATTTTCTATTGAAAACTGACGAGACATGGCACAGAAACTTGAATGTGAGGGGTTGTAGAACTAGCTCTGAGGTAGCCTTCGGGCTGTTGCAGTCTTAGGACAGCAAGGGCATCCGCCGTGAGTAATAGAACTCCTCCCATCATTCAAGGTTCTATTTCGCACTCTCTTCGGTTTTCACAGAATTATTTTCTTCAAAATGTCTGAACCGCGTTTAAGAACACTTTGAATACCAAACGAACTCGATGTTGAATTTTTTTTCACTTCTAAAAGAACATAAAAAACGGTTTAAATATTTCCGGAAAATTCAAAATTTATTTTTATAAAAGCAATTTTCATGATTTTCTGTTGAAAACTGACGAGACATGGCACAGAAACTTGAATGTGAGGGGTTGTAGAACTAGCTCTGAGGTAGCCTTCGGACTCTTGCAGTCTTAGGACAGCAAGGGCATCCGCCGTGAGTAATAGAACTCCTCCCATCATTCAAGGTTTCATTTCGCACTCTCTTCGGTTTTCACAGATTTATTTCCTTCATAATGACACGAACGACCGCTGCTGCGTCGAGCTTATTATTAGCCTCGAAAGCGGTTGGGGGCGGGCGGGTGGGTCAACCGTCGTAATGAGCGTCATCTTTCTGTCCGTGGTACTTTAAACTTTCCTTCTCTTATTCCGACTCTTTTGTGGAAACCAGGTTCATATGTCCCCAGCAGCATCCCGAGTATAAGAGTCGCTACCAGAAGCCTGGTTGAAAAAAAAATTAAAAATTAAAAATTAAAACCGTACAAATATAAAAGGGATATTACACACATTAAAAACAACAAAAAGCGGGAAGGCAGGCCTCGTAGCTCTAAATACCAAACGAACTCTATGTTGAATTTCTTTTCACTTCTAAAAGAACATAAAAAACGGTTTAAATATTTCCGGAAAATTCAAAATTTATTTTTATAAAAGCAATTTTCTTGATTTTCTGTTGAAAACTGACGAGACATGGCACAGGAACTTGAATGTGAGGGGTTGTAGAACTAGCTCTTAGATAGACTTCGGGCTATTGCAGTCTTACGACAGCAAGGGCATCCGCCGTGAGTAATAGATCTCCTCCCATCATTCAAGGTTCCATTTCGCACTCTCTTCGGTTTTCACAGATTTATTTCCTTCATAATGTCTGAAACGCGTTTAAGAACACTTTGAATACCAAACGAACTCTATGTTGAATTATTTTTCACTTCTAAAAGAACATAAAAAACGGGTTAAATTTTTCGGACTTTCTATTGAAAACTGACGAGACATGGCACAGGAACTTGAATGTGAGGGGTTGTAGAACTAGCTCTGAGGTAGCCTTCGGGCTGTTGCAGACTTACGACAGCAACGGCATCCGCCGTGAGTAATAGATCTCCTCCCATCATTCAAGGTTCCATTTCGCACTCTCTTCGGTTTTCACAGAATTATTTCTTCATAATGTCTGAACCGCGTTTAAGAACACATTGAATACCAAACGAACTCTATGTTCAATTTTTTTTCATTTCTTAAAGAAACTAAAAAACGGGTTAAATTTTTCGGGAAAATGCGAAATTTATTTTTTTTAAAAGCAATTTTCATGACTTTCTATTGAAAACTGACGAGACATGGCACAGGAACTTGAATGTGAGGGGTTGTAGAACTAGCTCCGAGGTAGCCTTCGGGCTGTTGCAGTCTTAGGACAGCAAGGGCATCCGCCGTGAGTAATAGATCTCCTCCCATCATTCAAGGTTCTATTTCGCACTCTCTTCGGTTTTCACAGATTTATTTCCTTCATAATGACACGAAAGACCGCTGCTGCGTCGAGCTTATTATTAGCCTCGAAAGCGGTTGGGGGCGGGCGGGTGGGTCAACCGTCGTAATGAGCGTCATCTTTCTGTCCGTGGTACTTTAAACTTTCCTTCTCTTATTCCGACTTTTTGTGGAAACCAGGTTCATATGTCCCCAGCAGCATCCCGAGTATAAGAGTCGCTACCAGAAGCCTGGTTGAAAAAAAAAAATTAAAAATTAAAAATTAAAACCGGACAAATATAAAAGGGATATTACACACATTAAAAACACCAAAAAGCGGGAAGGCAGGCCTCGTAGCTCTAAGTACCAAACGAACTCTATGTTGAATTTCTTTTCACTTCTAAAAGAACATAAAAAACGGTTTAAATACTTCCGGAAAATTCAAAATTTATTTTTATAAAAGCAATTTTCTTGATTTTCTGTTGAAAACTGACGAGACATGGCACAGGAACTTGAATGTGAGGGGTTGTAGAACTAGCTCTGAGGTAGCCTTCGGGCTGTTGCAGACTTACGACAGCAAGGGCTTCCGCCGTGAGAAATAGATCTCCTTCCATCATTCAAGGTTCCATTTCGCACTCTCTTCGGTTTTCACAGAATTATTTCTTCATAATGTCTGAACCGCGTTTAAGAACACTTTGAATACCAAACGAACTCTATGTTGAATTTTTTTTCACTTCTAAAAGAACATAAAAAACGGTTTAAATATTTCCGGTAAATTCAAAATTTATTTTTATAAAAGCAATTTTCTTGATTTTCTGTTGAAAACTGACGAGACATGGCACAGGAACTTGAATGTGAGGGGTTGTAGAACTAGCTCTTAGATAGACTTCGGGCTATTGCAGTCTTACGACAGCAAGGGCATCCGCCGTGAGTAATAGATCTCCTCCCATCATTCAAGGTTCCATTTCGCACTCTCTTCGGTTTTCACAGATTTATTTCCTTCATAATGTCTGAAACGCGTTTAAGAACACTTTGAATACCAAACGAACTCTATGTTGAATTATTTTTCACTTCTAAAAGAACATAAAAAACGGGTTAAATTTTTCGCTAAAATGCGAAATTTATTTTAATAAAAGCAATTTTCATGACTTTCTGTTGAAAACTGACGAGACATGGCACAGGAACTTGAATGTGAGGGGTTGTAGAGCTAGCTCTTAGGTAGCCTTCGGGCTGATGCAGTCTTACGACAGCAAGGGCATCCGCCGTGAGTAATAGATCTCCTCCCATCATTCAAGGTTTCATTTCGCACTCTCTTCGGTTTTCACAGAATTATTTCCATCATAATGACACGAACGACCGCTGCTGCGTCGAGCTTATTATTAGCCTCGAAAGCGGTTGGGGGCGGGCGGGTGGGTTAACCGTCGTAATGAGCGTCCTCTTTCTGTCCGTGGTACTTTAAACTTTCCTTCTCTTATTCCGAATTTTTTGTGGAAACCAGGTTCATACGTCCCCAGCCACATCCCGAGTATAAGAGTCGCTACCAGAAGCCTGGTTGAAAAAAAAATTAAAGATTAAATATTAAAACCGGACAAATTAAAAAGGGATATTACACACATTAAAAACACCAAAAAGCGGGAAGGCAGGCCTCGTAGCTCTAAATACCAAACGAACTCTATGTTGAATAAATTTTTACTTCTAAAAGAACATAAAAAACGGTTTAAATATTTCCGGAAAATTCAAAATTTATTTTTATAAATGCAATTTTCATGATTTTCTGTTGAAAACTGACGAGACATGGCACAGGAACTTGAATGTGAGGGGTTGTAGAACTAGCTCTTAGGAAGCCTTCGGGCTGTTGCAGTCTTAGAACAGCAAGGGCATCCGCCGTGAGTAATAGATCTCCTCCCATCATTCTAGGTTCCATTTCGCACTCTCTTCGGTTTTCACAGATTTATTTCCTTCATAATGACACGAACGACCGCTGCTGCGTCGAGCTTATTATTAGCCTCGAAAGCGGTTGGGGGCGGGCGGGTGGGTCAACCGTCGTAATGAGCGTCCTCTTTCTGTCCGTGGTACTTTAAACTTTCCTTCTCTTATTCCGACTTTTTTGTGGAAACCAGGTTCATATGTCCCCAGCAGCATCCCGAGTATAAGAGTCGCTACCAGAAGCCTGGTTGAAAAAAAAAATTAAAAATTAAAAATTAAAACCGTACAAATATAAAAGGGACATTACACACATTAAAAACAACAAAAAGCGGGAAGGCAGGACTCGTAGCTCTAAATACCAAACGAACTCTATGTTGAATTTCTTTTCACTTCTAAAAGAACATAAAAAACGGTTTAAATATTTCCGGAAAATTCAAAATTTATTTTTATAAAAGCAATTTTCTTGATTTTCTGTTGAAAACTGACGAGACATGGCACAGGAACTTGAATGTGAGGGGTTGTAGAACTAGCTCTTAGATAGACTTCGGGCTATTGCAGTCTTACGACAGCAAGGGCATCCGCCGTGAGTAATAGATCTCCTCCCATCATTCAAGGTTCCATTTCGCACTATCTTCGGTTTTCACAGATTTATTTCCTTCATAATGTCTGAAACGCGTTTAAGAACACTTTGAATACCAAACGAACTCTATGTTGAATTATTTTTCACTTCTAAAAGAACATAAAAAACGGGTTAAATTTTTCGGACTTTCTATTGAAAACTGACGAGACATGGCACAGGAAATTGAATGTGAGGGGTTGTAGAACTAGCTCTGAGGTAGCCTTCGGGCTGTTGCAGACTTACGACAGCAACGGCATCCGCCGTGAGTAATAGATCTCCTCCCATCATTCAAGCTTCCATTTCGCACTCTCTTCGGTTT
The DNA here is from genome assembly GCA_963932465.1 of Maratus speciosus. Lineage (NCBI taxonomy): Eukaryota > Metazoa > Arthropoda > Arachnida > Araneae > Salticidae > Maratus > Maratus speciosus. Next base: position 137,602,106 of record OZ010798.1, read on the forward strand.
TCACAGAATTATTTCTTCATAATGTCTGAACCGCGTTTAAGAACACATTGAATACCAAACGAACTCTATGTTCAATTTTTTTTCATTTCTAAAAGAAACTAAAAAACGGGTTAAATTTTTCGGGAAAATGCGAAATTTATTTTTTTTAAAAGCAATTTTCATGACTTTCTATTGAAAACTGACGAGACATGGCACAGGAACTTGAATGTGAGGGGTTGTAGAACTAGCTCCGAGGTAGCCTTCGGCTGTTGCAGTCTTAGGACAGCAAGGGCATCCGCCGTGAGTAATAGAACTCCTCCCATCATTCAAGGTTCTATTTCGCACTCTCTTCGGTTTTCACAGAATTATTTTCTTCAAAATGTCTGAACCGCGTTTAAGAACACTTTGAATACCAAACGAACTCTATGTTGAATTTTTTTTCACTTCTAAAAGAACATAAAAAACGGTTTAAATATTTCCGGAAAATTCAAAATTTATTTTTATAAAAGCAATTTTCTTGATTTTCTGTTGAAAACTGACGAGACATGGCACAGGAACTTGAATGTGAGGGGTTGTAGAACTAGCTCTTAGATAGACTTCGGGCTATTGCAGTCTTACGACAGCAAGGGCATCCGCCGTGAGTAATAGATCTCCTCCCATCATTCAAGGTTCCATTTCGCACTCTCTTCGGTTTTCACAGACTTATTTCCTTCATAATGTCTGAAACGCGTTTAAGAACACTTTGAATACCAAACGAACTCTATGTTGAATTTTTTTCACTTCTAAAAGAACATAAAAAACGGGTTAAATTTTTCTGGAAAATGCGAAATTTATTTTTATAAAAGCAATTTTCATGATTTTCTGTTGAAAACTGACGAGACATGGCACAGAAACTTGAATGTGAGGGGTTGTAGAACTAGCTCTGAGGTAGCCTTCGGACTCTTGCAGTCTTAGGACAGCAAGGGCATCCGCCGTGAGTAATAGAACTCCTCCCATCATTCAAGGTTTCATTTCGCACTCTCTTCGGTTTTCACAGATTTATTTCCTTCATAATGACACGAACGACCGCTGCTGCGTCGAGCTTATTATTAGCCTCGAAAGCGGTTGGGGGCGGGCGGGTGGGTCAACCGTCGTAATGAGCGTCATCTTTCTGTCCGTGGTACTTTAAACTTTCCTTCTCTTATTCCGACTCTTTTGTGGAAACCAGGTTCATATGTCCCCAGCAGCATCCCGAGTATAAGAGTCGCTACCAGAAGCCTGGTTGAAAAAAAAATTAAAAATTAAAAATTAAAACCGTACAAATATAAAAGGGATATTACACACATTAAAAACAACAAAAAGCGGGAAGGCAGGCCTCGTAGCTCTAAATACCAAACGAACTCTATGTTGAATTTCTTTTCACTTCTAAAAGAACATAAAAAACGGTTTAAATATTTCCGGAAAATTCAAAATTTATTTTTATAAAAGCAATTTTCTTGATTTTCTGTTGAAAACTGACGAGACATGGCACAGGAACTTGAATGTGAGGGGTTGTAGAACTAGCTCTTAGATAGACTTCTGGCTATTGCAGTCTTACGACAGCAAGGGCATCCGCCGTGAGTAATAGATCTCCTCCCATCATTCAAGGTTCCATTTCGCACTCTCTTCGGTTTTCACAGATTTATTTCCTTCATAATGTCTGAAACGCGTTTAAGAACACTTTGAATACCAAACGAACTCTATGTTGAATTATTTTTCACTTCTAAAAGAACATAAAAAACGGGTTAAATTTTTCGGACTTTCTATTGAAAACTGACGAGACATGGCACAGGAACTTGAATGTGAGGGGTTGTAGAACTAGCTCTGAGGTAGCCTTCGGGCTGTTGCAGACTTACGACAGCAACGGCATCCGCCGTGAGTAATAGATCTCCTCCCATCATTCAAGGTTCCATTTCGCACTCTCTTCGGTTTTCACAGAATTATTTCTTCATAATGTCTGAACCGCGTTTAAGAACACATTGAATACCAAACGAACTCTATGTTCAATTTTTTTTCATTTCTTAAAGAAACTAAAAAACGGGTTAAATTTTTCGGGAAAATGCGAAATTTATTTTTTTTAAAAGCAATTTTCATGACTTTCTATTGAAAACTGACGAGACATGGCACAGGAACTTGAATGTGAGGGGTTGTAGAACTAGCTCCGAGGTAGCCTTCGGGCTGTTGCAGTCTTAGGACAGCAAGGGCATCCGCCGTGAGTAATAGATCTCCTCCCATCATTCAAGGTTCTATTTCGCACTCTCTTCGGTTTTCACAGATTTATTTCCTTCATAATGACACGAAAGACCGCTGCTGCGTCGAGCTTATTATTAGCCTCGAAAGCGGTTGGGGGCGGGCGGGTGGGTCAACCGTCGTAATGAGCGTCATCTTTCTGTCCGTGGTACTTTAAACTTTCCTTCTCTTATTCCGACTCTTTTGTGGAAACCAGGTTCATATGTCCCCAGCAGCATCCCGAGTATAAGAGTCGCTACCAGAAGCCTGGTTGAAAAAAAAAAAATTAAAAATTAAAAATTAAAACCGGACAAATATAAAAGGGATATTACACACATTAAAAACACCAAAAAGCGGGAAGGCAGGCCTCGTAGCTCTAAATACCAAACGAACTCTATGTTGAATTTCTTTTCACTTCTAAAAGAACATAAAAAACGGTTTAAATACTTCCGGAAAATTCAAAATTTATTTTTATAAAAGCAATTTTCTTGATTTTCTGTTGAAAACTGACGAGACATGGCACAGGAACTTGAATGTGAGGGGTTGTAGAACTAGCTCTGAGGTAGCCTTCGGGCTGTTGCAGACTTACGACAGCAAGGGCTTCCGCCGTGAGAAATAGATCTCCTTCCATCATTCAAGGTTCCATTTCGCACTCTCTTCGGTTTTCACAGAATTATTTCTTCATAATGTCTGAACCGCGTTTAAGAACACTTTGAATACCAAACGAACTCTATGTTGAATTTTTTTTCACTTCTAAAAGAACATAAAAAACGGTTTAAATATTTCCGGAAAATTCAAAATTTATTTTTATAAAAGCAATTTTCTTGATTTTCTGTTGAAAACTGACGAGACATGGCACAGGAACTTGAATGTGAGGGGTTGTAGAACTAGCTCTTAGATAGACTTCGGGCTATTGCAGTCTTATGACAGCAAGGGCATCCGCCGTGAGTAATAGATCTCCTCCCATCATTCAAGGTTCCATTTCGCACTCTCTTCGGTTTTCACAGATTTATTTCCTTCATAATGTCTGAAACGCGTTTAAGAACACTTTGAATACCAAACGAACTCTATGTTGAATTATTTTTCACTTCTAAAAGAACATAAAAAACGGGTTAAATTTTTCGGACTTTCTATTGAAAACTGACGAGACATGGCACAGGAACTTGAATGTGAGGGGTTGTAGAACTAGCTCTGAGGTAGCCTTCGGGCTGTTGCAGACTTACGACAGCAACGGCATCCGCCGTGAGTAATAGATCTCCTCCCATCATTCAAGGTTCCATTTCGCACTCTCTTCGGTTTTCACAGAATTATTTCTTCATAATGTCTGAACCGCGTTTAAGAACACATTGAATACCAAACGAACTCTATGTTCAATTTTTTTTCATTTCTTAAAGAAACTAAAAAACGGGTTAAATTTTTCGGGAAAATGCGAAATTTATTTTTTTTAAAAGCAATTTTCATGACTTTCTATTGAAAACTGACGAGACATGGCACAGGAACTTGAATGTGAGGGGTTGTAGAACTAGCTCCGAGGTAGCCTTCGGGCTGTTGCAGTCTTAGGACAGCAAGGGCATCCGCCGTGAGTAATAGATCTCCTCCCATCATTCAAGGTTCTATTTCGCACTCTCTTCGGTTTTCACAGATTTATTTCCTTCATAATGACACGAAAGACCGCTGCTGCGTCGAGCTTATTATTAGCCTCGAAAGCGGTTGGGGGCGGGCGGGTGGGTCAACCGTCGTAATGAGCGTCATCTTTCTGTCCGTGGTACTTTAAACTTTCCTTCTCTTATTCCGACTCTTTTGTGGAAACCAGGTTCATATGTCCCCAGCAGCATCCCGAGTATAAGAGTCGCTACCAGAAGCCTGGTTGAAAAAAAAAAATTAAAAATTAAAAATTAAAACCGGACAAATATAAAAGGGATATTACACACATTAAAAACACCAAAAAGCGGGAAGGCAGGCCTCGTAGCTCTAAATACCAAACGAACTCTATGTTGAATTTCTTTTCACTTCTAAAAGAACATAAAAAACGGTTTAAATACTTCCGGAAAATTCAAAATTTATTTTTATAAAAGCAATTTTCTTGATTTTCTGTTGAAAACTGACGAGACATGGCACAGGAACTTGAATGTGAGGGGTTGTAGAACTAGCTCTGAGGTAGCCTTCGGGCTGTTGCAGACTTACGACAGCAAGGGCTCCCGCCGTGAGAAATAGATCTCCTTCCATCATTCAAGGTTCCATTTCGCACTCTCTTCGGTTTTCACAGAATTATTTCTTCATAATGTCTGAACCGCGTTTAAGAACACTTTGAATACCAAACGAACTCTATGTTGAATTTTTTTTCACTTCTAAAAGAACATAAAAAACGGTTTAAATATTTCCGGAAAATTCAAAATTTATTTTTATAAAAGCAATTTTCTTGATTTTCTGTTGAAAACTGACGAGACATGGCACAGGAACTTGAATGTGAGGGGTTGTAGAACTAGCTCTTAGATAGACTTCGGGCTATTGCAGTCTTACGACAGCAAGGGCATCCGCCGTGAGTAATAGATCTCCTCCCATCATTCAAGGTTCCATTTCGCACTCTCTTCGGTTTTCACAGATTTATTTCCTTCATAATGTCTGAAACGCGTTTAAGAACACTTTGAATACCAAACGAACTCTATGTTGAATTATTTTTCACTTCTAAAAGAACATAAAAAACGGGTTAAATTTTTCGCTAAAATGCGAAATTTATTTTAATAAAAGCAATTTTCATGACTTTCTGTTGAAAACTGACGAGACATGGCACAGGAACTTGAATGTGAGGGGTTGTAGAGCTAGCTCTTAGGTAGCCTTCGGGCTGTTGCAGTCTTACGACAGCAAGGGCATCCGCCGTGAGTAATAGATCTCCTCCCATCATTCAAGGTTCCATTTCGCACTCCCTTCGGTTTTCACAGAATTATTTCCATCATAATGACACGAACGACCGCTGCTGCGTCGAGCTTATTATTAGCCTCGAAAACGGTTGGGGGCGGGCGGGTGGGTTAACCGTCGCAATGAGCGTCCTCTTTCTGTCCGTGGTACTTTAAACTTTCCTTCTCTTATTCCGAATTTTTTGTGGAAACCAGGTTCATACGTCCCCAGCCACATCCCGAGTATAAGAGTCGCTACCAGAAGCCTGGTTGAAAAAAAAATTAAAGATTAAAAATTAAAACCGGACAAATTAAAAAGGGATATTACACACATTAAAAACACCAAAAAGCGGGAAGGCAGGCCTCGTAGCTCTAAATACCAAACGAACTCTATGTTGAATAAATTTTTACTTCTAAAAGAACATAAAAAACGGTTTAAATATTTCCGGAAAATTCAAAATTTATTTTTATAAATGCAATTTTCATGATTTTCTGTTGAAAACTGACGAGACATGGCACAGGAACTTGAATGTGAGGGGTTGTAGAACTAGCTCTTAGGTAGCCTTCGGGCTGTTGCAGTCTTAGAACAGCAAGGGCATCCGCCGTGAGTAATAGATCTCCTCCCATCATTCTAGGTTCCATTTCGCACTCTCTTCGGTTTTCACAGATTTATTTCCTTCATAATGACACGAACGACCGCTGCTGCGTCGAGCTTATTATTAGCCTCGAAAGCGGTTGGGGGCGGGCGGGTGGGTCAACCGTCGTAATGAGCGTCCTCTTTCTGTCCGTGGTACTTTAAACTTTCCTACTCTTATTCCGACTCTTTTGTGGAAACCAGGTTCATATGTCCCCAGCAGCATCCCGAGTATAATAGTCGCTACCAGAAGCCTGGTTGAAAAAAAAATTAAAAATTAAAAATTAAAACCGTACAAATATAAAAGGGACATTACAGACATTAAAAACAACAAAAAGCGGGAAGGCAGGACTCGTAGCTCTAAATACCAAACGAACTCTATGTTGAATTTCTTTTCACTTCTAAAAGAACATAAAAAACGGTTTAAATATTTCCGGAAAATTCAAAATTTATTTTTATAAAAGCAATTTTCTTGATTTTCTGTTGAAAACTGACGAGACATGGCACAGGAACTTGAAAGTGAGGGGTTGTAGAACTAGCTCTTAGATAGACTTCGGGCTATTGCAGTCTTACGACAGCAAGGGCATCCGCCGTGAGTAATAGATCTCCTCCCATCATTCAAGGTTCCATTTCGCACTCTCTTCGGTTTTCACAGATTTATTTCCTTCATAATGTCTGAAACGCGTTTAAGAACACTTTGAATACCAAACGAACTCTATGTTGAATTATTTTTCACTTCTAAAAGAACATAAAAAACGGGTTAAATTTTTCGGACTTTCTATTGAAAACTGACGAGACATGGCACAGGAACTTGAATGTGAGGGGTTGTAGAACTAGCTCTGAGGTAGCCTTCGGGCTGTTGCAGACTTACGACAGCAACGGCATCCGCCGTGAGTAATAGATCTCCTCCCATCATTCAAGGTTCCATTTCGCACTCTCTTCGGTTTTCACAGAATTATTTCTTCATAATGTCTGAACCGCGTTTAAGAACACATTGAATACCAAACGAACTCTATGTTCAATTTTTTTTCATTTCTTAAAGAAACTAAAAAACGGGTTAAATTTTTCGGGAAAATGCGAAATTTATTTTTTTAAAAGCAATTTTCATGACTTTCTATTGAAAACTGAAGAGACATGGCACAGGAACTTGAATGTGAGGGGTTGTAGAACTAGCTCCGAGGTAGCCTTCGGGCTGTTGCAGTCTTAGGACAGCAAGGGCATCCGCCGTGAGTAATAGATCTCCTCCCATCATTCAAGGTTCCATTTCGCACTCCCTTCGGTTTTCACAGATTTATTTCCTTCATAATGACACGAAAGACCGCTGCTGCGTCGAGCTTATTATTAGCCTCGAAAGCGGTTGGGGGCGGGCGGGTGGGTCAACCGTCGTAATGAGCGTCCTCTTTCTGTCCGTGGTACTTTAAACTTTCCTACTCTTATTCCGACTCTTTTGTGGAAACCAAGTTCATATGTCCCCAGCAGCATCCCGAGTATAATAGTCGCTACCAGAAGCCTGGTTGAAAAATTAAAAATTAAAAATTAAAACCGTACAAATATAAAAGGGACATTACAGACATTAAAAACAACAAAAAGCGGGAAGGCAGGACTCGTAGCTCTAAATACCAAACGAACTCTATGTTGAATTTCTTTTCACTTCTAAAAGAACATAAAAAACGGTTTAAATATTTCCGGAAAATTCAAAATTTATTTTTATAAAAGCAATTTTCTTGATTTTCTGTTGAAAACTGACGAGACATGGCACAGGAACTTGAATGTGAGGGGTTGTAGAACTAGCTCTGAGGTAGCCTTCGGGCTGTTGCAGACTTACGACAGCAAGGGCTTCCGCCGTGAGAAATAGATCTCCTCCCATCATTCAAGGTTCCATTTCGCACTCTCTTCGGTTTTCACAGAATTATTTCTTCATAATGTCTGAACCGCGTTTAAGAACACTTTGAATACCAAACGAACTCTATGTTGAATTATTTTCACTTCTAAAAGAACATAAAAAACGGTTTAAATATTTCCGGAAAATTCAAAATTTATTTTTATAAAAGCAATTTTCTTGATTTTCTGTTGAAAACTGACGAGACATGGCACAGGAACTTGAATGTGAGGGGTTGTAGAACTAGCTCTTAGATAGACTTCGGGCTATTGCAGTCTTACGACAGCAAGGGCATCCGCCGTGTGTAATAGATCTCCTCCCATCATTCAAGGTTCCATTTCGCACTCTCTTCGGTTTTCACAGATTTATTTCCTTCATAATGTCTGAAACGCGTTTAAGAACACTTTGAATACCAAACGAACTCTATGTTGAATTATTTTTCACTTCTAAAAGAACATAAAAAACGTGTTAAATTTTTCGCTAAAATGCGAAATTTATTTTAATAAAAGCAATTTTCATGACTTTCTGTTGAAAACTGACGAGACATGGCACAGGAACTTGAATGTGAGGGGTTGTAGAACTAGCTCTTAGGTAGCCTTCGGGCTGTTGCAGTCTTACGACAGCAAGGGCATCCGCCGTGAGTAATAGATCTCCTCCCATCATTCAAGGTTCCATTTCGCACTCTCTTCGGTTTTCACAGAATTATTTCCATCATAATGACACGAACGACCGCTGCTGCGTCGAGCTTATTATTAGCCTCGAAAGCGGTTGAGGGCGGGCGGGTGGGTTAACCGTCGTAATGAGCGTCCTCTTTCTGTCCGTGGTACTTTAAACTTTCCTTCTCTTATTCCGAATTTTTTGTGGAAACCAGGTTCATAGGTCCCCAGCCACATCCCGAGTATAAGAGTCGTTACCAGAAGCCTGGTTGAAAAAAAAATTAAAGATTAAAAATTAAAACCGGACAAATTAAAAAGGGATATTATACACATTAAAAACACCAAAAGCGGAAAGGCAGTCCTCGTAGCTCTAAATACCAAACAAACTCGATGTTGAATTTTTTTTCACTTCTAAAAGAACATAAAAAACGGTTTAAATATTTCCGGAAAATTCAAAATTTATTTTTATAAAAGCAATTTTCATGATTTTCTATTGAAAAGTGACGAGACATGGCACAGAAACTTGAATGTGAGGGGTTGTAGAACTAGCTCTGAGGTAGCCTTCGGGCTGTTGCAGTCTTAGGACAGCAAGGGCATCCGCCGTGAGTAATTGATCTCCTCCCATCATTCAAGGTTCCATTTCGCACCCTCTTCGTTTTTCACAGATTTATTTCCTTCATAATGTCTGAAACGCGTTTAAGAACACTTTGAATACCAACCGAACTCTATGTTGAATTTTTTTTCACTTCTAAAAGAACATAAAAAACGGGTTAAATTTTTCGGTAAAATGCGAAATTTATTTTAATAAAAGCAATTTTCATGACTTTCTGTTGAAAACTGACGAGACATGGCACAGGAACTTGAATGTGAGGGGTTGTAGAACTAGCTCTTAGATAGACTTCGGGCTATTGCAGTCTTACGACAGCAAGGGCATCCGCCGTGAGTAATAGATCTCCTCCCATCATTCAAGGTTCCGTTTCGCACTCTCTTCGGTTTTCACAGATTTATTTCCTTCATAATGTCTGAAACGCGTTTAAGAACACTTTGAATTCCAAACGAACTCTATGTTGAATTATTTTTCACTTCTAAAAGAATATAAAAACGGGTTAAATTTTTCGGACTTTCTATTGAAAACTGACGAGACATGGCACAGGAACTTGAATGTGAGGGGTTGTAGAACTAGCTCTGAGGTAGCCTTCGGGCTGTTGCAGACTTACGACAGCAAGGGCATCCGCCGTGAGTAATAGATCTCCTCCCATCATTCAAGGTTCCATTTCGCACTCTCTTCGGTTTTCACAGAATTATTTCTTCATAATGTCTGAACCGCGTTTAAGAACACATTGAATACCAAACGAACTCTATGTTCAATTTTTTTTGATTTCTAAAAGAAACTAAAAAACGGGTTAAATTTTTCGGGAAAATGCGAAATTTTTTTTTTTTTTAAAGCAATTTTCATGACTTTCTATTGAAAACTGACGATTCATGGCACAGGAACTTGAATGTGAGGGGTTGTAGAACTAGCTCCGAGGTAGCCTTCGGGCTGTTGCAGTCTTAGGACAGCAAGGGCATCCGCCGTGAGTAATAGATCTCCCATCATTCAATGTTCCATTTCGCACTCTCTTCGGTTTTCACAGATTTATTTCCTTCATAATGACACGAAAGACCGCTGCTGCGTCGAGCTTATTATTAGCCTCGAAAGCGGTTGGGGGCGGGCGGGTGGGTCAACCGTCGTAATGAGCGTCCTCTTTCTGTCCGTGGTACTTTAAACTTTCCTTCTCTTATTCCGACTCTTTTGTGGAAGCCAGGTTCATATGTCCCCAGCAGCATCCCGAGTATAAGAGTCGCTACCAGAAGCCTGGTTGAAAAAAAAATTAAAAATTAAAAATTAAAACCATACAAATGTAAAAGGGATATTACACACATTAAAAACACCAAAAAGCGGGAAGGCAGGCCTCGTAGCTCTAAATACCAAACGAACTCTATGTTGAATTTCTTTTCACTTCTAAAAGAGCATAAAAAACGGTTTAAATATTTCCGGAAAATTCAAAATTTATTTTTATAAAAGCAATTTTCTTGATTTTCTGTTGAAAACTGACGAGACATGGCACAGAAATTTGAATGTGAGGGGTTGTAGAACTAGCTCTGAGGTAGCCTTCGGGCTGTTGCAGTCTTAGGACAGCAAGGGCATCCGCCGTGAGTAATAGATCTCCTCCCATCATTCAAGGTTCCATTTCGCACCCTCTTCGGTTTTCACAGATTTATTTCCTTCATAATGTCTGAAACGCGTTTAAGAACACTTTGAATACCAACCGAACTCTATGTTGAATTTTTTTTCACTTCTAAAAGAACATAAAAAACGGGTTAAATTTTTCGGTAAAATGCGAAATTTATTTTAATAAAAGCAATTTTCATGACTTTCTGTTGAAAACTGACGATACATGGCACAGGAACTTGAATGTGAGGGGTTGTAGAACTAGCTCTTAGGTAGCTTTCGGGCTGTTGCAGTCTTAGGACAGCAAGGGCATCCGCCGTGAGTAATAGATCTCCTCCCATCATTCAAGGTTCCATTTCGCACCCTCTTCGGTTTTCACAGATTTATTTCCTTCATAATGACACGAACGGCCGCTGCTGCGTCGAGCTTATTATTAGCCTCGAAAGCGGTTGGGGGCGGGCAGGTGGGTCATCCGTCGTAATGAGCGTCCTCTTTCTGTCCGTGGCACTTTAAACTTTCCTTCTCTTATTCCGACTCTTTTGTGGAAACCAGGTTCATATGTCCCCAGCAGCATCCCGATTATAAGAGTCGCTACCAGAAGCCTGGTTGAAAAAAAAATTAAAAATTAAAAATTAAAACCGGACAAATTTAAAAGGGATATTACACACATTAAAAACACCAAAAAGCGGGAAGGCAGGCCTCGTAGCTCTAAATACCAAAAGAACTCTATGTTGAATAATTTTTTACTTCTAAAAGATCATAAAAAACGGTTTAAATATTTCCGGAAAATTCAAAATTTATTTTTATAAATGCAATTTTCATGATTTTCTGTTGAAAACTGACGAGACATGGCACAGGAACTTGAATGTGAGGGGTTGTAGAACTAGCTCTTAGGTAGCCTTCGGGCTATTGCAGTCTTAGGACAGCAAGGGCATCCGCCGTGAGTAATAGATCTCCTCCCATCATTCAAGGTTCCATTTCGCACTCTCTTCGGTTTTCACAGATTTATTTCCTTCATAATGACACGAACGACCGCTGCTGCGTCGAGCTTATTATTAGCCTCGAAAGCGGTTGGGGGCGGGCGGGTGGGTCAACCGTCGTAATGAGCGTCCTCTTTCTGTCCGTGGTACTTTAAACTTTCCTTCTCTTATTCCGACTCTTTTGTGGAAACCAGGTTCATATGTCCCCAGCAGCATCCCGAGTATAAGAGTCGCTACCAGAAGCCTGGTTGAAAAAAAAAATTAAAAATTAAAAATTAAAACCGGACAAATATAAAAGGGATATTACACACATTAAAAACAACAAAAAGCGGGAAGGCAGTCCTCGTAGCTCTAAATACCAAACGAACTCTATGTTGAATTTCTTTTCACTTCTAAAAGAACATAAAAAACGGTTTAAATATTTCCGGAAAATTCAAAATTTATTTTTATAAAAGCAATTTTCTTGATTTTCTGTTGAAAACTGACGAGACATGGCACAGGAACTTGAATGTGAGGGGTTGTAGAACTAGCTCTTAGATAGACTTCGGGCTATTGCAGTCTTACGACAGCAAGGGCATCCGCCGTGAGTAATAGATCTCCTCCCATCATTCAAGGTTCAATTTCGCACTCTCTTCGGTTTTCACAGATTTATTTCCTTCATAATGTCTGAAACGCGTTTAAGAACACTTTGAATTCCAAACGAACTCTATGTTGAATTATTTTTCACTTCTAAAAGAATATAAAAAACGGGTTAAATTTTTCGGACTTTCTATTGAAAACTGACGAGACATGGCACAGGAACTTGAATGTGAGTGGTTGTAGAACTAGCTCTGAGGTAGCCTTCGGACTGTTGCAGACTTACGACAGCAAGGGCATCCGCCGTGAGTAATAGATCTCCTTCCATCATTCAAGGTTCCATTTCGCACTCTCTTCGGTTTTCACAGAATTATTTCTTCATAATGTCTGAACCGCGTTTAAGAACACATTGAATACCAAACGAACTCTATGTTCAATTTTTTTTCATTTCTAAAAGAAACTAAAAAACGGGTTAAATTTTTCGGGAAAATGCGAAATTAATTTTTTTAAAAGCAATTTTCATGACTTTCTATTGAAAACTGACGAGACATGGCACAGGAACTTGAATGTGAGGGGTTGTAGAACTATCTCTGAGGTAGCCTTCGGGCTGTTGCAGTCTTAGGACAGCAAGGGCATCCGCCGTGAGTAATAGATCTCCTCCCATCATTCAAGGTTCCATTTCGCACTCTCTTCGGTTTTCACAGATTTATTTCCTTCATAATGACACGAAAGACCGCTGCTGCGTCGAGCTTATTATTAGCCTCGAAAGCGGTTGGGGGCGGGCGGGTGGGTCAACCGTCGTAATGAGCGTCCTCTTTCTGTCCGTGGTACTTTAAACTTTCCTTCTCTTATTCCGACTCTTTTGTGGAAACCAGGTTCATATGTCCCCAGCAGCATCCCGAGTATAAGAGTCGCTACCAGAAGCCTGGTTGAAAAAAAAAATTAAAAATTAAAACCGGACAAATATAAAAGGGATATTACACATATTAAAAACACCAAAAAGCGGGAAGGCAGGCCTCGTAGCTCTAAATACCAAACGAACTCTATGTTGAATTTCTTTTCACTTCTAAAAGAACATAAGAAACGGTTTAAATATTTCCGGAAAATTCAAAATTTATTTTTATAAAAGCAATTTTCTTGATTTTCTGTTGAAAACTGACGAGACATGGCACAGGAACTTGAATGTGAGGGGTTGTAGAACTAGCTCTGAGGTAGCCTTCGGGCTGTTGCAGTCTTAGGACAGCAAGGGCATCCGCCGTGAGTAATAGATCTCCTCCCATCATTCAAGGTTCTATTTCGCACTCTCTTCGGTTTTCACAGATTTATTTCCTTCATAATGACACGAAAGACCGCTGCTGCGTCGAGCTTATTATTAGCCTCGAAAGCGGTTGGGGGCGGGCGGGTGGGTCAACCGTCGTAATGAGCGTCATCTTTCTGTCCGTGGTACTTTAAACTTTCCTTCTCTTATTCCGACTCTTTTGTGGAAACCCGGTTCATATGTCCCCAGCAGCATCCCGAGTATAAGAGTCGCTACCAGAAGCCTGGTTGAAAAAAAAAAATTAAAAATTAAAAATTAAAACCGGACAAATATAAAAGGGATATTACACACATTAAAAACACCAAAAAGCGGGAAGGCAGGCCTCGTAGCTCTAAATACCAAACGAACTCTATGTTGAATTTCTTTTCACTTCTAAAAGAACATAAAAAACGGTTTAAATACTTCCGGAAAATTCAAAATTTATTTTTATAAAAGCAATTTTCTTGATTTTCTGTTGAAAACTGACGAGACATGGCACAGGAACTTGAATGTGAGGGGTTGTAGAACTAGCTCTGAGGTAGACTTCGGGCTGTTGCAGACTTACGACAGCAAGGGCTTCCGCCGTGAGAAATAGATCTCCTTCCATCATTCAAGGTTCCATTTCGCACTCTCTTCGGTTTTCACAGAATTATTTCTTCATAATGTCTGAACCGCGTTTAAGAACACTTTGAATACCAAACGAACTCTATGTTGAATTTTTTTTCACTTCTAAAAGAACATAAAAAACGGTTTAAATATTTCCGGAAAATTCAAAATTTATTTTTATAAAAGCAATTTTCTTGATTTTCTGTTGAAAACTGACGAGACATGGCACAGGAACTTGAATGTGAGGGGTTGTAGAACTAGCTCTTAGATAGACTTCGGGCTATTGCAGTCTTACGACAGCAAGGGCTTCCGCCGTGAGTAATAGATCTCCTCCCATCATTCAAGGTTCCATTTCGCACTCTCTTCGGTTTTCACAGATTTATTTCCTTCATAATGTCTGAAACGCGTTTAAGAACACTTTGAATACCAAACGAACTCTATGTTGAATTATTTTTCACTTCTAAAAGAACATAAAAAACGGGTTACATTTTTCGCTAAAATGCGAAATTTATTTTAATAAAAGCAATTTTCATGACTTTCTGTTGAAAACTGACGAGACATGGCACAGGAACTTGAATGTGAGGGGTTGTAGAGCTAGCTCTTAGGTAGCCTTCGGGCTGTTGCAGTCTTACGACAGCAAGGGCATCCGCCGTGAGTAATAGATCTCCTCCCATCATTCAAGGTTCCATTTCGCACTCCCTTCGGTTTTCACAGAATTATTTCCATCATAATGACACGAACGACCGCTGCTGCGTCGAGCTTATTATTAGTCTCGAAAGCGGTTGGGGGCGGGCGGGTGGGTTAACCGTCGCAATGAGCGTCCTCTTTCTGTCCGTGGTACTTTAAACTTTCCTTCTCTTATTCCGAATTTTTTGTGGAAACCAGGTTCATACGTCCCCAGCCACATCCCGAGTATAAGAGTCGCTACCAGAAGCCTGGTTGAAAAAAAAATTAAAGATTAAAAATTAAAACCGGACAAATTAAAAAGGGATATTACACACATTAAAAACACCAAAAAGCGGGAAGGCAGGCCTCGTAGCTCTAAATACCAAACGAACTCTATGTTGAATAAATTTTTACTTCTAAAAGAACATAAAAAACGGTTTAAATATTTCCGGAAAATTCAAAATTTATTTTTATAAATGCAATTTTCATGATTTTCTGTTGAAAACTGACGAGACATGGCACAGGAACTTGAATGTGAGGGGTTGTAGAACTAGCTCTTAGGTAGCCTTCGGGCTGTTGCAGTCTTAGAACAGCAAGGGCATCCGCCGTGAGTAATAGATCTCCTCCCATCATTCTAGGTTCCATTTCGCACTCTCTTCGGTTTTCACAGATTTATTTCCTTCATAATGACACGAACGACCGCTGCTGCGTCGAGCTTATTATTAGCCTCGAAAGCGGTTGGGGGCGGGCGGGTGGGTCAACCGTCGTAATGAGCGTCCTCTTTCTGTCCGTGGTACTTTAAACTTTCCTACTCTTATTCCGACTCTTTTGTGGAAACCAGGTTCATATGTCCCCAGCAGCATCCCGAGTATAATAGTCGCTACCAGAAGCCTGGTTGAAAAAAAAATTAAAAATTAAAAATTAAAACCGTACAAATTAAAAAGGGATATTACACACATTAAAAACACCAAAAAGCGGGAAGGCAGGCCTCGTAGCTCTAAATACCAAACGAACTCTATGTTGAATAAATTTTTACTTCTAAAAGAACATAAAAAACGGTTTAAATATTTCCGGAAAATTCAAAATTTATTTTTATAAAAGCAATTTTCTTGATTTTCTGTTGAAAACTGACGAGACATGGCACAGGAACTTGAATGTGAGGGGTTGTAGAACTAGCTCTTAGATAGACTTCGGGCTATTGCAGTCTTACGACAGCAAGGGCATCCGCCGTGAGTAATAGATCTCCTCCCATCATTCAAGGTTCCATTTCGCACTATCTTCGGTTTTCACAGATTTATTTCCTTCATAATGTCTGAAACGCGTTTAAGAACACTTTGAATACCAAACGAACTCTATGTTGAATTATTTTTCACTTCTAAAAGAACATAAAAAACGGGTTAAATTTTTCGGACTTTCTATTGAAAACTGACGAGACATGGCACAGGAAATTGAATGTGAGGGGTTGTAGAACTAGCTCTGAGGTAGCCTTCGGGCTGTTGCAGACTTACGACAGCAACGGCATCCGCCGTGAGTAATAGATCTCCTCCCATCATTCAAGGTTCCATTTCGCACTCTCTTCGGTTATCACAGAATTATTTCTTCATAATGTCTGAACCGCGTTTAAGAACACATTGAATACCAAACGAACTCTATGTTCAATTTTTTTTCATTTCTAAAAGAAACTAAAAAACGGGTTAAATTTTTCGGGAAAATGCGAAATTTATTTTTTTTAAAAGCAATTTTCATGACTTTCTATTGAAAACTGAAGAGACATGGCACAGGAACTTGAATGTGAGGGGTTGTAGAACTAGCTCCGAGGTAGCCTTCGGGCTGTTGCAGTCTTAGGACAGCAAGGGCATCCGCCGTGAGTAATAGATCTCCTCCCATCATTCAAGGTTCCATTTCGCACTCCCTTCGGTTTTCACAGATTTATTTCCTTCATAATGACACGAAAGACCGCTGCTGCGTCGAGCTTATTATTAGCCTCGAAAGCGGTTGGGGGCGGGCGGGTGGGTCAACCGTCGTAATGAGCGTCCTCTTTCTGTCTGTGGTACTTTAAACTTTCCTACTCTTATTCCGACTCTTTTGTGGAAACCAGGTTCATATGTCCCCAGCAGCATCCCGAGTATAATAGTCGCTACCAGAAGCCTGGTTGAAAAAAAAATTAAAAATTAAAAATTAAAACCGTACAAATATAAAAGGGACATTACAGACATTAAAAACAACAAAAAGCGGGAAGGCAGGACTCGTAGCTCTAAATACCAAACGAACTCTATGTTGAATTTTTTTCACTTCTAAAAGAACATAAAAAACGGTTTAAATATTTCCGGAAAATTCAAAATTTATTTTTATAAAAGCAATTTTCTTGATTTTCTGTTGAAAACTGACGAGACATGGCACAGGAACTTGAATGTGAGGGGTTGTAGAACTAGCTCTGAGGTAGCCTTCGGGCTGTTGCAGACTTACGACAGCAAGGGCTTCCGCCGTGAGAAATAGATCTCCTCCCATCATTCAAGGTTCCATTTCGCACTCTCTTCGGTTTTCACAGAATTATTTCTTCATAATGTCTGAACCGCGTTTAAGAACACTTTGAATACCAAACGAACTCTATGTTGAATTATTTTCACTTCTAAAAGAACATAAAAAACGGTTTAAATATTTCCGGAAAATTCAAAATTTATTTTTATAAAAGCAATTTTCTTGATTTTCTGTTGAAAACTGACGAGACATGGCACAGGAACTTGAATGTGAGGGGTTGTAGAACTAGCTCTTAGATAGACTTCGGGCTATTGCAGTCTTACGACAGCAAGGGCATCCGCCGTGAGTAATAGATCTCCTCCCATCATTCAAGGTTCCATTTCGCACTCTCTTCGGTTTTCACAGATTTATTTCCTTCATAATGTCTGAAACGCGTTTAAGAACACTTTGAATACCAAACGAACTCTATGTTGAATTATTTTTCACTTCTAAAAGAACATAAAAAACGGGTTAAATTTTTCGCTAAAATGCGAAATTTATTTTAATAAAAGCAATTTTCATGACTTTCTGTTGAAAACTGACGAGACATGGCACAGGAACTTGAATGTGAGGGGTTGTAGAACTAGCTCTTAGGTAGCCTTCGGGCTGTTGCAGTCTTACGACAGCAAGGGCATCCGCCGTGAGTAATAGATCTCCTCCCATCATTCAAGGTTCCATTTCGCACTCTCTTCGGTTTTCACAGAATTATTTCCATCATAATGACACGAACGACCGCTGCTGCGTCGAGCTTATTATTAGCCTCGAAAGCGGTTGAGGGCGGGCGGGTGGGTTAACCGTCGTAATGAGCGTCCTCTTTCTGTCCGTGGTACTTTAAACTTTCCTTCTCTTATTCCGAATTTTTTGTGGAAACCAGGTTCATAGGTCCCCAGCCACATCCCGAGTATAAGAGTCGTTACCAGAAGCCTGGTTGAAAAAAAAATTAAAGATTAAAAATTAAAACCGGACAAATTAAAAAGGGATATTATACACATTAAAAACACCAAAAGCGGAAAGGCAGTCCTCGTAGCTCTAAATACCAAACAAACTCGATGTTGAATTTTTTTTCACTTCTAAAAGAACATAAAAAACGGTTTAAATATTTCCGGAAAATTCAAAATTTATTTTTATAAAAGCAATTTTCATGATTTTCTATTGAAAAGTGACGAGACATGGCACAGAAACTTGAATGTGAGGGGTTGTAGAACTAGCTCTGAGGTAGCCTTCGGGCTGTTGCAGTCTTAGGACAGCAAGGGCATCCGCCGTGAGTAATTGATCTCCTCCCATCATTCAAGGTTCCATTTCGCACCCTCTTCGTTTTTCACAGATTTATTTCCTTCATAATGTCTGAAACGCGTTTAAGAACACTTTGAATACCAACCGAACTCTATGTTGAATTTTTTTTCACTTCTAAAAGAACATAAAAAACGGGTTAAATTTTTCGGTAAAATGCGAAATTTATTTTAATAAAAGCAATTTTCATGACTTTCTGTTGAAAACTGACGAGACATGGCACAGGAACTTGAATGTGAGGGGTTGTAGAACTAGCTCTTAGATAGGCTTCGGGTTATTGCAGTCTTACGACAGCAAGGGCATCCGCCGTGAGTAATAGATCTCCTCCCATCATTCAAGGTTCCGTTTCGCACTCTCTTCGGTTTTCACAGATTTATTTCCTTCATAATGTCTGAAACGCGTTTAAGAACACTTTGAATTCCAAACGAACTCTATGTTGAATTATTTTTCACTTCTAAAAGAATATAAAAACGGGTTAAATTTTTCGGACTTTCTATTGAAAACTGACGAGACATGGCACAGGAACTTGAATGTGAGGGGTTGTAGAACTAGCTCTGAGGTAGCCTTCGGGCTGTTGCAGACTTACGACAGCAAGGGCATCCGCCGTGAGTAATAGATCCTCCCATCATTCAAGGTTCCATTTCGCACTCTCTTCGGTTTTCACAGAATTATTTCTTCATAATGTCTGAACCGCGTTTAAGAACACATTGAATACCAAACGAACTCTATGTTCAATTTTTTTTGATTTCTAAAAGAAACTAAAAAACGGGTTAAATTTTTCGGGAAAATGCGAAATTTTTTTTTTTTTAAAGCAATTTTCATGACTTTCTATTGAAAACTGACGAGTCATGGCACAGGAACTTGAATGTGAGGGGTTGTAGAACTAGCTCCGAGGTAGCCTTCGGGCTGTTGCAGTCTTAGGACAGCAAGGGCATCCGCCGTGAGTAATAGATCTCCCATCATTCAATGTTCCATTTCGCACTCTCTTCGGTTTTCACAGATTTATTTCCTTCATAATGACACGAAAGACCGCTGCTGCGTCGAGCTTATTATTAGCCTCGAAAGCGGTTGGGGGCGGGCGGGTGGGTCAACCGTCGTAATGAGCGTCCTCTTTCTGTCCGTGGTACTTTAAACTTTCCTTCTCTTATTCCGACTCTTTTGTGGAAGCCAGGTTCATATGTCCCCAGCAGCATCCCGAGTATAAGAGTCGCTACCAGAAGCCTGGTTGAAAAAAAAATTAAAAATTAAAAATTAAAACCATACAAATGTAAAAGGGATATTACACACATTAAAAACACCAAAAAGCGGGAAGGCAGGCCTCGTAGCTCTAAATACCAAACGAACTCTATGTTGAATTTCTTTTCACTTCTAAAAGAGCATAAAAAACGGTTTAAATATTTCCGGAAAATTCAAAATTTATTTTTATAAAAGCAATTTTCTTGATTTTCTGTTGAAAACTGACGAGACATGGCACAGAAATTTGAATGTGAGGGGTTGTAGAACTAGCTCTGAGGTAGCCTTCGGGCTGTTGCAGTCTTAGGACAGCAAGGGCATCCGCCGTGAGTAATAGATCTCCTCCCATCATTCAAGGTTCCATTTCGCACCCTCTTCGGTTTTCACAGATTTATTTCCTTCATAATGTCTGAAACGCGTTTAAGAACACTTTGAATACCAACCGAACTCTATGTTGAATTTTTTTTCACTTCTAAAAGAACATAAAAAACGGGTTAAATTTTTCGGTAAAATGCGAAATTTATTTTAATAAAAGCAATTTTCATGACTTTCTGTTGAAAACTGACGATACATGGCACAGGAACTTGAATGTGAGGGGTTGTAGAACTAGCTCTTAGGTAGCTTTCGGGCTGTTGCAGTCTTAGGACAGCAAGGGCATCCGCCGTGAGTAATAGATCTCCTCCCATCATTCAAGGTTCCATTTCGCACCCTCTTCGGTTTTCACAGATTTATTTCCTTCATAATGACACGAACGGCCGCTGCTGCGTCGAGCTTATTATTAGCCTCGAAAGCGGTTGGGGGCGGGCGGGTGGGTCATCCGTCGTAATGAGCGTCCTCTTTCTGTCCGTGGCACTTTAAACTTTCCTTCTCTTATTCCGACTCTTTTGTGGAAACCAGGTTCATATGTCCCCAGCAGCATCCCGATTATAAGAGTCGCTACCAGAAGCCTGGTTGAAAAAAAAATTAAAAATTAAAAATTAAAACCGGACAAATTTAAAAGGGATATTACACACATTAAAAACACCAAAAAGCGGGAAGGCAGGCCTCGTAGCTCTAAATACCAAAAGAACTCTATGTTGAATAATTTTTTACTTCTAAAAGATCATAAAAAACGGTTTAAATATTTCCGGAAAATTCAAAATTTATTTTTATAAATGCAATTTTCATGATTTTCTGTTGAAAACTGACGAGACATGGCACAGGAACTTGAATGTGAGGGGTTGTAGAACTAGCTCTTAGGTAGCCTTCGGGCTATTGCAGTCTTAGGACAGCAAGGGCATCCGCCGTGAGTAATAGATCTCCTCCCATCATTCAAGGTTCCATTTCGCACTCTCTTCGGTTTTCACAGATTTATTTCCTTCATAATGACACGAACGACCGCTGCTGCGTCGAGCTTATTATTAGCCTCGAAAGCGGTTGGGGGCGGGCGGGTGGGTCAACCGTCGTAATGAGCGTCCTCTTTCTGTCCGTGGTACTTTAAACTTTCCTTCTCTTATTCCGACTCTTTTGTGGAAACCAGGTTCATATGTCCCCAGCAGCATCCCGAGTATAAGAGTCGCTACCAGAAGCCTGGTTGAAAAAAAAAATTAAAAATTAAAAATTAAAACCGGACAAATATAAAAGGGATATTACACACATTAAAAACAACAAAAAGCGGGAAGGCAGTCCTCGTAGCTCTAAATACCAAACGAACTCTATGTTGAATTTCTTTTCACTTCTAAAAGAACATAAAAAACGGTTTAAATATTTCCGGAAAATTCAAAATTTATTTTTATAAAAGCAATTTTCTTGATTTTCTGTTGAAAACTGACGAGACATGGCACAGGAACTTGAATGTGAGGGGTTGTAGAACTAGCTCTTAGATAGACTTCGGGCTATTGCAGTCTTACGACAGCAAGGGCATCCGCCGTGAGTAATAGATCTCCTCCCATCATTCAAGGTTCAATTTCGCACTCTCTTCGGTTTTCACAGATTTATTTCCTTCATAATGTCTGAAACGCGTTTAAGAACACTTTGAATTCCAAACGAACTCTATGTTGAATTATTTTTCACTTCTAAAAGAATATAAAAAACGGGTTAAATTTTTCGGACTTTCTATTGAAAACTGACGAGACATGGCACAGGAACTTGAATGTGAGTGGTTGTAGAACTAGCTCTGAGGTAGCCTTCGGACTGTTGCAGACTTACGACAGCAAGGGCATCCGCCGTGAGTAATAGATCTCCTTCCATCATTCAAGGTTCCATTTCGCACTCTCTTCGGTTTTCACAGAATTATTTCTTCATAATGTCTGAACCGCGTTTAAGAACACATTGAATACCAAACGAACTCTATGTTCAATTTTTTTTCATTTCTAAAAGAAACTAAAAAACGGGTTAAATTTTTCGGGAAAATGCGAAATTAATTTTTTTAAAAGCAATTTTCATGACTTTCTATTGAAAACTGACGAGACATGGCACAGGAACTTGAATGTGAGGGGTTGTAGAACTATCTCTGAGGTAGCCTTCGGGCTGTTGCAGTCTTAGGACAGCAAGGGCATCCGCCGTGAGTAATAGATCTCCTCCCATCATTCAAGGTTCCATTTCGCACTCTCTTCGGTTTTCACAGATTTATTTCCTTCATAATGACACGAAAGACCGCTGCTGCGTCGAGCTTATTATTAGCCTCGAAAGCGGTTGGGGGCGGGCGGGTGGGTCAACCGTCGTAATGAGCGTCCTCTTTCTGTCCGTGGTACTTTAAACTTTCCTTCTCTTATTCCGACTCTTTTGTGGAAACCAGGTTCATATGTCCCCAGCAGCATCCCGAGTATAAGAGTCGCTACCAGAAGCCTGGTTGAAAAAAAAAATTAAAAATTAAAACCGGACAAATATAAAAGGGATATTACACATATTAAAAACACCAAAAAGCGGGAAGGCAGGCCTCGTAGCTCTAAATACCAAACGAACTCTATGTTGAATTTCTTTTCACTTCTAAAAGAACATAAGAAACGGTTTAAATATTTCCGGAAAATTCAAAATTTATTTTTATAAAAGCAATTTTCTTGATTTTCTGTTGAAAACTGACGAGACATGGCACAGGAACTTGAATGTGAGGGGTTGTAGAACTAGCTCTGAGGTAGCCTTCGGGCTGTTGCAGTCTTAGGACAGCAAGGGCATCCGCGGTGAGTAATAGATCTCCTCCCATCATTCAAGGTTCTATTTCGCACTCTCTTCGGTTTTCACAGAATTATTTCCTTCAAAATGTCTGAACCGCGTTTAAGAACACTTTGAATACCAAACGAACTCTATGTTGAATTATTTTTCACTTCTAAAAGAACATAAAAAATGGGTTAAATTTTTCGGACTTTCTATTGAAAACTGACGAGACATGGCACAGGAACTTGAATGTGAAGGGTTGTAGAACTAGGTCTGAGGTAGCCTTCGGGCTGTTGCAGTCTTAGGACAGCAAGGGCATCCGCCGTGAGTAATAGATCTCCTCCCATCATTCAAGGTTCTATTTCGCACTCTCTTCGGTTTTCACAGAAAAATTTTCCTTCAAAATGTCTGAACCGCGTTTAAGAACACTTTGAATACCAAACGAACTCTATGTTGAATTTTTTTTCACTTCTAAAAGAACATAAAAAACGGTTTAAATATTTCCGGAAAATTCAAAATTTATTTTTATAAAAGCAATTTTCTTGATTTTCTGTTGAAAACTGACGAGACATGGCACAGGAACTTGAATGTGAGGGGTTGTAGAACTAGCTCTTAGATAGACTTCGGGCTATTGCAGTCTTACGACAGCAAGGTATCCGCCGTGAGTAATAGATCTCCTCCCATCATTCAAGGTTCCATTTCGCACTCTCTTCGGTTTTCACAGATTTATTTCCTTCATAATGTCTGAAACGCGTTTAAGAACACTTTGAATACCAAACGAACTCTATGTTGAATTTTTTTTCACTTCTAAAAGAACATAAAAAACGGGTTAAATTTTTCGGTAAAATGCGAAATTTATTTTAATAAAAGCAATTTTCATGACTTTCTGTTGAAAACTGACGAGACATGGCACAGGAACTTGAATGTGAGGGGTTGTAGAACTAGCTCTTAGGTAGCCTTCGGGCTGTTGCAGTCTTACGACAGCAAGGGCCTCCGCCGTGAGTAATAGATCTCCTCCCATCATTCAAGGTTCCATTTCACACTCTCTTCGGTTTTCACAGAATTATTTCCATCATAATGACACGAACGACCGCGGCTGCGTCGAGCTTATTATTAGCCTCGAAAGCGGTTGGGGGCGGGCGGGTGGGTTAACCGTCATAATGAGCGTCCTCTTTCTGTCCGTGGTACTTTAAACTTTCCTTCTCTTATTCCCAATTTTTTGTGGAAACCAGGTTCATAGGTCCCCAGCCACATCCCGAGTATAAGCGTCGCTACCAGAAGCCTGGTTGAAAAAAAAATTAAAGATTAAAAATTAAAACCGGACAAATTAAAAAGGGATATTATACACATTAAAAACACCAAAAGCGGAAAGGCAGTCCTCGTAGCTCTAAATACCAAACAAACTCGATGTTGAATTTTTTTTCACTTCTAAAAGAACATAAAAAACGGTTTAAATATTTCCGAAAAATTCAAAATTTATTTTTAGAAAAGCAATTTTCTTGATTTTCTGTTGAAAACTGACGAGACATGGCACAGGAACTTGAATGTGAGGGGTTGTAGAACTAGCTCTTAGATAGACTTCGGGCTATTGCAGTCTTACGACAGCAAGGGCATCCGCCGTGAGTAATAGATCTCCTCCCATCATTCAAGGTTCCATTTCGCACTCTCTTCGGTTTTCACAGATTTATTTCCTTCATAATGTCTGAAACGCGTTTAAGAACACTTTGAATACCAACCGAACTCTATGTTGAATTTTTTTTCACTTCTAAAAGAACATAAAAAACGGGTTAAATTTTTCGGTAGAATGCGAAATTTATTTTAATAAAAGCAATTTTCATGACTTTCTGTTGAAAACTGACGAGACATGGCACAGGAACTTGAATGTGAGGGGTTGTAGAACTAGCTCTTAGGTAGCCGTCGTGCTGTTGCAGTCTTAGTACAGCAAGGGCATCCGCCGTGAGTAATAGATCTCCTCCCATCATTCAAGGTTCCATTTCGCACTCTCTTCGGTTTTCACAGATTTATTTCCTTCATAATGACACGAACGACCGCTGCTGCGTCGAGCTTATTATTAGCCTCGAAAGCGTATGGGGGCGGGCGGGTGGGTCATCCGTCGTAATGAGCGTCCTCTTTCTGTCCGTGGCACTTTAAACTTTCCTTCTCTTATTCCGACTCTTTTGTGGAAACCAGGTTCATATGTCCCCAGCAGCATCCCGATTATAAGAGTCGCTACCAGAAGCCTGGTTGAAAAAAAAATTAAAAATTAAAAATTAAAATCGGACAAATTTAAAAGGGATATTACACACAATAAAAACAACAAAAAGCGGGAAGGCAGGCCTCGTAGCTCTAAATACCAAACGAACTCTATGTTGAATTTCTTTTCACTTCTAAAAGAACATAAAAAACGGTTTAAATACTTCCGGAAAATTCAAAATTTATTTTTATAAAAGCAATTTTCTTGATTTTCTGTTGAAAACTGACGAGACATGGCACAGGAACTTGAATGTGAGGGGTTGTAGAACTAGCTCTGAGGTAGCCTTCGGGCTGTTGCAGACTTACGACAGCAAGGGCTTCCGCCGTGAGAAATAGATCTCCTTCCATCATTCAAGGTTCCATTTCGCACTCTCTTCGGTTTTCACAGAATTATTTCTTCATAATGTCTGAACCGCGTTTAAGAACACTTTGAATACCAAACGAACTCTATGTTGAATTTTTTTTCACTTCTAAAAGAACATAAAAAACGGTTTAAATATTTCCGGAAAATTCAAAATTTATTTTTATAAAAGCAATTTTCTTGATTTTCTGTTGAAAACTGACGAGACATGGCACAGGAACTTGAATGTGAGGGGTTGTAGAACTAGCTCTTAGATAGACTTCGGGCTATTGCAGTCTTACGACAGCAAGGTATCCGCCGTGAGTAATAGATCTCCTCCCATCATTCAAGGTTCCATTTCGCACTCTCTTCGGTTTTCACAGATTTATTTCCTTCATAATGTCTGAAACGCGTTTAAGAACACTTTGAATACCAAACGAACTCTATGTTGAATTTTTTTTCACTTCTAAAAGAACATAAAAAACGGGTTAAATTTTTCGGTAAAATGCGAAATTTATTTTAATAAAAGCAATTTTCATGACTTTCTGTTGAAAACTGACGAGACATGGCACAGGAACTTGAATGTGAGGGGTTGTAGAACTAGCTCTTAGGTAGCCTTCGGGCTGTTGCAGTCTTACGACAGCAAGGGCCTCCGCCGTGAGTAATAGATCTCCTCCCATCATTCAAGGTTCCATTTCACACTCTCTTCGGTTTTCACAGAATTATTTCCATCATAATGACACGAACGACCGCGGCTGCGTCGAGCTTATTATTAGCCTCGAAAGCGGTTGGGGGCGGGCGGGTGGGTTAACCGTCATAATGAGCGTCCTCTTTCTGTCCGTGGTACTTTAAACTTTCCTTCTCTTATTCCCAATTTTTTGTGGAAACCAGGTTCATAGGTCCCCAGCCACATCCCGAGTATAAGCGTCGCTACCAGAAGCCTGGTTGAAAAAAAAATTAAAGATTAAAAATTAAAACCGGACAAATTAAAAAGGGATATTATACACATTAAAAACACCAAAAGCGGAAAGGCAGTCCTCGTAGCTCTAAATACCAAACAAACTCGATGTTGAATTTTTTTTCACTTCTAAAAGAACATAAAAAACGGTTTAAATATTTCCGAAAAATTCAAAATTTATTTTTAGAAAAGCAATTTTCTTGATTTTCTGTTGAAAACTGACGAGACATGGCACAGGAACTTGAATGTGAGGGGTTGTAGAACTAGCTCTTAGATAGACTTCGGGCTATTGCAGTCTTACGACAGCAAGGGCATCCGCCGTGAGTAATAGATCTCCTCCCATCATTCAAGGTTCCATTTCGCACTCTCTTCGGTTTTCACAGATTTATTTCCTTCATAATGTCTGAAACGCGTTTAAGAACACTTTGAATACCAACCGAACTCTATGTTGAATTTTTTTTCACTTCTAAAAGAACATAAAAAACGGGTTAAATTTTTCGGTAGAATGCGAAATTTATTTTAATAAAAGCAATTTTCATGACTTTCTGTTGAAAACTGACGAGACATGGCACAGGAACTTGAATGTGAGGGGTTGTAGAACTAGCTCTTAGGTAGCCGTCGTGCTGTTGCAGTCTTAGGACAGCAAGGGCATCCGCCGTGAGTAATAGATCTCCTCCCATCATTCAAGGTTCCATTTCGCACTCTCTTCGGTTTTCACAGATTTATTTCCTTCATAATGACACGAACGACCGCTGCTGCGTCGAGCTTATTATTAGCCTCGAAAGCGTATGGGGGCGGGCGGGTGGGTCATCCGTCGTAATGAGCGTCCTCTTTCTGTCCGTGGCACTTTAAACTTTCCTTCTCTTATTCCGACTCTTTTGTGGAAACCAGGTTCATATGTCCCCAGCAGCATCCCGATTATAAGAGTCGCTACCAGAAGCCTGGTTGAAAAAAAAATTAAAAATTAAAAATTAAAATCGGACAAATTTAAAAGGGATATTACACACAATAAAAACAACAAAAAGCGGGAAGGCAGGCCTCGTAGCTCTAAATACCAAACGAACTCTATGTTGAATTTCTTTTCACTTCTAAAAGAACATAAAAAACGGTTTAAATACTTCCGGAAAATTCAAAATTTATTTTTATAAAAGCAATTTTCTTGATTTTCTGTTGAAAACTGACGAGACATGGCACAGGAACTTGAATGTGAGGGGTTGTAGAACTAGCTCTGAGGTAGCCTTCGGGCTGTTGCAGACTTACGACAGCAAGGGCTTCCGCCGTGAGAAATAGATCTCCTTCCATCATTCAAGGTTCCATTTCGCACTCTCTTCGGTTTTCACAGAATTATTTCTTCATAATGTCTGAAGCGCGTTTAAGAACACTTTGAATACCAAACGAACTCTATGTTGAATTATTTTTCACTTCTAAAAGAACATAAAAAACGGGTTAAATTTTTCGGACTTTCTATTGAAAACTGACGAGACATGGCACAGGAACTTGAATGTGAGGGGTTGTAGAACTAGCTCTGAGGTAGCCTTCGGGCTGTTGCAGACTTACGACAGCAACGGCATCCGCCGTGAGTAATAGATCTCCTCCCATCATTCAAGGTTCCATTTCGCACTCTCTTCGGTTTTCACAGAATTATTTCTTCATAATGTCTGAACCGCGTTTAAGAACACTTTGAATACCAAACGAACTCTATGTTGAATTATTTTTCACTTCTAAAAGAACATAAAAAACGGGTTAAATTTTTCGGACTTTCTATTGAAAACTGACGAGACATGGCACAGGAACTTGAATGTGAGGGGTTGTAGAACTAGCTCTGAGGTAGCCTTCGGGCTGTTGCAGACTTACGACAGCAACGGCATCCGCCGTGAGTAATAGATCTCCTCCCATCATTCAAGGTTCCATTTCGCACTCTCTTCGGTTTTCACAGAATTATTTCTTCATAATGTCTGAACCGCGTTTAAGAACACATTGAATACCAAACGAACTCTATGTTCAATTTTTTTTCATTTCTTAAAGAAACTAAAAAACGGGTTAAATTTTTCGGGAAAATGCGAAATTTATTTTTTTTAAAAGCAATTTTCATGACTTTCTATTGAAAACTGACGAGACATGGCACAGGAACTTGAATGTGAGGGGTTGTAGAACTAGCTCCGAGGTAGCCTTCGGGCTGTTGCAGTCTTAGGACAGCAAGGGCATCCGCCGTGAGTAATAGATCTCCTCCCATCATTCAAGGTTCTATTTTGCACTCTCTTCGGTTTTCACAGATTTATTTCCTTCATAATGACACGAAAGACCGCTGCTGCGTCGAGCTTATTATTAGCCTCGAAAGTGGTTGGGGGCGGGCGGGTGGGTCAACCGTCGTAATGAGCGTCATCTTTCTGTCCGTGGTACTTTAAACTTTCCTTCTCTTATTCCGACTCTTTTGTGGAAACCAGGTTCATATGTCCCCAGCAGCATCCCGAGTATAAGAGTCGCTACCAGAAGCCTGGTTGGAAAAAAAAAATTAAAAATTAAAAATTAAAACCGGACAAATATATAAGGGATATTACACACATTAAAAACACCAAAAAGCGGGAAGGAAGGCCTCGTAGCTCTAAATACCAAACGAACTCTATGTTGAATTTCTTTTCACTTCTAAAAGAACATAAAAAACGGTTTAAATACTTCCGGAAAATTCAAAATTTATTTTTATAAAAGCAATTTTCTTGATTTTCTGTTGAAAACTGACGAGACATGGCACAGGAACTTGAATGTGAGGGGTTGTAGAACTAGCTCTGAGGTAGCCTTCGGGCTGTTGCAGACTTACGACAGCAAGGGCTTCCGCCGTGAGAAATAGATCTCCTTCCATCATTCAAGGTTCCATTTCGCACTCTCTTCGGTTTTCACAGAATTATTTCTTCATAATGTCTGAACCGCGTTTAAGAACACTTTGAATACCAAACGAACTCTATGTTGAATTTTTTTTCACTTCTAAAAGAACATAAAAAACGGTTTAAATATTTCCGGAAAATTCAAAATTTATTTTTATAAAAGCAATTTTCTTGATTTTCTGTTGAAAACTGACGAGACATGGCACAGGAACTTGAATGTGAGGGGTTGTAGAACTAGCTCTTAGATAGACTTCGGGCTATTGCAGTCTTACGACAGCAAGGGCATCCGCCGTGAGTAATAGATCTCCTCCCATCATTCAAGGTTCCATTTCGCACTCTCTTCGGTTTTCACAGATTTATTTCCTTCATAATGTCTGAAACGCGTTTAAGAACACTTTGAGTACCAAACGAACTCTATGTTGAATTATTTTTCACTTCTAAAAGAACATAAAAAACGGGTTAAATTTTTCGCTAAATTGCGAAATTTATTTTAATAAAAGCAATTTTCATGACTTTCTTTTGAAAACTGACGAGACATGGCACAGGAACTTGAATGTGAGGGGTTGTAGAGCTAGCTCTTAGGTAGCCTTCGGGCTGTTGCAGTCTTACGACAGCAAGGGCATCCGCCGTGAGTAATAGATCTCCTCCCATCATTCAAGGTTCCATTTCGCACTCCCTTCGGTTTTCACAGAATTATTTCCATCATAATGACAAGAACGACCGCTGCTGCGTCGAGCTTATTATTAGCCTCGAAAGCGGTTGGGGGCGGGTGGGTGGGTTAACCGTCGCAATGAGCGTCCTCTTTCTGTCCGTGGTACTTTAAACTTTCCTTCTCTTATTCCGAATTTTTTGTGGAAACCAGGTTCATACGTCCCCAGCCACATCCCGAGTATAAGAGTCGCTACCAGAAGCCTGGTTGAAAAAAAAATTAAAGATTAAAAATTAAAACCGGACAAATTAAAAAGGGATATTACACACATTAAAAACACCAAAAAGCGGGAAGGCAGGCCTCGTAGCTCTAAATACCAAACGAACTCTATGTTGAATAAATTTTTACTTCTAAAAGAACATAAAAAACGGTTTAAATATTTCCGGAAAATTCAAAATTTATTTTTATAAATGCAATTTTCATGATTTTCTGTTGAAAACTGACGAGACATGGCACAGGAACTTGAATGTGAGGGGTTGTAGAACTAGCTCTTAGGTAGCCTTCGGGCTGTTGCAGTCTTAGAACAGCAAGGGCATCCGCCGTGAGTAATAGATCTCCTCCCATCATTCTAGGTTCCATTTCGCACTCTCTTCGGTTTTCACAGATTTATTTCCTTCATAATGACACGAACGACCGCTGCTGCGTCGAGCTTATTATTAGCCTCGAAAGCGGTTGGGGGCGGGCGGGTGGGTCAACCGTCGTAATGAGCGTCCTCTTTCTGTCCGTGGTACTTTAAACTTTCCTACTCTTATTCCGAGTCTTTTGTGGAAACCAGGTTCATATGTCCCCAGCAGCATCCCGAGTATAAGAGTCGCTACCAGAAGCCTGGTTGAAAAAAAAAATTAAAAATTAAAAATTAAAACCGTACAAATATAAAAGGGACATTACAGACATTAAAAACAACAAAAAGCGGGAAGGCAGGACTCGTAGCTCTAAATACCAAACGAACTCTATGTTGAATTTCTTTTCACTTCTAAAAGAACATAAAAAACGGTTTAAATATTTCCGGAAAATTCAAAATTTATTTTTATAAAAGCAATTTTCTTGATTTTCTGTTGAAAACTGACGAGACATGGCACAGGAACTTGAATGTGAGGGGTTGTAGAACTAGCTCTTAGATAGACTTCGGGCTATTGCAGTCTTACGACAGCAAGGGCATCCGCCGTGAGTAATAGATCTCCTCCCATCATTCAAGGTTCCATTTCGCACTCTCTTCGGTTTTCACAGATTTATTTCCTTCATAATGTCTGAAACGCGTTTAAGAACACTTTGAATACCAAACGAACTCTATGTTGAATTATTTTTCACTTCTAAAAGAACATAAAAAACGGGTTAAATTTTTCGCTAAAATGCGAAATTTATTTTAATAAAAGCAATTTTCATGACTTTCTGTTGAAAACTGACGAGACATGGCACAGGAACTTGAATGTGAGGGGTTGTAGAGCTAGCTCTTAGGTAGCCTTCGGGCTGTTGCAGTCTTACGACAGCAAGGGCATCCGCCGTGAGTAATAGATCTCCTCCCATCATTCAAGGTTCCATTTCGCACTCTCTTCGGTTTTCACAGACTTATTTCCTTCATAATGTCTGAAACGCGTTTAAGGACACTTTGAATACCAAACGAACTCTATGTTGAATTATTTTTCACTTCTAAAAGAACATAAAAAACGGGTTAAATTTTTCGGACTTTCTATTGAAAACTGACGAGACATGGCACAGGAACTTGAATGTGAGGGGTTGTAGAACTAGCTCTGAGGTAGCCTTCGGGCTGTTGCAGACTTACGACAGCAAGGGCATCCGCCGTGAGTAATGGATCTCCTCCCATCATTCAAGGTTCCATTTCGCACTCTCTTCGGTTTTCACAGAATTATTTCTTCATAATGTCTGAACCGCGTTTAAGAACACATTGAATACCAAACGAACTCTATGTTCAATTGTTTTTCACTTCTAAAAGAAACTAAAAAACGGGTTAAATTTTTCGGGAAAATGCGAAATTTATTTTTTTTAAAGCAATTTTCATGACTTTCTATTGAAAACTGACGAGACATGGCAAAGGAACTTGAATGTGAGGGGTTGTAGAACTAGCTCTGAGGTAGTCTTCGGGCTGTTGCAGTCTTAGGACAGCAAGGGCATCCGCCGTGAGTAATAGATCTCCTCCCATCATTCAAGGTTCTATTTCGCACTCTCTTCGGTTTTCACAGAATTATTTTCTTCAAAATGTCTGAACCGCGTTTAAGAACACTTTGAATACCAAACGAACTCTATGTTGAATTTTTTTTCACTTCTAAAAGAACATAAAAAACGGTTTAAATATTTCCGGAAAATTCAAAATTTATTTTTATAAAAGCAAGTTTCTTGATTTTCTTTTGAAAACTGACGAGACATGGCACAGGAACTTGAATGTGAGGGGTTGTAGAACTAGCTCTTAGATAGACTTCGGGCTATTGCAGTCTTACGACAGCAAGGGCATCCGCCGTGAGTAATAGATCTCCTCCCATCATTCAAGGTTCCATTTCGCACTCTCTTCGGTTTTCACAGATTTATTTCCTTCATAATGTCTGAAACGCGTTTAAGAACACTTTGAATACCAAACGAACTCTATGTTGAATTATTTTTCACTTCTAAAAGAACATAAAAAACGGGTTAAATTTTTCGCTAAAATGCGAAATTTATTTTAATAAAAGCAATTTTCATGACTTTCTGTTGAAAACTGACGAGACATGGCACAGGAACTTGAATGTGAGGGGTTGTAGAACTAGCTCTTAGGTAGCCTTCGGGCTGTTGCAGTCTTACGACAGCAAGGGCATCCGCCGTGAGTAATAGATCTCCTCCCATCATTCAAGGTTCCATTTCGCACTCTCTTCGGTTTTCACAGAATTATTTCCATCATAATGACACGAACGACCGCTGCTGCGTCGAGCTTATTATTAGCCTCGAAAGCGGTTGGGGGCGGGCGGGTGGGTTAACCGTCGTAATGAGCGTCCTCTTTCTGTCCGTGGTACTTTAAACTTTCCTTCTCTTATTCCGAATTTTTTGTGGAAACCAGGTTCATAGGTCCCCAGCCACATCCCGAGTATAAGAGTCGTTACCAGAAGCCTGGTTGAAAAAAAATTAAAGATTAAAAATTAAAACCGGACAAATTAAAAAGGGATATTATACACATTAAAAACACCAAAAGCGGAAAGGCAGTCCTCGTAGCTCTAAATACCAAACAAACTCGATGTTGAATTTTTTTTCACTTCTAAAAGAACATAAAAAACGGTTTAAATATTTCCGGAAAATTCAAAATTTATTTTTATAAAAGCAATTTTCATGATTTTCTATTGAAAACTGACGAGACATGGCACAGAAACTTGAATGTGAGGGGTTGTAGAACTAGCTCTGAGGTAGCCTTCGGGCTGTTGCAGTCTTAGGACAGCAAGGGCATCCGCCGTGAGTAATTGATCTCCTCCCATCATTCAAGGTTCCATTTCGCACCCTCTTCGTTTTTCACAGATTTATTTCCTTCATAATGTCTGAAACGCGTTTAAGAACACTTTGAATACCAACCGAACTCTATGTTGAATTTTTTTTCACTTCTAAAAGAACATAAAAAACGGGTTAAATTTTTCGGTAAAATGCGAAATTTATTTTAATAAAAGCAATTTTCATGACTTTCTGTTGAAAACTGACGAGACATGGCACAGGAACTTGAATGTGAGGGGTTGTAGAACTAGCTCTTAGATAGACTTCGGGCTATTGCAGTCTTACGACAGCAAGGGCATCCGCCGTGAGTAATAGATCTCCTCCCATCATTCAAGGTTCCATTTCGCACTCTCTTCGGTTTTCACAGATTTATTTCCTTCATAATGTCTGAAACGCGTTTAAGAACACTTTGAATTCCAAACGAACTCTATGTTGAATTATTTTTCACTTCTAAAAGAATATAAAAACGGGTTAAATTTTTCGGACTTTCTATTGAAAACTGACGAGACATGGCACAGGAACTTGAATGTGAGTGGTTGTAGAACTAGCTCTGAGGTAGCCTTCGGGCTGTTGCAGACTTACGACAGCAAGGGCATCCGCCGTGAGTAGTAGATCTCCTCCCATCATTCAAGGTTCCATTTCGCACTCTCTTCGGTTTTCACAGAATTATTTCTTCATAATGTCTGAACCGCGTTTAAGAACACATTGAATACCAAACGAACTCTATGTTCAATTTTTTTTTATTTCTAAAAGAAACTAAAAAACGGGTTAAATTTTTCGGGAAAATGCGAAATTTTTTTTTTTTAAAGCAATTTTCATGACTTTCTATTGAAAACTGACGAGTCATGGCACAGGAACTTGAATGTGAGGGGTTGTAGAACTAGCTCCGAGGTAGCCTTCGGGCTGTTGCAGTCTTAGGACAGCAAGGGCATCCGCCGTGAGTAATAGATCTCCTCCCATCATTCAAGGTTCCATTTCGCACTCTCTTCGGTTTTCACAGATTTATTTCCTTCATAATGACACGAAAGACCGCTGCTGCGTCGAGCTTATTATTAGCCTCGAAAGCGGTTGGGGGCGGGCGGGTGGGTCAACCGTCGTAATGAGCGTCCTCTTTCTGTCCGTGGTACTTTAAACTTTCCTTCTCTTATTCCGACTCTTTTGTGGAAGCCAGGTTCATATGTCCCCAGCAGCATCCCGAGTATAAGAGTCGCTACCAGAAGCCTGGTTGAAAAAAAAATTAAAAATTAAAAATTAAAACCGGACAAATATAAAAGGGATATTACACACATTAAAAACACCAAAAAGCGGGAAGGCAGGCCTCGTAGCTCTAAATACCAAACGAACTCTATGTTGAATTTCTTTTCACTTCTAAAAGAGCATAAAAAACGGTTTAAATATTTCCGGAAAATTCAAAATTTATTTTTATAAAAGCAATTTTCTTGATTTTCTGTTGAAAACTGACGAGACATGGCACAGGAACTTGAATGTGAGGGGTTGTAGAACTAGCTCTTAGATAGACTTCGGGCTATTGCAGTCTTACGACAGCAAGGGCATCCGCCGTGAGTAATAGATCTCCTCCCATCATTCAAGGTTCCATTTCGCACTCTCTTCGGTTTTCACAGATTTATTTCCTTCATAATGTCTGAAACGCGTTTAAGAACACTTTGAATTCCAAACGAACTCTATGTTGAATTATTTTTCACTTCTAAAAGAACATAAAAAACGGGTTAAAATTTTCGGGAAAATGCGAAATTTATTTTTTTTAAAAGCAATTTTCATGACTTTCTGTTGAAAACTGACGAGACATGGCACAGGAATTTGAATGTGAGGGGTTGTAGAACTAGCTCTTAGGTAGCCTTCGGGCTGTTGCAGTCTTACGACAGCAAGGGCATCCGCCGTGAGTAATAGATCTCCTCCCATCATTCAAGGTTCCATTTCGCACTCTCTTCGGTTTTCACAGAATTATTTCCATCATATTGACACGAACGACCGCTGCTGCGTCGAGCTTATTATTAGCCTCGAAAGCGGTTGGGGGCGGGCGGGTCTGTTAACCGTCGTAATGAGCGTCCTCTTTCTGTCCGTGGTACTTTAAACTTTCCTTCTCTTATTCCGAATTTTTTGTGGAAACCAGGTTCATAGGTCCCCAGCCACATCCCGAGTATAAGAGTCGCTACCAGAAGCCTGGTTGAAAAAAAATTTAAAGATTAAAAATTAAAACCGGACAAATTAAAAAGGGATATTATACACATTAAAAACACCAAAAGCGGAAAGGCAGTCCTCGTAGCTCTAAATACCAAACAAACTCTATGTTGAATTTTTTTTCACTTCTAAAAGAACATAAAAAACGGTTTAAATATTTCCGGAAAATTCAAAATTTATTTTTATAAAAGCAATTTTCATGATTTTCTATTGAAAACTGACGAGACATGGCACAGAAATTTGAATGTGAGGGGTTGTAGAACTAGCTCTGAGGTAGCCTTCGGGCTGTTGCAGTCTTAGGACAGCAAGGGCATCCGCCGTGAGTAATAGATCTCCTCCCATCATTCAAGGTTCCATTTCGCACCCTCTTCGGTTTTCACAGATTTATTTCCTTCATAATGTCTGAAACGCGTTTAAGAACACTTTGAATACCAACCGAACTCTATGTTGAATTTTTTTTCACTTCTAAAAGAACATAAAAAACGGGTTAAATTTTTCGGTAAAATGCGAAATTTATTTTAATAAAAGCAATTTTCATGACTTTCTGTTGAAAACTGACGATACATGGCACAGGAACTTGAATGTGAGGGGTTGTAGAACTAGCTCTTAGGTAGCTTTCGGGCTGTTGCAGTCTTAGGACAGCAAGGGCATCCGCCGTGAGTAATAGATCTCCTCCCATCATTCAAGGTTCCATTTCGCACCCTCTTCGGTTTTCACAGATTTATTTCCTTCATAATGACACGAACGGCCGCTGCTGCGTCGAGCTTATTATTAGCCTCGAAAGCGGTTGGGGGTGGGCGGGTGGGTCATCCGTCGTAATGAGCGTCCTCTTTCTGTCCGTGGCACTTTAAACTTTCCTTCTCTTATTCCGACTCTTTTGTGGAAACCAGGTTCATATGTCCCCAGCAGCATCCCGATTATAAGAGTCGCTACCAGAAGCCTGGTTGAAAAAAAAATTAAAAATTAAAAATTAAAACCGGACAAATTTAAAAGGGATATTACACACATTAAAAACACCAAAAAGCGGGAAGGCAGGCCTCGTAGCTCTAAATACCAAAAGAACTCTATGTTGAATAATTTTTTACTTCTAAAAGATCATAAAAAACGGTTTAAATATTTCCGGAAAATTCAAAATTTATTTTTATAAATGCAATTTTCATGATTTTCTGTTGAAAACTGACGAGACATGGCACAGGAACTTGAATGTGAGGGGTTGTAGAACTAGCTCTTAGGTAGCCTTCGGGCTATTGCAGTCTTAGGACAGCAAGGGCATCCGCCGTGAGTAATAGATCTCCTCCCATCATTCAAGGTTCCATTTCGCACTCTCTTCGGTTTTCACAGATTTATTTCCTTCATAATGACACGAACGACCGCTGCTGCGTCGAGCTTATTATTAGCCTCGAAAGCGGTTGGGGGCGGGCGGGTGGGTCAACCGTCGTAACGAGCGTCCTCTTTCTGTCCGTGGTACTTTAAACTTTCCTTCTCTTATTCCGACTCTTTTGTGGAAACCAGGTTCATATGTCCCCAGCAGCATCCCGAGTATAAGAGTCGCTACCAGAAGCCTGGTTGAAAAAAAAAAATTAAAAATTAAAAATTAAAACCGGACAAATATAAAAGGGATATTACACACATTAAAAACAACAAAAAGCGGGAAGGCAGTCCTCGTAGCTCTAAATACCAAACGAACTCTATGTTGAATTTCTTTTCACTTCTAAAAGAACATAAAAAACGGTTTAAATATTTCCGGAAAATTCAAAATTTATTTTTATAAAAGCAATTTTCTTGATTTTCTGTTGAAAACTGACGAGACATGGCACAGGAACTTGAATGTGAGGGGTTGTAGAACTAGCTCTTAGATAGACTTCGGGCTATTGCAGTCTTACGACAGCAAGGGCATCCGCCGTGAGTAATAGATCTCTTCCCATCATTCAAGGTTCAATTTCGCACTCTCTTCGGTTTTCACAGATTTATTTCCTTCATAATGTCTGAAACGCGTTTAAGAACACTTTGAATTCCAAACGAACTCTATGTTGAATTATTTTTCACTTCTAAAAGAATATAAAAAACGGGTTAAATTTTTCGGACTTTCTATTGAAAACTGACGAGACATGGCACAGGAACTTGAATGTGAGTGGTTGTAGAACTAGCTCTGAGGTAGCCTTCGGACTGTTGCAGACTTACGACAGCAAGGGCATCCGCCGTGAGTAATAGATCTCCTCCCATCATTCAAGGTTCCATTTCGCACTCTCTTCGGTTTTCACAGAATTATTTCTTCATAATGTCTGAACCGCGTTTAAGAACACATTGAATACCAAACGAACTCTATGTTCAATTTTTTTTCATTTCTAAAAGAAACTAAAAAACGGGTTAAATTTTTCGGGAAAATGCGAAATTTATTTTTTTAAAAGAATTTTCATGACTTTCTATTGAAAACTGACGAGACATGGCACAGGAACTTGAATGTGAGGGGTTGTAGAACTATCTCTGAGGTAGCCTTCGGGCTGTTGCAGTCTTAGGACAGCAAGGGCATCCGCCGTGAGTAATAGATCTCCTCCCATCATTCAAGGTTCCATTTCGCACTCTCTTCGGTTTTCACAGATTTATTTCCTTCATAATGACACGAAAGACCGCTGCTGCGTCGAGCTTATTATTAGCCTCGAAAGCGGTTGGGGGCGGGCGGGTGGGTCAACCGTCGTAATGAGCGTCCTCTTTCTGTCCGTGGTACTTTAAACTTTCCTTCTCTTATTCCGACTCTTTTGTGGAAACCAGGTTCATATGTCCCCAGCAGCATCCCGAGTATAAGAGTCGCTACCAGAAGCCTGGTTGAAAAAAAAAATTAAAAATTAAAACCGGACAAATATAAAAGGGATATTACACATATTAAAAACACCAAAAAGCGGGAAGGCAGGCCTCGTAGCTCTAAATACCAAACGAACTCTATGTTGAATTTCTTTTCACTTCTAAAAGAACATAAGAAACGGTTTAAATATTTCCGGAAAATTCAAAATTTATTTTTATAAAAGCAATTTTCTTGATTTTCTGTTGAAAACTGACGAGACATGGCACAGGAACTTGAATGTGAGGGGTTGTAGAACTAGCTCTGAGGTAGCCTTCGGGCTGTTGCAGTCTTAGGACAGCAAGGGCATCCGCGGTGAGTAATAGATCTCCTCCCATCATTCAAGGTTCTATTTCGCACTCTCTTCGGTTTTCACAGAATTATTTCCTTCAAAATGTCTGAACCGCGTTTAAGAACACTTTGAATACCAAACGAACTCTATGTTGAATTATTTTTCACTTCTAAAAGAACATAAAAAACGGGTTAAATTTTTCGGACTTTCTATTGAAAACTGACGAGACATGGCACAGGAACTTGAATGTGAAGGGTTGTAGAACTAGGTCTGAGGTAGCCTTCGGGCTGTTGCAGTCTTAGGACAGCAAGGGCATCCGCCGTGAGTAATAGATCTCCTCCCATCATTCAAGGTTCTATTTCGCACTCTCTTCGGTTTTCACAGAAAAATTTTCCTTCAAAATGTCTGAACCGCGTTTAAGAACACTTTGAATACCAAACGAACTCTATGTTGAATTTTTTTTCACTTCTAAAAGAACATAAAAAACGGTTTAAATATTTCCGGAAAATTCAAAATTTATTTTTATAAAAGCAATTTTCTTGATTTTCTGTTGAAAACTGACGAGACATGGCACAGGAACTTGAATGTGAGGGGTTGTAGAACTAGCTCTTAGATAGACTTCGGGCTATTGCAGTCTTACGACAGCAAGGTATCCGCCGTGAGTAATAGATCTCCTCCCATCATTCAAGGTTCCATTTCGCACTCTCTTCGGTTTTCACAGATTTATTTCCTTCATAATGTCTGAAACGCGTTTAAGAACACTTTGAATACCAAACGAACTCTATGTTGAATTTTTTTTCACTTCTAAAAGAACATAAAAAACGGGTTAAATTTTTCGGTAAAATGCGAAATTTATTTTAATAAAAGCAACTTTCATGACTTTCTGTTGAAAACTGACGAGACATGGCGCAGGAACTTGAATGTGAGGGGTTGTAGAACTAGCTCTTAGGTAGCCTTCGGGCTGTTGCAGTCTTACGACAGCAAGGGCATCCGCCGTGAGTAATAGATCTCCTCCCATCATTCAAGGTTCCATTTCACACTCTCTTCGGTTTTCACAGAATTATTTCCATCATAATGACACGAACGACCGCTGCTGCGTCGAGCTTATTATTAGCCTCGAAAGCGGTTGGGGGCGGGCGGGTGGGTTAACCGTCATAATGAGCGTCCTCTTTCTGTCCGTGGTACTTTAAACTTTCCTTCTCTTATTCCCAATTTTTTGTGGAAACCAGGTTCATAGGTCCCCAGCCACATCCCGAGTATAAGAGTCGCTACCAGAAGCCTGGTTGAAAAAAAAATTAAAGATTAAAAATTAAAACCGGACAAATTAAAAAGGGATATTATACACATTAAAAACACCAAAAGCGGAAAGGCAGTCCTCGTAGCTCTAAATACCAAACAAACTGGATGTTGAATTTTTTTTCACTTCTAAAAGAACATAAAAAACGGTTTAAATATTTCCGAAAAATTCAAAATTTATTTTTATAAAAGCAATTTTCTTGATTTTCTGTTGAAACCTGACGAGACATGGCACAGGAACTTGAATGTGAGGGGTTGTAGAACTAGCTCTTAGATAGACTTCGGGCTATTGCAGTCTTACGACAGCAAGGGCATCCGCCGTGAGTAATAGATCTCCTCCCATCATTCAAGGTTCCATTTCGCACTCTCTTCGGTTTTCACAGATTTATTTCCTTCATAATGTCTGAAACGCGTTTAAGAACACTTTGAATACCAACCGAACTCTATGTTGAATTTTTTTTCACTTCTAAAAGAACATAAAAAACGGGTTAAATTTTTCGGTAAAATGCGAAATTTATTTTAATAAAAGCAATTTTCATGACTTTCTGTTGAAAACTGACGAGACATGGCACAGGAACTTGAATGTGAGGGGTTGTAGAACTAGCTCTTAGGTAGCCGTCGTGCTGGTGCAGTCTTAGGACAGCAAGGGCATCCGCCGTGAGTAATAGATCTCCTCCCATCATTCAAGGTTCCATTTCGCACTCTCTTCGGTTTTCACAGATTTATTTCCTTCATAATGACACGAACGACCGCTGCTGCGTGGAGCTTATTATTAGCCTCGAAAGCGGTTGGGGGCGGGCGGGTGGGTCATCCGTCGTAATGAGCGTCCTCTTTCTGTCCGTGGCACTTTAAACTTTCCTTCTCTTATTCCGACTCTTTTGTGGAAACCAGGT
Organism: Maratus speciosus; assembly: GCA_963932465.1. Classification (NCBI taxonomy): domain Eukaryota; kingdom Metazoa; phylum Arthropoda; class Arachnida; order Araneae; family Salticidae; genus Maratus; species Maratus speciosus. Next base: position 137,643,021 of record OZ010798.1, read on the forward strand.
TCATATGTCCCCAGCAGCATCCCGATTATAAGAGTCGCTACCAGAAGCCTGGTTGAAAAAAAAATTAAAAATTAAAAATTAAAATCGGACAAATTTAAAAGGGATATTACACACATTAAAAACAACAAAAAGCGGGAAGGCAGGCCTCGTAGCTCTAAATACCAAACGAACTCTATGTTGAATTTCTTTTCACTTCTAAAAGAACATAAAAAACGGTTTAAATATTTCCGGAAAATTCAAAATTTATTTTTATAAAAGCAATTTTCTTGATTTTCTGTTGAAAACTGACGAGACATGGCACAGGAACTTGAATGTGAGGGGTTGTAGAACTAGCTCTTAGATAGACTTCGGGCTATTGCAGTCTTACGACAGCAAGGGCATCCGCCGTGAGTAATAGATCTCCTCCCATCATTCAAGGTTCCATTTCGCACTCTCTTCGCTTTTCACAGATTTATTTCCTTCATAATGTCTGAAACGCGTTTAAGAACACTTTGAATTCCAAACGAACTCTATGTTCAATTTTTTTCATTTCTAAAAGAAACTAAAAAACGGGTTAAATTTTTCGGGAAAATGCGAAATTTATTTTTTTTAAAAGCAATTTTCATGACTTTCTGTTGAAAACTGACGAGACATGGCACAGGAACTTGAATGTGAGGGGTTGTAGAACTAGCTCTGAGGTAGCCTTCGGGCTGTTGCAGTCTTACGACAGCAAGGGCATCCGCCGTGAGTAATAGATCTCCTCCCATCATTCAAGGTTCCATTTCGCACTCTCTTCGGTTTTCACAGAATTATTTCCATCATAATGACAAGAACGACCGCTGCTGCGTCGAGCTTATTATTAGCCTCGAAAGCGGTTGGGGGCGGGCGGGTGGGTTAACCGTCGTAATGAGCGTCCTCTTTCTGTCCGTGGTACTTTAAACTTTCCTTCTCTTATTCCGAATTTTTTGTGGAAACCAGGTTCATAGGTCCCCAGCCACATCCCGAGTATAAGAGTCGCTACCAGAAGCCTGGTTGAAAAAAAAATTAAAGATTAAAAATTAAAACCGGACAAATTAAAAAGGGATATTATACACATTAAAAACACCAAAAGCGGAAAGGCAGTCCTCCTAGCTCTAAATACCAAACAAACTCGATGTTGAATTTTTTTTCACTTCTAAAAGAACATAAAAAACGGTTTAAATATTTCCGGAAAATTCAAAATTTATTTTTATAAAAGCAATTTTCATGATTTTCTATTGAAAACTGACGAGACATGGCACAGAAACTTGAATGTGAGGGGTTGTAGAACTAGCTCTGAGGTAGCCTTCGGGCTGTTGCAGTCTTAGGACAGCAAGGGCATCCGCCGTGAGTAATAGATCTCCTCCCATCATTCAAGGTTCCATTTCGCACCCTCTTCGGTTTTCACAGATTTATTTCCTTCATAATGACACGAACGACCGCTGCTGCGTCGAGCTTATTATTAGCCTCGAAAGCGGTTGGGGGCGGGCGAGTGGGTCATCCGTCGTAATGAGCTTCCTCTTTCTGTCCGTGGCACTTTAAACTTTCCTTCTCTTATTCCGACTCTTTTGTGGAAACCAGGTTCATATGTCCCCAGCAGCATCCCGATTATAAGAGTCGCTACCAGAAGCCTGGTTGAAAAAAAAATTAAAAATTAAAAATTAAAACCGGACAAATTTAAGAGGGATATTACACACATTAAAAACACCAAAAAGCGGGAAGGCAGGCCTCGTAGCTCTAAATACCAAACGAACGCTATGTTGAATAATTTTTTACTTCTAAAAGAACATAAAAAACGGTTTAAATATTTCCGGAAAATTCAAAATTTATTTTTATAAATGCAATTTTCATGATTTTCATTTGAATACTGACGAGACATGGCACAGGAACTTGAATGTGAGGGGTTGTAGAACTAGCTCTTAGGTAGCCTTCGGGCTGTTGCAGTCTTAGGACAGCAAGGGCATCCGCCGTGAGTAATAGATCTCCTCCCATCATTCAAGGTTCCATTTCGCACTCCCTTCGGTTTTCACATATTTATTTCCTTCATAATGACACGAACGACCGCTGCTGCGTCGAGCTTATTATTAGCCTCGAAAGCGGTTGGGGGCGGGCGGGTGGGTCAACCGTCGTAATGAGCGTCATCTTTCTGTCCGTGGTACTTTAAACTTTCCTTCTCTTATTCCGACTCTTTTGTGGAAACCAGGTTCATATGTCCCCAGCAGCATCCCGAGTATAAGAGTCGCTACCAGAAGCCTGGTTGAAAAAAAAAAATAAAAATTAAAAATTAAAACCGGACAAATATAAAAGGGATATTACACACATTAAAAACAACAAAAAGCGGGAAGGCAGGCCTCGTAGCTCTAAATACCAAACGAACTATATGTTGAATTTCTTTTCACTTCTAAAAGAACATAAAAAACGGTTTAAATATTTCCGGAAAATTCAAAATTTATTTTTATAAAAGCAATTTTCTTGATTTTCTGTTGAAAACTGACGAGACATGGCACAGGAACTTGAATGTGAGGGGTTGTAGAACTAGCTCTTAGATAGACTTCGGGCTATTGCAGTCTTACGAAAGCAAGGGCATCCGCCGTGAGTAATAGATCTCCTCCCATCATTCAAGGTTCCATTTCGCACTCTCTTCGGTTTTCACAGATTTATTTCCTTCATAATGTCTGAAACGCGTTTAAGAACACTTTGAATTCCAAACGAACTCTATGTTGAATTATTTTTCACTTCTAAAAAATATAAAAAACGGGTTAAATTTTTCGGACTTTCTATTGAAAACTGACGAGACATGGCACAGGAACTTGAATGTGAGGGGTTGTAGAACTAGCTCTGAGGTAGCCTTCGGGCTGTTGCAGACTTACGACAGCAAGGGCATCCTCCGTGAGTAATAGATCTCCTCCCATCATTCAAGGTTCCATTTCGCACTCTCTTCGGTTTTCACAGAATTATTTCCATCATAATGACACGAACGACCGCTGCTGCGTCGAGCTTATTATTAGCCTCGAAAGCTGTTGGGGGCGGGCGGGTGGGTTAACCGTCGTAATGAGCGTCCTCTTTCTGTCCGTGGTACTTTAACTTTCCTTCTCTTATTCCGAATTTTTTGTGGAAACCAGGTTCATAGGTCCCCAGCCACATCCCGAGTATAAGAGTCGCTACCAGAAGCCTGGTTGAAAAAAAAATTAAAGATTAAAAATTAAAACCGGACAAATTAAAAAGGGATATTATACACATTAAAAACAAAAAAAGAAGAAAGGCAGTCCTCGTAGCTCTAAATACCAAACAAACTCGATGTTGAATTTTTTTTCACTTCTAAAAGAACATAAAAAACGGTTTAAATATTTCCGGAAAATTCAAAATTTATTTTTATAAAAGCAATTTTCATGATTTTCTATTGAAAACTGACGAGACATGGCACAGAAACTTGAATGTGAGGGGTTGTAGAACTAGCTCTGAGGTAGCCTTCGGGCTGTTGCAGTCTTAGGACAGCAAGGGCATCCGCCGTGAGTAATAGATCTCCTCCCATCATTCAAGGTTCCATTTCGCACCCTCTTCGGTTTTCACAGATTTATTTCCTTCATAATGTCTGAAACGCGTTTAAGAAAACTTTGAATACCAACCGAACTCTATGTTGAATTTTTTTTCACTTCTAAAAGAACATAAAAAACGGGTTAAATTTTTCGGTAAAATGCGAAATTTATCTTAATAAAAGCAATTTTCATGACTTTCTGTTGAAAACTGACGAGACATGGCACAGGAACTTGAATGTGAGGGGTTGTAGAACTAGCTCTTAGGTAGCCTTCGGGCTGTTGCAGTCTTAGGACAGCAAGGGCATCCGCCGTGAGTAATAGATCTCCTCCCATCATTCAAGGTTCCATTTCGCACTCTCTTCGGTTTTCACAGATTTATTTCCTTCATAATGACACGAACGACCGCTGCTGCGTCGAGCTTATTATTAGCCTCGAAAGCGGTTGGGGGCGGGCGGGTGGGTCATCCGTCGTAATGAGCGTCCTCTTTCTGTCCGTTGTACTTTAAACTTTCCTTCTCTTATTCCGACTCTTTTGTGGAAACCAGGTTCATATGTCCCCAGCAGCATCCCGATTATAAGAGTCGCTACCAGAAGCCTGGTTGAAAAAAAAAATTAAAAATTAAAAATTAAAACCGGACAAATTTAAAAGGGATATTATACACATTAAAAACACCAAAAAGCGGGAAGGCAGGCCTCGTAGCTCTAAATACCAAACGATATCTATGTTGAATAATTTTTTACTTCTAAAAGAACATAAAAAACAGTTTAAATATTTCCGGAAAATTCAAAATTTACTTTTATAAAAGCAATTTTCTTGATTTTCTGTTTAAAACTGACGAGACATGGCACAGGAACTTGAATGTGAGGGGTTGTAAAACTAGCTCTTAGATAGACTTCGGGCTATTGCAGTCTTACGACAGCAAGGGCATCCGCCGTGAGTAATAGATCTCCTCCCATCATTCAAGGTTCCATTTCGCACTCTCTTCGGTTTTCACAGATTTATTTCCTTCATAATGTCTGAAACGCGTTTAAGAACACTTTGAATTCCAAACGAACTCTATGTTGAATTATTTTTCACTTCTAAAAGAACATAAAAAACGGGTTAAATTTTTCGGTAAAATGCGAAATTTATTTTAATAAAAGCAATTTTCATGACTTTCTGTTGAAAACTGACGAGACATGGCACAGGAACTTGAATGTGAGGGGTTGTAGAACTACCTCTTAGGTATCCTTCGGGCTGTTGCAGTCTTAGGACAGCAAGGGCATCCGCCGTGAGTAATAGATCTCCTCCCATCATTCAAGGTTCCATTTCGCACTCTCTTCGGTTTTCACAGAATTATTTCCATCATAATGGCACGAACGACCGCTGCTGCGTCGAGCTTATTATTAGCCTCGAAAGCGGTTGGGGGCGGGCGGGTGGGTTAACCGTCGTAATGAGCGTCATCTTTCTGTCCGTGGTACTTTAAACTTTCCTTCTCTTATTCCGACTCTTTTGTGGAAACCAGGTTCATAGGTCCCCAGCCACATCCCGAGTATAAGAGTCGCTACCAGAAGCCTGGTTGAAAAAAAAATTAAAGATTAAAAATTAAAACCGGACAAATTAAAAAGGGATATTATACACATTAAAAACACCAAAAGCGGAAAGGCAGTCCTCGTAGCTCTAAATACCAAAGAAACTCGATGTTGAATTTTTTTTCACTTCTAAAAGAACATAAAAAACGGTTTAAATATTTCCGGAAAATGCGAAATTTATTTTAATAAAAGCAATTTTCATGACTTTCTGTTGAAAACTGACGAGACATGGCACTGGAACTTGAATGTGAGGGGTTGTAGAACTAGCTCTTAGGTAGCCTTCGGGCTGTTGCAGTCTTAGGACAGCAAGGGCATCCGCCGTGAGTAATAGATCTTCTCCCATCATTCAAGGTTCCATTTCGCACTCTCTTCGGTTTTCACAGATTTATTTCCTTCATAATGACACGAACGACCGCTGCTGCGTCGAGCTTATTATTAGCCTCGAAAGCGGTTGGGGGCGGGCGGGTGGGTCATCCGTCGTAATGAGCGTCCTCTTTCTGTCCGTTGTACTTTAAACTTTCCTTCTCTTATTCCGACTCTTTTGTGGAAACCAGGTTCAAATGTCCCCAGCAGCATCCCGATTATAAGAGTCGCTACCAGAAGCCTGGTTGAAAAAAAAATTAAAAATTAAAAATTAAAACCGGACAAATTTAAAAGGGATATTACACACATTAAAAACACCAAAAAGCGGGAAGGCAGTCCTCGTAGCTCTAAATACCAAAGAAACTCGATGTTGAATTTTTTTTCACTTCTAAAAGAACATAAAAAACGGTTTAAATATTTCCGGAAAATGCGAAATTTATTTTAATAAAAGCAATTTTCATGACTTTCTGTTGAAAACTGACGAGACATGGCACTGGAACTTGAATGTGAGGGGTTGTAGAACTAGCTCTTAGGTAGCCTTCGGGCTGTTGCAGTCTTAGGACAGCAAGGGCATCCGCCGTGAGTAATAGATCTTCTCCCATCATTCAAGGTTCCATTTCGCACTCTCTTCGGTTTTCACAGAATTATTTCCATCATAATGGCACGAACGACCGCTGCTGCGTCGAGCTTATTATTAGCCTCGAAAGCGGTTGGGGGCGGGCGGGTGGGTTAACCGTCGTAATGAGCGTCATCTTTCTGTCCGTGGTACTTTAAACTTTCCTTCTCTTATTCCGACTCTTTTGTGGAAACCAGGTTCATAGGTCCCCAGCCACATCCCGAGTATAAGAGTCGCTACCAGAAGCCTGGTTGAAAAAAAAATTAAAGATTAAAAATTAAAACCGGACAAATTAAAAAGGGATATTATACACATTAAAAACACCAAAAGCGGAAAGGCAGTCCTCGTAGCTCTAAATACCAAAGAAACTCGATGTTGAATTTTTTTTCACTTCTAAAAGAACATAAAAAACGGTTTAAATATTTCCGGAAAATGCAAAATTTATTTTTATAAAAGCAATTTTCTTGATTTTCTGTTGAAAACTGACGAGACATGGCACAGGAACTTGAATGTGAGGGGTTGTAGAACTAGCTCTTAGATAGACTTCGGGCTATTGCAGTCTTACGACAGCAAGGGCATCCGCCGTGAGTAATAGATCTCCTCCCATCATTCAAGGTTCCATTTCGCACTCTCTTCGGTTTTCACAGATTTATTTCCTTCATAATGTCTGAAACGCGTTTAAGAACACTTTGAATTCCAAACGAACTCTATGTTGAATTATTTATCAATTCTAAAAGAACATAAAAAACGGGTTAAATTTTTTGGACTTTCTATTGAAAACTGACGAGACATGGCACAGGAACTTGAATGTGAGGGGTTGTAGAACTAGCTCTGAGGTAGCATTCGGGCTGTTGCAGACTTACGACAGCAAGGGCATCCGCCGTGAGTAATAGATCTCCTCCCATCATTCAAGGTTCCATTTCGCACCCTCTTCGGTTTTCACAGATTTATTTCCTTCATAATGTCTGAAACGCGTTTAAGAAAACTTTGAATACCAACCGAACTCTATGTTGAATTTTTTTTCACTTCTAAAAGAACATAAAAAACGGGTTAAATTTTTCGGTAAAATGCGAAATTTATCTTAATAAAAGCAATTTTCATGACTTTCTGTTGAAAACTGACGAGACATGGCACAGGAACTTGAATGTGAGGGGTTGTAGAACTAGCTCTTAGGTAGCCTTCGGGCTGTTGCAGTCTTAGGACAGCAAGGGCATCCGCCGTGAGTAATAGATCTCCTCCCATCATTCAAGGTTCCATTTCGCACTCTCTTCGGTTTTCACAGATTTATTTCCTTCATAATGACACGAACGACCGCTGCTGCGTCGAGCTTATTATTAGCCTCGAAAGCGGTTGGGGGCGGGCGGGTGGGTCATCCGTCGTAATGAGCGTCCTCTTTCTGTCCGTTGTACTTTAAACTTTCCTTCTCTTATTCCGACTCTTTTGTGGAAACCAGGTTCATATGTCCCCAGCAGCATCCCGATTATAAGAGACGCTACCAGAAGCCTGGTTGAAAAAAAAAATTAAAAATTAAAAATTAAACCCGGACAAATTTAAAAGGGATATTATACACATTAAAACCACCAAAAAGCGGGAAGGCAGGCCTCGTAGCTCTAAATACCAAACGAACTCTATGTTGAATAATTTTTTACTTCTAAAAGAACATAAAAAACAGTTTAAATATTTCCGGAAAATTCAAAATTTACTTTTATAAAAGCAATTTTCTTGATTTTCTGTTTAAAACTGACGAGACATGGCACAGGAACTTGAATGTGAGGGGTTGTAAAACTAGCTCTTAGATAGACTTCGGGCTATTGCAGTCTTACGACAGCAAGGGCATCCGCCGTGAGTAATAGATCTCCTCCCATCATTCAAGGTTCCATTTCGCACTCTCTTCGGTTTTCACAGATTTATTTCCTTCTTAATGTCTGAAACGCGTTTAAGAACACTTTGAATTCCAAACGAACTCTATGTTGAATTATTTTTCACTTCTAAAAGAACATAAAAAACGGGTTAAATTTTTCGGTAAAATGCGAAATTTATTTTAATAAAAGCAATTTTCATGACTTTCTGTTGAAAACTGACGAGACATGGCACAGGAACTTGAATGTGAGGGGTTGTAGAACTACCTCTTAGGTATCCTTCGGGCTGTTGCAGTCTTAGGACAGCAAGGGCATCCGCCGTGAGTAATAGATCTCCTCCCATCATTCAAGGTTCCATTTCGCACTCTCTTCGGTTTTCACAGAATTATTTCCATCATAATGGCACGAACGACCGCTGCTGCGTCGAGCTTATTATTAGCCTCGAAAGCGGTTGGGGGCGGGCGGGTGGGTTAACCGTCGTAATGAGCGTCATCTTTCTGTCCGTGGTACTTTAAACTTTCCTTCTCTTATTCCGACTCTTTTGTGGAAACCAGGTTCATAGGTCCCCAGCCACATCCCGAGTATAAGAGTCGCTACCAGAAGCCTGGTTGAAAAAAAAAATTAAAGATTAAAAATTAAAACCGGACAAATTAAAAAGGGATATTATACACATTAAAAACACCAAAAGCGGAAAGGCAGTCCTCGTAGCTCTAAATACCAAAGAAACTCGATGTTGAATTTTTTTTCACTTCTAAAAGAACATAAAAAACGGTTTAAATATTTCCGGAAAATGCGAAATTTATTTTAATAAAAGCAATTTTCATGACTTTCTGTTGAAAACTGACGAGACATGGCACTGGAACTTGAATGTGAGGGGTTGTAGAACTAGCTCTTAGGTAGCCTTCGGGCTGTTGCAGTCTTAGGACAGCAAGGGCATCCGCCGTGAGTAATAGATCTTCTCCCATCATTCAAGGTTCCATTTCGCACTCTCTTCGGTTTTCACAGATTTATTTCCTTCATAATGACACGAACGACCGCTGCTGCGTCGAGCTTATTATTAGCCTCGAAAGCGGTTGGGGGCGGGCGCGTGGGTCATCCGTCGTAATGAGCGTCCTCTTTCTGTCCGTTGTACTTTAAACTTTCCTTCTCTTATTCCGACTCTTTTGTGGAAACAAGGTTCAAATGTCCCCAGCAGCATCCCGATTATAAGAGTCGCTACCAGAAGCCTGGTTGAAAAAAAAAATTAAAAATTAAAAATTAAAACCGGACAAATTTAAAAGGGATATTACACACATTAAAAACACCAAAAAGCGGGAAGGCAGTCCTCGTAGCTCTAAATACCAAAGAAACTCGATGTTGAATTTTTTTTCACTTCTAAAAGAACATAAAAAACGGTTTAAATATTTCCGGAAAATGCGAAATTTATTTTAATAAAAGCAATTTTCATGACTTTCTGTTGAAAACTGACGAGACATGGCACTGGAACTTGAATGTGAGGGGTTGTAGAACTAGCTCTTAGGTAGCCTTCGGGCTGTTGCAGTCTTAGGACAGCAAGGGCATCCGCCGTGAGTAATAGATCTTCTCCCATCATTCAAGGTTCCATTTCGCACTCTCTTCGGTTTTCACAGAATTATTTCCATCATAATGGCACGAACGACCGCTGCTGCGTCGAGCTTATTATTAGCCTCGAAAGCGGTTGGGGGCGGGCGGGTGGGTTAACCGTCGTAATGAGCGTCATCTTTCTGTCCGTGGTACTTTAAACTTTCCTTCTCTTATTCCGACTCTTTTGTGGAAACCAGGTTCATAGGTCCCCAGCCACATCCCGAGTATAAGAGTCGCTACCAGAAGCCTGGTTGAAAAAAAAATTAAAGATTAAAAATTAAAACCGGACAAATTAAAAAGGGATATTATACACATTAAAAACACCAAAAGCGGAAAGGCAGTCCTCGTAGCTCTAAATACCAAACAAACTCGATGTTGAATTTTTTTTCACTTCTAAAAGAACATAAAAAACGGTTTAAATATTTCCGGAAAATTCAAAATTTATTTTTATAAAAGCAATTTTCTTGATTTTCTGTTGAAAACTGACGAGACATGGCACAGGAACTTGAATGTGAGGGGTTGTAGAACTAGCTCTTAGATAGACTTCGGGCTATTGCAGTCTTACGACAGCAAGGGCATCCGCCGTGAGTAATAGATCTCCTCCCATCATTCAAGGTTCCATTTCGCACTCTCTTCGGTTTTCACAGATTTATTTCCTTCATAATGTCTGAAACGCGTTTAAGAACACTTTGAATTCCAAACGAACTCTATGTTGAATTATTTATCAATTCTAAAAGAACATAAAAAACGGGTTAAATTTTTTGGACTTTCTATTGAAAACTGACGAGACATGGCACAGGAACTTGAATGTGAGGGGTTGTAGAACTAGCTCTGAGGTAGCATTCGGGCTGTTGCAGACTTACGACAGCAAGGGCATCCGCCGTGAGTAATAGATCTCCTCCCATCATTCAAGGTTCCATTTCACACTCTCTTCGGTTTTCACAGAATTATTTCTTCATAATGTCTGAACCGCGTTTAAGAACACATTGAATACCAAACGAACTCTATGCTCAATTTTTTTTCATTTCTAAAAGAAACTAAAAAACGGGTTAAATTTTTCGGGAAAATGCGAAATTTATTTTTTTTAAAAGCAATTTTCATGACTTTCTGTTGAAAACTGACGAGACATGGCACAGGAACTTGAATGTGAGGGGTTGTAGAACTAGCTCTTAGGTAGCCTTCGGGCTGTTGCAGTCTTACGACAGCAAGGGCATCCGCCGTGAGTAATAGATCTCCTCCCATCATTCAAGGTTCCATTTCGCACTCTCTTCGGTTTTCACAGAATTATTTCCATCATAATGACACGAACGACCGCTGCTGCGTCGAGCTTATTATTAGCCTCGAAAGCGGTTGGGGGCGGGCGGTTTGGTTAACCGTCGTAATGAGCGTCCTCTTTCTGTCCGTGGTACTTTAAACTTTCCTTCTCTTATTCCGAATTTTTTGTGGAAACCAGGTTCATAGGTCCCCAGCCACATCCCGAGTATAAGAGTCGCTACCAGAAGCCTGGTTGAAAAAAAAATTAAAGATTAAAAATTAAAACCGGACAAATTAAAAAGGGATATTATACACATTAAAAACACCAAAAGCGGAAAGGCAGCCCTCCTAGCTCTAAATACCCAACAAACTCGATGTTGAATTTTTTTTCACTTCTAAAAGAACATAAAAAACGGTTTAAATATTTCCGGAAAATTCAAAATTTATTTTTATAAAAGCAATTTTCATGATTTTCTATTGAAAACTGACGAGACATGGCACAGAAACTTGAATGTGAGGGGTTGTAGAACTAGCTCTGAGGTAGCCTTCGGGCTGTTGCATTCTTAGGACAGCAAGGGCATCCACCGTGAGTAATAGATCTCCTCCCATCATTCAAGGTTCCATTTCGCACCCTCTTCGGTTTTCACAGATTTATTTCCTTCATAATGACACGAACGACCGCTGCTGCGTCGAGCTTATTATTAGCCTCGAAAGCGGTTGGGGGCGGGCAGGTGGGTCATCCGTCGTAATGAGCTTCCTCTTTCTGTCCGTGGCACTTTAAACTTTCCTTCTCTTATTCCGACTCTTTTGTGGAAACCAGGTTCATAGGTCCCCAGCCACATCCCGAGTATAAGAGTCGCTACCAGAAGCCTGGTTGAAAAAAAAAATAAAAATTAAAAATTAAAACCGGACAAATATAAAAGGGATATTACACACATTAAAAACAACAAAAAGCGGGAAGGCAGGCCTCGTAGCTCTAAATACCAAACGAACTCTATGTTGAATTTCTTTTCACTTCTAAAAGAACATAAAAAACGGTTTAAATATTTCCGGAAAATTCAAAATTTATTTTTATAAAAGCAATTTTCATGACTTTCTGTTGAAAACTGACGAGACATGGCACAGGAACTTGAATGTGAGGGGTTGTAGAACTAGCTCTTAGGTAGCCTTCGGGCTGTTGCAGTCTTACGACAGCAAGGGCATCCGCCGTGAGTAATAGATCTCCTCCCATCATTCAAGGTTCCATTTCGCACTCTCTTCGGTTTTCACAGATTTATTTCCTTCATAATGACACGAACGACCGCTGCTGCGTCGAGCTTATTATTAGCCTCGAAAGCGGTTGGGGGCGGGCGGGTGGGTCAACCGTCGTAATGAGCGTCCTCTTTCTGTCCGTGGTACTTTAAACTTTCCTTCTCTTATTCCGACTCTTTTGTGGAAACCAGGATCATATGTCCCCAGCAGCATCCCGAGTATAAGAGTCGCTACCAGAAGCCTGGTTGAAAAAAAAAATAAAAATTAAAAATTAAAACCGGACAAATATAAAAGGGATATTACACACATTAAAAACACCAAAAAGCGGGAAGGCAGGCCTCGTAGCTCTAAATACCAAACGAACTCTATGTTGAATAATTTTTTACTTCTAAAAGAACATAAAAAACGGTTTAAGTATTTCCGGAAAATTCAAAATTTATTTTTATAAAAGCAATTTTCTTGATTTTCTGTTGAAAACTGACGAGACATGGCACAGGAACTTGAATGTGAGGGGTTGTAGAACTAGCTCTTAGATAGACTTCGGGCTATTGCAGTCTTACGACAGCAAGGGCATCCGCCGTGAGTAATAGATCTCCTCCCATCATTCAAGGTTCCATTTCGCACTCTCTTCGGTTTTCACAGAATTATTTCTTCATAATGTCTGAACCGCGTTTAAGAACACATTGAATACCAAACGAACTCTATGTTCAATTTTTTTTCATTTCTAAAAGAAACTAAAAAACGGGTTAAATTTTTCGGGAAAATGCGAAATTTATTTTAATAAAAGCAATTTTCATGACTTTCTGTTGAAAACTGACGAGACATGGCACAGGAACTTGAATGTGAGGGGTTGTAGAACTAGCTCTTAGGTAGCCTTCGGGCTGTTGCAGTCTTACGACAGCAAGGGCATCCGCCGTGAGTAATAGATCTCCTCCCATCATTCAAGGTTCCATTTCGCACTCTCTTCGGTTTTCACAGAATTATTTCCATCATAATGACACGAACGACCGCTGCTGCGTCGAGCTTATTATTAGCCTCGAAAGCGGTTGGGGGCGGGCGGGTGGGTTAACCGTCGTAATGAGCGTCCTCTTTCTGTCCGTGGTACTTTAAACTTTCCTTCTCTTATTCCGAATTTTTTGTGGAAACCAGGTTCATAGGTCCCCAGCCACATCCCGAGTATAAGAGTCGCTACAAGAAGCCTGGTTGAAAAAAAAATTAAAGATTAAAAGTTAAAACCGGACAAATTAAAAAGGGATATTATACACATTAAAAACACCAAAAGCGGAAAGGCAGTCCTCGTAGCTCTAAATACCAAACAAACTCGATGTTGAATTTTTTTTCACTTCTAAAAGAACATAAAAAACGGTTTAAATATTTCCGGAAAATTCAAAATTTATTTTTATAAAAGCAATTTTCATGATTTTCTATTGAAAACTGACGAGACATGGCACAGAAACTTGAATGTGAGGGGTTGTAGAACTAGCTCTGAGGTAGCCTTCGGGCTGTTGCAGTCTTAGGACAGCAAGGGCATCCGCCGTGAGTAATAGATCTCCTCCCATCATTCAAGGTTCCATTTCGCACCCTCTTCGGTTTTCACAGATTTATTTCCTTCATAATGTCTGAAACGCGTTTAAGAACACTTTGAATACCAACCGAACTCTATGTTGAATTTTTTTTCACTTCTAAAAGAACATAAAAAACGGGTTAAATTTTTCGGTAAAATGCGAAATTTATTTTAATAAAAGCAATTTTCATGACTTTCTGTTGAAAACTGACGAGACATGGCACAGGAACTTGAATGTGAGGGGTTGTAGAACTAGCTCTTAGGTAGCCTTCGGGCTGTTGCAGTCTTAGGACAGCAAGGGCATCCGCCGTGAGTAATAGATCTCCTCCCATCATTCAAGGTTCCATTTCGCACTCTCTTCGGTTTTCACAGATTTATTTCCTTCATAATGACACGAACGACCGCTGCTGCGTCGAGCTTATTATTAGCCTCGAAAGCGGTTGGGGGCGGGCGGGTGGGTCATCCGTCGTAATGAGCGTCCTCTTTCTGTCCGCTGTACTTTAAACTTTCCTTCTCTTATTACGACTCTTTTGTGGAAACCAGGTTCATATGTCCCCAGAAGCATCCCGATTATAAGAGTCGCTACCAGAAGCCTGGTTGAAAAAAAAAAATTAAAAATTAAAACCGGACAAATTTAAAAGGGATATTACACACATTAAAAACACCAAAAAGCGGGAAGGCAGGCCTCGTAGCTCTAAATACCAAACGAACTCTATGTTGAATTTCTTTTCACTTCTAAAAGAACATAAAAAACGGTTTAAATATTTCCGGAAAATTCAAAATTTATTTTTATAAAAGCAATTTTCTTGATTTTCTGTTGAAAACTGACGAGACATGGCACAGGAACTTGAATGTGAGGGGTTGTAGAACTAGCTCTTAGATAGACTTCGGGCTATTGCAGTCTTACGACAGCAAGGGCATCCGCCGTGAGTAATAGATCTCCTCCCATCATTCAAGGTTCCATTTCGCACTCTCTTCGGTTTTCACAGAATTATTTCCATCATAATGACACGAACGACCGCTACTGCGTCGAGCTTATTATTAGCCTCGAAAGCGGTTGGGGGCGGGCGGGTGGGTTAACCGCCGTAATGAGCGTCCTCTTTCTGTCCGTGGTACTTTAAACTTTCCTTTTCTTATTCCGAATTTTTTGTGGAAACCAGGTTCATAGGTCCCCAGCCACATCCCGAGTATAAGAGTCGCTACCAGAAGCCTGGTTGAAAAAAAAATTAAAGATTAAAAGTTAAAACCGGACAAATTAAAAAGGGATATTATACACATTAAAAACACCAAAAGCGGAAAGGCAGTCCTCGTAGCTCTAAATACCAAACAAACTCGATGTTGAATTTTTTTTCACTTCTAAAAGAACATAAAAAACGGTTTAAATATTTCCGGAAAATTCAAAATTTATTTTTATAAAAGCAATTTTCATGATTTTCTATTGAAAACTGACGAGACATGGCACAGAAACTTGAATGTGAGGGGTTGTAGAACTAGCTCTGAGGTAGCCTTCGGGCTGTTGCAGTCTTAGGACAGCAAGGGCATCCGCCGTGAGTAATAGATCTCCTCCCATCATTCAAGGTTCCATTTCGCACTCTCTTCGGTTTTCACAGAATTATTTCCATCATAATGACACGAACGACCGCTGCTGCGTCGAGCTTATTATTAGCCTCGAAAGCGGTTGGGGGCGGGCGGGTGGGTTAACCGTCGTAATGAGCGTCCTCTTTCTGTCCGTGGTACTTTAAACTTTCCTTCTCTTATTCCGAATTTTTTGTGGAAACCAGGTTCATAGGTCCCCAGCCACATCCCGAGTATAAGAGTCGCTACCAGAAGCCTGGTTGAAAAAAAAATTAAAGATTAAAAGTTAAAACCGGACAAATTAAAAAGGGATATTATACACATTAAAAACACCAAAAGCGGAAAGGCAGTCCTCGTAGCTCTAAATACCAAACAAACTCGATGTTGAATTTTTTTTCACTTCTAAAAGAACATAAAAAACGGTTTAAATATTTCCGGAAAATTCAAAATTTATTTTTATAAAAGCAATTTTCATGATTTTCTATTGAAAACTGACGAGACATGGCACAGAAACTTGAATGTGAGGGGTTGTAGAACTAGCTCTGAGGTAGCCTTCGGGCTGTTGCAGTCTTAGGACAGCAAGGGCATCCGCCGTGAGTAATAGATCTCCTCCCATCATTCAAGGTTCCATTTCGCACCCTCTTCGGTTTTCACAGATTTATTTCCTTCATAATGTCTGAAACGCGTTTAAGAACACTTTGAATACCAACCGAACTCTATGTTGAATTTTTTTTCACTTCTAAAAGAACATAAAAAACGGGTTAAATTTTTCGGTAAAATGCGAAATTTATTTTAATAAAAGCAATTTTCATGACTTTCTGTTGAAAACTGACGAGACATGGCACAGGAACTTGAATGTGAGGGGTTGTAGAACTAGCTCTTAGGTAGCCTTCGGGCTGTTGCAGTCTTAGGACAGCAAGGGCATCCGCCGTGAGTAATAGATCTCCTCCCATCATTCAAGGTTCCATTTCGCACTCTCTTCGGTTTTCACAGATTTATTTCCTTCATAATGACACGAACGACCGCTGCTGCGTCGAGCTTATTATTAGCCTCGAAAGCGGTTGGGGGCGGGCGGGTGGGTCATCCGTCGTAATGAGCGTCCTCTTTCTGTCCGCTGTACTTTAAACTTTCCTTCTCTTATTACGACTCTTTTGTGGAAACCAGGTTCATATGTCCCCAGAAGCATCCCGATTATAAGAGTCGCTACCAGAAGCCTGGTTGAAAAAAAAAATTAAAAATTAAAACCGGACAAATTTAAAAGGGATATTACACACATTAAAAACACCAAAAAGCGGGAAGGCAGGCCTCGTAGCTCTAAATACCAAACGAACTCTATGTTGAATTTCTTTTCACTTCTAAAAGAACATAAAAAACGGTTTAAATATTTCCGGAAAATTCAAAATTTATTTTTATAAAAGCAATTTTCTTGATTTTCTGTTGAAAACTGACGAGACATGGCACAGGAACTTGAATGTGAGGGGTTGTAGAACTAGCTCTTAGATAGACTTCGGGCTATTGCAGTCTTACGACAGCAAGGGCATCCGCCGTGAGTAATAGATCTCCTCCCATCATTCAAGGTTCCATTTCGCACTCTCTTCGGTTTTCACAGAATTATTTCTTCATAATGTCTGAACCGCGTTTAAGAACACATTGAATACCAAACGAACTCTATGTTCAATTTTTTTTTCATTTCAAAAAGAAACTAAAAAACGGGTTAAATTTTTCGGGAAAATGCGAAATTTATTTTAATAAAAGCAATTTTCATGACTTTCTGTTGAAAACTGACGAGACATGGCACAGGAACTTGAATGTGAGGGGTTGTAGAACTAGCTCTTAGGTAGCCTTCGGGCTGTTGCAGTCTTACGACAGCAAGGGCATCCGCCGTGAGTAATAGATCTCCTCCCATCATTCAAGGTTCCATTTCGCACTCTCTTCGGTTTTCACAGAATTATTTCCATCATAATGACACGAACGACCGCTACTGCGTCGAGCTTATTATTAGCCTCGAAAGCGGTTGGGGGCGGGCGGGTGGGTTAACCGCCGTAATGAGCGTCCTCTTTCTGTCCGTGGTACTTTAAACTTTCCTTTTCTTATTCCGAATTTTTTGTGGAAACCAGGTTCATAGGTCCCCAGCCACATCCCGAGTATAAGAGTCGCTACCAGAAGCCTGGTTGAAAAAAAAATTAAAGATTAAAAGTTAAAACCGGACAAATTAAAAAGGGATATTATACACATTAAAAACACCAAAAGCGGAAAGGCAGTCCTCGTAGCTCTAAATACCAAACAAACTCGATGTTGAATTTTTTTTCACTTCTAAAAGAACATAAAAAACGGTTTAAATATTTCCGGAAAATTCAAAATTTATTTTTATAAAAGCAATTTTCATGATTTTCTATTGAAAACTGACGAGACATGGCACAGAAACTTGAATGTGAGGGGTTGTAGAACTAGCTCTGAGGTAGCCTTCGGGCTGTTGCAGTCTTAGGACAGCAAGGGCATCCGCCGTGAGTAATAGATCTCCTCCCATCATTCAAGGTTCCATTTCGCACCCTCTTCGGTTTTCACAGATTTATTTCCTTCATAATGTCTGAAACGCGTTTAAGAACACTTTGAATACCAACCGAACTCTATGTTGAATTTTTTTTCACTTCTAAAAGAACATAAAAAACGGGTTAAATTTTTCGGTAAAATGCGAAATTTATTTTAATAAAAGCAATTTTCATGACTTTCTGTTGAAAACTGACGAGACATGGCACAGGAACTTGAATGTGAGGGGTTGTAGAACTAGCTCTTAGGTAGCCTTCGGGCTGTTGCAGTCTTAGGACAGCAAGGGCATCCGCCGTGAGTAATAGATCTCCTCCCATCATTCAAGGTTCCATTTCGCACTCTCTTCGGTTTTCACAGATTTATTTCCTTCATAATGACACGAACGACCGCTGCTGCGTCGAGCTTATTATTAGCCTCGAAAGCGGTTGGGGGCGGGCGGGTGGGTCATCCGTCGTAATGAGCGTCCTCTTTCTGTCCGCTGTACTTTAAACTTTCCTTCTCTTATTACGACTCTTTTGTGGAAACCAGGTTCATATGTCCCCAGAAGCATCCCGATTATAAGAGTCGCTACCAGAAGCCTGGTTGAAAAAAAAAATTAAAAATTAAAACCGGACAAATTTAAAAGGGATATTACACACATTAAAAACACCAAAAAGCGGGAAGGCAGGCCTCGTAGCTCTAAATACCAAACGAACTCTATGTTGAATTTCTTTTCACTTCTAAAAGAACATAAAAAACGGTTTAAATATTTCCGGAAAATTCAAAATTTATTTTTATAAAAGCAATTTTCTTGATTTTCTGTTGAAAACTGACGAGACATGGCACAGGAACTTGAATGTGAGGGGTTGTAGAACTAGCTCTTAGATAGACTTCGGGCTATTGCAGTCTTACGACAGCAAGGGCATCCGCCGTGAGTAATAGATCTCCTCCCATCATTCAAGGTTCCATTTCGCACTCTCTTCGGTTTTCACAGAATTATTTCTTCATAATGTCTGAACCGCGTTTAAGAACACATTGAATACCAAACGAACTCTATGTTCAATTTTTTTTTCATTTCAAAAAGAAACTAAAAAACGGGTTAAATTTTTCGGGAAAATGCGAAATTTATTTTAATAAAAGCAATTTTCATGACTTTCTGTTGAAAACTGACGAGACATGGCACAGGAACTTGAATGTGAGGGGTTGTAGAACTAGCTCTTAGGTAGCCTTCGGGCTGTTGCAGTCTTACGACAGCAAGGGCATCCGCCGTGAGTAATAGATCTCCTCCCATCATTCAAGGTTCCATTTCGCACTCTCTTCGGTTTTCACAGAATTATTTCCATCATAATGACACGAACGACCGCTACTGCGTCGAGCTTATTATTAGCCTCGAAAGCGGTTGGGGGCGGGCGGGTGGGTTAACCGCCGTAATGAGCGTCCTCTTTCTGTCCGTGGTACTTTAAACTTTCCTTTTCTTATTCCGAATTTTTTGTGGAAACCAGGTTCATAGGTCCCCAGCCACATCCCGAGTATAAGAGTCGCTACCAGAAGCCTGGTTGAAAA
The DNA here is from genome assembly GCA_963932465.1 of Maratus speciosus. Classification (NCBI taxonomy): domain Eukaryota; kingdom Metazoa; phylum Arthropoda; class Arachnida; order Araneae; family Salticidae; genus Maratus; species Maratus speciosus. Next base: position 137,662,298 of record OZ010798.1, read on the forward strand.
AAAAATTAAAGATTAAAAGTTAAAACCGGACAAATTAAAAAGGGATATTATACACATTAAAAACACCAAAAGCGGAAAGGCAGTCCTCGTAGCTCTAAATACCAAACAAACTCGATGTTGAATTTTTTTTCACTTCTAAAAGAACATAAAAAACGGTTTAAATATTTCCGGAAAATTCAAAATTTATTTTTATAAAAGCAATTTTCATGATTTTCTATTGAAAACTGACGAGACATGGCACAGAAACTTGAATGTGAGGGGTTGTAGAACTAGCTCTGAGGTAGCCTTCGGGCTGTTGCAGTCTTAGGACAGCAAGGGCATCCGCCGTGAGTAATAGATCTCCTCCCATCATTCAAGGTTCCATTTCGCACCCTCGTCGGTTTTCACAGATTTATTTCCTTCATAATGTCTGAAACGCGTTTAAGAGCACTTTGAATACCAACCGAACTCTATGTTGAATTTTTTTTCACTTCTAAAAGAACATAAAAAACGGGTTAAATTTTTCGGTAAAATGCGAAATTTATTTTAATAAAAGCAATTTTCATGACTTTCTGTTGAAAACTGACGAGACATGGCACAGGAACTTGAATGTGAGGGGTTGTAGAACTAGCTCTTAGGTAGCCTTCGGGCTGTTGCAGTCTTAGGACAGCAAGGGCATCCGCCGTGAGTAATAGATCTCCTCCCATCATTCAAGGTTCCATTTCGCACTCTCTTCGGTTTTCACAGATTTATTTCCTTCATAATGACACGAACGACCGCTGCTGCGTCGAGCTTATTATTAGCCTCGAAAGCGGTTGGTTGCGGGCGGGTGGGTCATCCGTCGTAATGAGCGTCCTCTTTCTGTCCGTTGTACTTTAAACTTTCCTTCTCTTATTACGACTCTTTTGTGGAAACCAGGTTCATATGTCCCCAGAAGCATCCCGATTATAAGAGTCGCTACCAGAAGCCTGGTTGAAAAAAAAAATTAAAAATTAAAACCGGACAAATTTAAAAGGGATATTACACACATTAAAAACACCAAAAAGCGGGAAGGCAGGCCTCGTAGCTCTAAATACCAAACGAACTCTATGTTGAATTTCTTTTCACTTCTAAAAGAACATAAAAAACGGTTTAAATATTTCCGGAAAATTCAAAATTTATTTTTATAAAAGCAATTTTCTTGATTTTCTGTTGAAAACTGACGAGACATGGCACAGGAACTTGAATGTGAGGGGTTGTAGAACTAGCTCTTAGATAGACTTCGGGCTATTGCAGTCTTACGACAGCAAGGGCATCCGCCGTGAGTAATAGATCTCCTCCCATCATTCAAGGTTCCATTTCGCACTCTCTTCGGTTTTCACAGAATTATTTCTTCATAATGTCTGAACCGCGTTTAAGAACACATTGAATACCAAACGAACTCTATGTTCAATTTTTTTTCATTTCAAAAAGAAACTAAAAAACGGGTTAAATTTTTCGGGAAAATGCGAAATTTATTTTAATAAAAGCAATTTTCATGACTTTCTGTTGAAAACTGACGAGACATGGCACAGGAACTTGAATGTGAGGGGTTGTAGAACTAGCTCTTAGGTAGCCTTCGGGCTGTTGCAGTCTTACGACAGCAAGGGCATCCGCCGTGAGTAATAGATCTCCTCCCATCATTCAAGGTTCCATTTCGCACTCTCTTCGGTTTTCACAGAATTATTTCCATCATAATGACACGAACGACCGCTGCTGCGTCGAGCTTATTATTAGCCTCGAAAGCGGTTGGGGGCGGGCGGGTGGGTTAACCGCCGTAATGAGCGTCCTCTTTCTGTCCGTGGTACTTTAAACTTTCCTTCTCTTATTCCGAATTTTTTGTGGAAACCAGGTTCATAGGTCCCCAGCCACATCCCGAGTATAAGAGTCGCTACCAGAAGCCTGGTTGAAAAAAAAATTAAAGATTAAAAGTTAAAACCGGACAAATTAAAAAGGGATATTATACACATTAAAAACACCAAAAGCGGAAAGGCAGTCCTCGTAGCTCTAAATACCAAACAAACTCGATGTTGAATTTTTTTTCACTTCTAAAAGAACATAAAAAACGGTTTAAATATTTCCGGAAAATTCAAAATTTATTTTTATAAAAGCAATTTTCATGATTTTCTATTGAAAACTGACGAGACATGGCACAGAAACTTGAATGTGAGGGGTTGTAGAACTAGCTCTGAGGTAGCCTTCGGGCTGTTGCAGTCTTAGGACAGCAAGGGCATCCGCCGTGAGTAATAGATCTCCTCCCATCATTCAAGGTTCCATTTCGCACCCTCGTCGGTTTTCACAGATTTATTTCCTTCATAATGTCTGAAACGCGTTTAAGAGCACTTTGAATACCAACCGAACTCTATGTTGAATTTTTTTTCACTTCTAAAAGAACATAAAAAACGGGTTAAATTTTTCGGTAAAATGCGAAATTTATTTTAATAAAAGCAATTTTCATGACTTTCTGTTGAAAACTGACGAGACATGGCACAGGAACTTGAATGTGAGGGGTTGTAGAACTAGCTCTTAGGTAGCCTTCGGGCTGTTGCAGTCTTAGGACAGCAAGGGCATCCGCCGTGAGTAATAGATCTCCTCCCATCATTCAAGGTTCCATTTCGCACTCTCTTCGGTTTTCACAGATTTATTTCCTTCATAATGACACGAACGACCGCTGCTGCGTCGAGTTTATTATTAGCCTCGAAAGCGGTTGGGGGCGGGCGGGTGGGTCATCCGTCGTAATGAGCGTCCTCTTTCTGTCCGTTGTACTTTAAACTTTCCTTCTCTTATTACGACTCTTTTGTGGAAACCAGGTTCATATGTCCCCAGAAGCATCCCGATTATAAGAGTCGCTACCAGAAGCCTGGTTGAAAAAAAAAATTAAAAATTAAAACCGGACAAATTTAAAAGGGATATTACACACATTAAAAACACCAAAAAGCGGCAAGGCAGGCCTCGTAGCTCTAAATACCAAACGAACTCTATGTTGAATTTCTTTTCACTTCTAAAAGAACATAAAAAACGGTTTAAATATTTCCGGAAAATTCAAAATTTATTTTTATAAAAGCAATTTTCTTGATTTTCTGTTGAAAACTGACGAGACATGGCACAGGAACTTGAATGTGAGGGGTTGTAGAACTAGCTCTTAGATAGACTTCGGGCTATTGCAGTCTTACGACAGCAAGGGCATCCGCCGTGAGTAATAGATCTCCTCCCATCATTCAAGGTTCCATTTCGCACTCTCTTCGGTTTTCACAGAATTATTTCTTCATAATGTCTGAACCGCGTTTAAGAACACATTGAATACCAAACGAACTCTATGTTCAATTTTTTTTCATTTCTAAAAGAAACTAAAAAACGGGTTAAATTTCTCGGGAAAATGCGAAATTTATTTTAATAAAAGCAATTTTCATGACTTTCTGTTGAAAACTGACGAGACATGGCACAGGAACTTGAATGTGAGGGGTTGTAGAACTAGCTCTTAGGTAGCCTTCGGGCTGTTGCAGTCTTACGACAGCAAGGGCATCCGCCGTGAGTAATAGATCTCCTCAGATCATTCAAGGTTCCATTTCGCACTCTCTTCGGTTTTCACAGAATTATTTCCATCATAATGACACGAACGACCGCTGCTGCGTTGAGCTTATTATTAGCCTCGAAAGCGGTTGGGGGCGGGCGGGTGGGTTAACCGTCGTAATGAGCGTCCTCTTTCTGTCCGTGGTACTTTAAACTTTCCTTCTCTTATTCCGAATTTTTTGTGGAAACCAGGTTCATAGGTCCCCAGCCACATCCCGAGTATAAGAGTCGCTACCAGAAGCCTGGTTGAAAAAAAAATTAAAGATTAAAAGTTAAAACCGGACAAATTTAAAAGGGATATTACACACATTAAAAACACCAAAAAGCGGGAAGGCAGGCCTCGTAGCTCTAAATACCAAACGAACTCTATGTTGAATTTCTTTTCACTTCTAAAAGAACATAAAAAAGGTTTAAATATTTCCGGAAAATTCAAAATTTATTTTTATAAAAGCAATTTTCTTGATTTTCTGTTGAAAACTGACGAGACATGGCACAGGAACTTGAATGTGAGGGGTTGTAGAACTAGCTCTTAGATAGACTTCGGGCTATTGCAGTCTTACGACAGCAAGGGCATCCGCCGTGAGTAATAGATCTCCTCCCATCATTCAAGGTTCCATTTCGCACTCTCTTCGGTTTTCACAGAATTATTTCTTCATAATGTCTGAACCGCGTTTAAGAACACATTGAATACCAAACGAACTCTATGTTCAATTTTTTTTTCATTTCTAAAAGAAACTAAAAAACGGGTTAAATTTTTCGGGAAAATGCGAAATTTATTTTAATAAAAGCAATTTTCATGACTTTCTGTTGAAAACTGACGAGACATGGCACAGGAACTTGAATGTGAGGGGTTGTAGAACTAGCTCTTAGGTAGCCTTCGGGCTGTTGCAGTCTTACGACAGCAAGGGCATCCGCCGTGAGTAATAGATCTCCTCCCATCATTCAAGGTTCCATTTCGCACTCTCTTCGGTTTTCACAGAATTATTTCCATCATAATGACACGAACGACCGCTGCTGCGTCGAGCTTATTATTAGCCTCGAAAGCGGTTGGGGGCGGGCGGGTGGGTTAACCGTCGTAATGAGCGTCCTCTTTCTGTCCGTGGTACTTTAAACTTTCCTTCTCTTATTCCGAATTTTTTTTGGAAACCAGGTTCATAGGTCCCCAGCCACATCCCGAGTATAAGAGTCGCTACCAGAAGCCTGGTTGAAAAAAAAATTAAAGATTAAAAGTTAAAACCGCACAAATTAAAAAAGGATATTATACACATTAAAAACACCAAAAGCGGAAAGGCAGTCCTCGTAGCTCTAAATACCAAACAAACTCGATGTTGAATTTTTTTCACTTCTAAAAGAACATAAAAAACGGTTTAAATATTTCCGGAAAATTCAAAATTTATTTTTATAAAAGCAATTTTCATGATTTTCTATTGAAAACTGACGAGACATGGCACAGAAACTTGAATGTGAGGGGTTGTAGAACTAGCTCTGAGGTAGCCTTCGGGCTGTTGCAGTCTTAGGACAGCAAGGGCATCCGCCGTGAGTAATAGATCTCCTCCCATCATTCAAGGTTCCATTTCGCACCCTCTTCGGTTTTCACAGATTTATTTCCTTCATAATGTCTGAAACGCGTTTAAGAACACTTTGAATACCAACCGAACTCTATGTTGAATTTTTTTTCACTTCTAAAAGAACATAAAAAACGGGTTAAATTTTTCGGTAAAATGCGAAATTTATTTTAATAAAAGCAATTTTCATGACTTTCTGTTGAAAACTGACGAGACATGGCACAGGAACTTGAATGTGAGTGGTTGTAGAACTAGCTCTTAGGTAGCCTTCGGGCTGTTGCAGTCTTAGGACAGCAAGGGCATCCGCCGTGAGTAATAGATCTCCTCCCATCATTCAAGGTTCCATTTCGCACTCTCTTCGGTTTTCACAGATTTATTTCCTTCATAATGACACGAACGACCGCTGCTGCGTCGAGCTTATTATTAGCCTCGAAAGCGGTTGGGGGCGGGCGGGTGGGTCATCCGTCGTAATGAGCGTCCTCTTTCTGTCCGTTGTACTTTAAACTTTCCTTCTCTTATTACGACTCTTTTGTGGAAACCAGGTTCATATGTCCCCAGAAGCATCCCGATTATAAGAGTCGCTACCAGAAGCCTGGTTGAAAAAAAAAATTAAAAATTAAAACCGGACAAATTTAAAAGGGATATTACACACATTAAAAACACCAAAAAGCGGGAAGGCAGGCCTCGTAGCTCTAAATACCAAACGAACTCTATGTTGAATTTCTTTTCACTTCTAAAAGAACATAAAAAACGGTTTAAATATTTCCGGAAAATTCAAAATTTATTTTTATAAAAGCAATTTTCTTGATTTTCTGTTGAAAACTGACGAGACATGGCACAGGAACTTGAATGTGAGGGGTTGTAGAACTAGCTCTTAGATAGACTTCGGGCTATTGCAGTCTTACGACAGCAAGGGCATCCGCCGTGAGTAATAGATCTCCTCCCATCATTCAAGGTTCCATTTCGCACTCTCTTCGGTTTTCACAGAATTATTTCTTCATAATGTCTGAACCGCGTTTAAGAACACATTGAATACCAAACGAACTCTATGTTCAATTTTTTTTCATTTCTAAAAGAAACTAAAAAACGGGTTAAATTTTTCGGGAAAATGCGAAATTTATTTTAATAAAGCAATTTTCATGACTTTCTGTTGAAAACTGACGAGACATGGCACAGGAACATGAATGTGAGGGGTTGTAGAACTAGCTCTTAGGTAGCCTTCGGGCTGTTGCAGCCTTACGACAGCAAGGGCATCCGCCGTGAGTAATAGATCTCCTCCCATCATTCAAGGTTCCATTTCGCACTCTCTTCGGTTTTCACAGATTTATTTCCTTCATAATGACACGAACGACCGCTGCTGCGTCGAGCTTATTATTAGCCTCGAAAGCGGTTGGGGGCGGGCGGTAGGCTCAACCGTCGTAATGAGCGTCCTCTTTCTGTCCGTGGTACTTTAAACTTTCCTTCTCTTATTCCGACTCTTTTGTGGAAACCAGGTTCATATGTCCCCAGCAGCATCCCGAGTATAAGAGTCGCTACCAGAAGCCTGGTTGAAAAAAAAAATTAAAAATTAAAAATTAAAACCGGACAAATATAAAAGGGATATTACACACATTGAAAACAGCAAAAATCGGGAAGGCAGGCCTCCTAGCTCTAAATACCAAACGAACTCTATGTTGAATTTCTTTTCACTTCTAAAAGAACATATAAAACGGTTTAAATATTTCCGGAAAATTCAAAATTTATTTTTATAAAAGCAATTTTCTTGATTTTCTGTTGAAAACTGACGAGACATGGCACAGGAACTTGAATGTGAGGGGTTGTGGAACTAGCTCTTAGATAGACTTCGGGCTATTGCAGTCTTACGACAGCAAGGGCATCCGCCGTGAGTAATAGATCTCCTCCCATAATTCAAGGTTCCATTTCGCACTCTCTTCGGTTTTCACAGATTTATTTCCTTCATAATGTCTGAAACGCGTTTAAGAACACTTTGAAAACCAAACGAACTCTATGTTGAATTATTTTTCACTTCTAAAAGAACATAAGAAACGGGTTAAATTTTTCGGTAAAATGCGAAATTTATTTTAATAAAAGCAATTTTCATTACTTTCTGTTGAAAACTGACGAGACATGGCACAGGAACTTGAATGTGAGGGGTTGTAGAACTAGCTCTTAGGTAGCCTTCGGGCTGTTGCAGTCTTACGACAGCAAGGGCATCCGCCGTGAGTAATAGATCTCCTCCCATCATTCAAGGTTCCATTTCGCACTCTCTTCGGTTTTCATAGAATTATTTCCATCATAATGACAAGAACGACCGCTGCTGCGTCGAGGTTATTATTAGCCTCGAAAGCGGTTGGGGGCGGGCGGGTGGGTTAACCGTCGTAATGAGCGTCCTCTTTCTGTCCGTGGTACTTTAAACTTTCCTTCTCTTATTCCGAATTTTTTGTGGAAACCAGGTTCATAGGTCCCCAGCCACATCCCGAGTATAAGAGTCGCTACCAGAAGCCTGGTTGAAAAAAAAATTAAAGATTAAAAATTAAAACCGGACAAATTAAAAAGGGATATTATACACATTAAAAACACCAAAAGCGGAAAGGCAGTCCTCGTAGCTCTAAATACCAAACAAACTCGATGTTGAATTTTTTTTCACTTCTAAAAGAACATAAAAAACGGTTTAAATATTTCCGGAAAATTCAAAATTTATTTTTATAAAAGCAATTTTCATGATTTTCTATTGAAAACTGACGAGACATGGCACAGAAACTTGAATGTGAGGGGTTGTAGAAAAAGCTTTGAGGTAGCCTTCGGGCTGTTGCAGTCTTAGGACAGCAAGGGCATCCGCCGTGAGTAATAGATCTCCTCCCATCATTCAAGGTTCCATTTCGCACTCTCTTCGGTTTTCACAGATTTATTTCCTTCATAATGTCTGAAACGCGTTTAAGAACACTTTGAATACCAACCGAACTCTATGTTGAATTTTTTTTCAGAACATAAAAAACGGGTTAAATTTTTCGGTAAAATGCGAAATTTATTTTAATAAAAGCAATTTTCATGACTTTCTGTTGAAAACTGACGAGACATGGCACAGGAACTTGAATGTGAGGGGTTGTAGAGCTAGCTCTTAGGTAGCCTTCGGGCTGTTGGAGTCTTAAGACAGCAAGGGCATCCGCCGTGAGTAATAGATCTCCTCCCATCATTCAAGGTTCCATTTTGCACTCTCTTCGGTTTTCACAGATTTATTTCCTTCATAATGTCTGAAACGCGTTTAAGAACACTTTGAATTCCAAACGAACTCTATGTTGAATTATTTTTCACTTCTAAAAGAACATAAAAAACGGGTTAAATTTTTCGGACTTTCTATTGAAAACTGACGAGACATGGCACAGGAACTTGAATGTGAGGGGTTGTAGAACTAGCTCTTAGATAGACTTCGGGCTATTGCAGTCTTACGACAGCAAGGGCATCCGCCGTGAGTAATAGATCTCCTCCCATCATTCAAGGTTCCATTTCGCACTCTCTTCGGTTTTCACAGATTTATTTCCTTCATAATGTCTGAAACGCGTTTAAGAACACTTTGAATTCCAAACGAACTCTATGTTGAATTACTTTTCACTTCTAAAAGAACATAAAAAACGGGTTAAATTTTTCGTTAAAATGCGAAATATATTTTAATAAAAGCAATTTTCATGACTTTCTGTTGAAAACTGACGAGACATGGCACAGGAACTTGAATGTGAGGGGTTGTAGAACTAGCTCTTAGGTAGCCTTCGGGCTGTTGCAGTCTTACGACAGCAAGGGCATCCGCCGTGAGTAATAGATCTCCTCCCATCATTCAAGGTTCCATTTCGCACTCTCTTCGGTTTTCACAGAATTATTTCCATCATAATGACACGAACGACCGCTGATGCGTCGAGCTTATTATTAGCCTCGAAAGCGGTTGGGGGCGGGCGGGTGGGTTAACCGTCGTAATGAGCGTCCTCTTTCTGTCCGTGGTACTTTAAACTTTCCTTCTCTTATTCCGAATTTTTTGTGGAAACCAGGTTCATAGGTCCCCAGCCACATCCCGAGTATAAGAGTCGCTACCAGAAGCCTGGTTGAAAAAAAAAATTAAAGATTAAAAATTAAAACCGGACAAATTAAAAAGGGATATTATACACATTAAAAACACCAAAAGCGGAAAGGCAGTCCTCGTAGCTCTAATTACCAATCAAACTCGATGTTGAATTTTTTTTCACTTCTAAAAGAACATAAAAAACGGTTTAAATATTTCCGGAAAATTCAAAATTTATTTTTATAAAAGCAATTTTCATGATTTTCTATTGAAAACTGACGAGACATGGCACAGAAACTTGAATGTGAGGGGTTGTAGAACTAGCTCTGAGGTAGCCTTCGGGCTGTTGCAGTCTTAGGACAGCAAGGGCATCCGCCGTGAGTAATAGATCTCCTCCCATCATTCAAGGTTCCATTTCGCACCCTCTTCGGTTTTCACAGATTTATTTCCTTCATAATGTCTGAAACGCGTTTAAGAACACTTTGAATACCAACCGAACTCTATGTTGAATTTTTTTTCACTTCTAAAAGAACATAAAAAACGGGTTAAATTTTTCGGTAAAATGCGAAATTTATTTTAATAAAAGCAATTTTCATGACTTTCTGTTGAAAACTGACGAGACATGGCACAGGAACTTGAATGTGAGGGGTTGTAGAACTAGCTCTTAGGTAGCCTTCGGGCTGTTGCAGTCTTAGGACAGCAAGGGCATCCGCCGTGAGTAATAGATCTCCTCCCATCATTCAAGGTTCCATTTCGCATTCTCTTCGGTTTTCACAGATTTATTTCCTTCATAATGACACGAACGACCGCTGCTGCGTCGAGCTTATTATTAGCCTCGAAAGCGGTTGGGGGCGGGCGGTTGGGTCATCCGTCGTAATGAGCGTCCTCTTTCTGTCCGTGGCACTTTAAACTTTCCTTCTCTTATTCCGACTCTTTTGTGGAAACCAGGTTCATATGTCCCCAGCAGCATCCCAATTATAAGAGTCGCTACGAGAAGCCTGGTTGAAAAAAAAAATTAAAAATTAAAAATTAAAACCGGACAAATTTAAAAGGGATATTACACACATTAAAAACACCAGAAAGCGGGAAGGCAGGCCTCGTAGCTCTAAATACCAAACGAACTCTATGTTGAATAATTTTTTACTTCTAAAAGAACATAAAAAACGGTTTAAATATTTCCGGAAAATTCAAAATTTATTTTTATAAAAGCAATTTTCTTGATTTTCTGTTGAAAACTGACGAGACATGGCACAGGAACTTGAATGTGAGGGGTTGTAGAACTAGCTCTTAGATAGACTTCGGGCTATTGCAGTCTTACGACAGCAAGGGCATCCGCCGTGAGTAATAGATCTCCTCCCATCATTCAAGGTTCCATTTCGCACTCTCTTCGGTTTTCACAGATTTATTTCCTTCATAATGTCTGAAACGCGTTTAAGAACACTTTGATTTCCAAACGAACTCTTTGTTGAATTATTTTTCACTTCTAAAAGAACATAAAAAACGGGTTAAATTTTTCGGACTTTCTATTGAAAACTGACGAGACATGGCACAGGAACTTGAATGTGAGGGGTTGTAGAACTAGCTCTGAGGTAGTCTTCGGGCTTTTGCAGACTTACGACAGCAAGGGCATCCGCCGTGAGTAATAGATCTCCTCCCATCATTCAAGGTTCCATTTCGCACTCTCTTCGGTTTTCACAGAATTATTTCTTCATAATGTCTGAACCGCGTTTAAGAACACATTGAATACCAAACGAACTCTATGTTCAATTTTTTTTTCATTTCTAAAAGAAACTAAAAAACGGGTTAAATTTTTCGGGAAAATGCGAAATTTATTTTTTTTAAAAGCAATTTTCATGACTTTCTGTTGAAAACTGACGAGACATGGCGCAGGAACTTGAATGTGAGGAGTTGTAGAACTAGCTCTTAGGTAGCCTTCGGGCTGTTGCAGTCTTACGACAGCAAGGGCATCCGCCGTGAGTAATAGATCTCCTCCCATCATTCAAGGTTCCATTTCGCACTCTCTTCGGTTTTCACAGAATTATTTCCATCATAATGACACGAACGACCGCTGCTGCGTCGAGCTTATTATTAGCCTTGAAAGCGGTTGGGGGCGGGCGGTTGGGTTAACCGTCGTAATGAGCGTCCTCTTTCTGTGCGTGGTACTTTAAACTTTCCTTCTCTTATTCCGAATTTTTTGTGGAAACCAGATTAATAGGTCCCCAGCCACATCCCGAGTATAAGAGTCGCTACCAGAAGCCTGGTTGAAAAAAAAATTAAAGATTAAAAATTAAAACCGGACAAATTAAAAAGGGATATTATACACATTAAAAACACCAAAAGCGGAAAGGCAGTCCTTGTAGCTCTAAATACCAAACAAACTCGATGTTGAATTTTTTTTCACTTCTAAAAGAACATAAAAAACGGTTTAAATATTTCCGGAAAATGCGAAATTTATTTTAATAAAAGCAATTTTCATGACTTTCTGTTGAAAACTGACGAGACATGGCACAGGAACTTGAATGTGAGGGGTTGTAGAACTAGCTCTTAGGTAGCCTTCGGGCTGTTGCAGTCTTACGACAGCAAGGGCATCCGCCGTGAGTAATAGATCTCCTCCCATCATTCAAGGTTCCATTTCGCACTCTCTTCGGTTTTCACAGATTTATTTCCTTCATAATGACACGAACGACCGCAGCTGCGTCGAGCTTATTATTAGCCTCGAAAGCGGTTGGGGGCGGGCGGGTGGGTCATCCGTCGTAATGAGCGTCCTCTTTCTGTCCGTTGTACTTTAAACTTTCCTTCTCTTATTCCGACTCTTTTGTGGAAACCAGGTTCATATGTCCCCAGCAGCATCCCGATTATAAGAGTCGCTACCAGAAGCCTGGTTGAAAAAAAAAATTAAAAATTAAAAATTAAAACCGGACAAATTTAAAAGGGATATTACACACATTAAAAACACCAAAAAGCGGGAAGGCAGGCCTCGTAGCTCTAAATACCAAACGAACTCTATGTTGAATAATTTTTTACTTCTAAAAGAACATAAAAAACGGTTTAAATATTTCCGGAAGATTCAAAATTTATTTTTATAAATGCAATTTTCATGATTTTCTGTTGAAAACTGACGAGACATGGCACAGGAACATGAATGTGAGGGGTTGTAGAACTAGCTCTTAGGTAGCCTTCGGGCTGTTGCAGTCTTAGGACAGCAAGGGCATCCGCCGTGAGTAATAGATCTCCTCCCATCATTCAAGGTTCCATTTCGCACTCTCTTCGGTTTTCACAGATTTATTTCCTTCATAATGTCTGAAACGCGTTTAAGAACACTTTGAATACCAAACGAACTCTATGTTGAATTATTTTTCACTTCTAAAAGAACATAAAAAACGGGTTAAATTTTTCGGTAAAATGCGAAATTTATTTTAATAAAAGCAATTTTCATGACTTTCTGTTGAAAACTGACGAGACATGGCACAGGAACTTGAATGTGAGGGGTTGTAGAACTAGCTCTTAGGTAGCCTTCGGGCTGTTGCAGTCTTACGACAGCAAGGGCATCAGCCGTGAGTAATAGATCTCCTCCCATCATTCCAGGTTCAATTTCGCACTTTCTTCGGTTTTCACAGAATTATTTCCATCATAATGACACGAACGACCGCTGCTGCGTCGAGCTTATTATTAGCCTCGAAAGCGGTTGGGGGCGGGCGTGTGGGTTAACCGTCGTAATGAGCGTCCTCTTTCTGTCCGTGGTACTTTAAACTTTCCTTCTCTTATTCCGAATTTTTTGTGGAAACCAGGTTCATAGGTCCCCAGCCACATCCCGAGTATAAGAGTCGCTACCAGAAGCCTGGTTGAAAAAAAAATTAAAGATTAAAAATTAAAACCGGACAAATTAAAAAGGGATATTATACACATTAAAAACACCAAAAGCGGAAAGGCAGTCCTCGTAGCTCTAAATACCAATCAAACTCAATTTGAATTTTTTTTCACTTCTAAAAGAACATAAAAAACGGTTTAAATATTTCCGGAAAATTCAAAATTTATTTTTATAAAAGCAATTTTCATGATTTTCTATTGAAAACTGACGAGACATGGCACAGAAACTTGAATGTGAGGGGTTGTAGAACTAGCTTTGAGGTAGCCTTCGGGCTGTTGCAGTCTTAGGACAGCAAGGGCATCCGCCGTGAGTAATAGATCTCCTCCCATCATTCAAGGTTCCATTTCGCACTCTCTTCGGTTTTCACAGATTTATTTCCTTCATAATGTCTGAAACGCGTTTAAGAACACTTTGAATACCAACCGAACTCTATGTTGAATTTTTTTTCAGAACATAAAAAACGGGTTAAATTTTTCGGTAAAATGCGAAATTTATTTTAATAAAAGCAATTTTCATGACTTTCTGTTGAAAACTGACGAGACATGGCACAGGAACTTGAATGTGAGGGGTTGTAGAGCTAGCTCTTAGGTAGCCTTCGGGCTGTTGGAGTCTTAAGACAGCAAGGGCATCCGCCGTGAGTAATAGATCTCCTCCCATCATTCAAGGTTCCATTTCGCACTCTCTTCGGTTTTCACAGATTTATTTCCTTCATAATGTCTGAAACGCGTTTAAGAACACTTTGAATTCCAAACGAACTCTATGTTGAATTATTTTTCACTTCTAAAAGAACATAAAAAACGGGTTAAATTTTTCGGACTTTCTATTGAAAACTGACGAGACATGGCACAGGAACTTGAATGTGAGGGGTTGTAGAACTAGCTCTTAGATAGACTTCGGGCTATTGCAGTCTTACGACAGCAAGGGCATCCGCCGTGAGTAATAGATCTCCTCCCATCATTCAAGGTTCCATTTCGCACTCTCTTCGGTTTTCACAGATTTATTTCCTTCATAATGTCTGAAACGCGTTTAAGAACACTTTGAATTCCAAACGAACTCTATGTTGAATTACTTTTCACTTCTAAAAGAACATAAAAAACGGGTTAAATTTTTCGTTAAAATGCGAAATATATTTTAATAAAAGCAATTTTCATGACTTTCTGTTGAAAACTGACGAGACATGGCACAGGAACTTGAATGTGAGGGGTTGTAGAACTAGCTCTTAGGTAGCCTTCGGGCTGTTGCAGTCTTACGACAGCAAGGGCATCCGCCGTGAGTAATAGATCTCCTCCCATCATTCAAGGTTCCATTTCGCACTCTCTTCGGTTTTCACAGAATTATTTCCATCATAATGACACGAACGACCGCTGATGCGTCGAGCTTATTATTAGCCTCGAAAGCGGTTGGGGGCGGGCGGGTGGGTTAACCGTCGTAATGAGCGTCCTCTTTCTGTCCGTGGTACTTTAAACTTTCCTTCTCTTATTCCGAATTTTTTGTGGAAACCAGGTTCATAGGTCCCCAGCCACATCCCGAGTATAAGAGTCGCTACCAGAAGCCTGGTTGAAAAAAAAAATTAAAGATTAAAAATTAAAACCGGACAAATTAAAAAGGGATATTATACACATTAAAAACACCAAAAGCGGAAAGGCAGTCCTCGTAGCTCTAATTACCAATCAAACTCGATGTTGAATTTTTTTTCACTTCTAAAAGAACATAAAAAACGGTTTAAATATTTCCGGAAAATTCAAAATTTATTTTTATAAAAGCAATTTTCATGATTTTCTATTGAAAACTGACGAGACATGGCACAGAAACTTGAATGTGAGGGGTTGTAGAACTAGCTCTGAGGTAGCCTTCGGGCTGTTGCAGTCTTAGGACAGCAAGGGCATCCGCCGTGAGTAATAGATCTCCTCCCATCATTCAAGGTTCCATTTCGCACCCTCTTCGGTTTTCACAGATTTATTTCCTTCATAATGTCTGAAACGCGTTTAAGAACACTTTGAATACCAACCGAACTCTATGTTGAATTTTTTTTCACTTCTAAAAGAACATAAAAAACGGGTTAAATTTTTCGGTAAAATGCGAAATTTATTTTAATAAAAGCAATTTTCATGACTTTCTGTTGAAAACTGACGAGACATGGCACAGGAACTTGAATGTGAGGGGTTGTAGAACTAGCTCTTAGGTAGCCTTCGGGCTG
Organism: Maratus speciosus; assembly: GCA_963932465.1. Taxonomy (NCBI): domain Eukaryota; kingdom Metazoa; phylum Arthropoda; class Arachnida; order Araneae; family Salticidae; genus Maratus; species Maratus speciosus. Next base: position 137,677,543 of record OZ010798.1, read on the forward strand.
TTGCAGTCTTAGGACAGCAAGGGCATCCGCCGTGAGTAATAGATCTCCTCCCATCATTCAAGGTTCCATTTCGCATTCTCTTCGGTTTTCACAGATTTATTTCCTTCATAATGACACGAACGACCGCTGCTGCGTCGAGCTTATTATTAGCCTCGAAAGCGGTTGGGGGCGGGCGGTTGGGTCATCCGTCGTAATGAGCGTCCTCTTTCTGTCCGTGGCACTTTAAACTTTCCTTCTCTTATTCCGACTCTTTTGTGGAAACCAGGTTCATATGTCCCCAGCAGCATCCCAATTATAAGAGTCGCTACGAGAAGCCTGGTTGAAAAAAAAAATTAAAAATTAAAAATTAAAACCGGACAAATTTAAAAGGGATATTACACACATTAAAAACACCAGAAAGCGGGAAGGCAGGCCTCGTAGCTCTAAATACCAAACGAACTCTATGTTGAATAATTTTTTACTTCTAAAAGAACATAAAAAACGGTTTAAATATTTCCGGAAAATTCAAAATTTATTTTTATAAAAGCAATTTTTTTGATTTTCTGTTGAAAACTGACGAGACATGGCACAGGAACTTGAATGTGAGGGGTTGTAGAACTAGCTCTTAGATAGACTTCGGGCTATTGCAGTCTTACGACAGCAAGGGCATCCGCCGTGAGTAATAGATCTCCTCCCATCATTCAAGGTTCCATTTCGCACTCTCTTCGGTTTTCACAGATTTATTTCCTTCATAATGTCTGAAACGCGTTTAAGAACACTTTGATTTCCAAACGAACTCTTTGTTGAATTATTTTTCACTTCTAAAAGAACATAAAAAACGGGTTAAATTTTTCGGACTTTCTATTGAAAACTGACGAGACATGGCACAGGAACTTGAATGTGAGGGGTTGTAGAACTAGCTCTGAGGTAGTCTTCGGGCTTTTGCAGACTTACGACAGCAAGGGCATCCGCCGTGAGTAATAGATCTCCTCCCATCATTCAAGGTTCCATTTCGCACTCTCTTCGGTTTTCACAGAATTATTTCTTCATAATGTCTGAACCGCGTTTAAGAACACATTGAATACCAAACGAACTCTATGTTCAATTTTTTTTTCATTTCTAAAAGAAACTAAAAAACGGGTTAAATTTTTCGGGAAAATGCGAAATTTATTTTTTTTAAAAGCAATTTTCATGACTTTCTGTTGAAAACTGACGAGACATGGCGCAGGAACTTGAATGTGAGGAGTTGTAGAACTAGCTCTTAGGTAGCCTTCGGGCTGTTGCAGTCTTACGACAGCAAGGGCATCCGCCGTGAGTAATAGATCTCCTCCCATCATTCAAGGTTCCATTTCGCACTCTCTTCGGTTTTCACAGAATTATTTCCATCATAATGACACGAACGACCGCTGCTGCGTCGAGCTTATTATTAGCCTTGAAAGCGGTTGGGGGCGGGCGGTTGGGTTAACCGTCGTAATGAGCGTCCTCTTTCTGTGCGTGGTACTTTAAACTTTCCTTCTCTTATTCCGAATTTTTTGTGGAAACCAGATTAATAGGTCCCCAGCCACATCCCGAGTATAAGAGTCGCTACCAGAAGCCTGGTTGAAAAAAAAATTAAAGATTAAAAATTAAAACCGGACAAATTAAAAAGGGATATTATACACATTAAAAACACCAAAAGCGGAAAGGCAGTCCTTGTAGCTCTAAATACCAAACAAACTCGATGTTGAATTTTTTTTCACTTCTAAAAGAACATAAAAAACGGTTTAAATATTTCCGGAAAATGCGAAATTTATTTTAATAAAAGCAATTTTCATGACTTTCTGTTGAAAACTGACGAGACATGGCACAGGAACTTGAATGTGAGGGGTTGTAGAACTAGCTCTTAGGTAGCCTTCGGGCTGTTGCAGTCTTACGACAGCAAGGGCATCCGCCGTGAGTAATAGATCTCCTCCCATCATTCAAGGTTCCATTTCGCACTCTCTTCGGTTTTCACAGATTTATTTCCTTCATAATGACACGAACGACCGCAGCTGCGTCGAGCTTATTATTAGCCTCGAAAGCGGTTGGGGGCGGGCGGGTGGGTCATCCGTCGTAATGAGCGTCCTCTTTCTGTCCGTTGTACTTTAAACTTTCCTTCTCTTATTCCGACTCTTTTGTGGAAACCAGGTTCATATGTCCCCAGCAGCATCCCGATTATAAGAGTCGCTACCAGAAGCCTGGTTGAAAAAAAAAATTAAAAATTAAAAATTAAAACCGGACAAATTTAAAAGGGATATTACACACATTAAAAACACCAAAAAGCGGGAAGGCAGGCCTCGTAGCTCTAAATACCAAACGAACTCTATGTTGAATAATTTTTTACTTCTAAAAGAACATAAAAAACGGTTTAAATATTTCCGGAAGATTCAAAATTTATTTTTATAAATGCAATTTTCATGATTTTCTGTTGAAAACTGACGAGACATGGCACAGGAACATGAATGTGAGGGGTTGTAGAACTAGCTCTTAGGTAGCCTTCGGGCTGTTGCAGTCTTAGGACAGCAAGGGCATCCGCCGTGAGTAATAGATCTCCTCCCATCATTCAAGGTTCCATTTCGCACTCTCTTCGGTTTTCACAGATTTATTTCCTTCATAATGTCTGAAACGCGTTTAAGAACACTTTGAATACCAAACGAACTCTATGTTGAATTATTTTTCACTTCTAAAAGAACATAAAAAACGGGTTAAATTTTTCGGTAAAATGCGAAATTTATTTTAATAAAAGCAATTTTCATGACTTTCTGTTGAAAACTGACGAGACATGGCACAGGAACTTGAATGTGAGGGGTTGTAGAACTAGCTCTTAGGTAGCCTTCGGGCTGTTGCAGTCTTACGACAGCAAGGGCATCAGCCGTGAGTAATAGATCTCCTCCCATCATTCCAGGTTCAATTTCGCACTTTCTTCGGTTTTCACAGAATTATTTCCATCATAATGACACGAACGACCGCTGCTGCGTCGAGCTTATTATTAGCCTCGAAAGCGGTTGGGGGCGGGCGTGTGGGTTAACCGTCGTAATGAGCGTCCTCTTTCTGTCCGTGGTACTTTAAACTTTCCTTCTCTTATTCCGAATTTTTTGTGGAAACCAGGTTCATAGGTCCCCAGCCACATCCCGAGTATAAGAGTCGCTACCAGAAGCCTGGTTGAAAAAAAAATTAAAGATTAAAAATTAAAACCGGACAAATTAAAAAGGGATATTATACACATTAAAAACACCAAAAGCGGAAAGGCAGTCCTCGTAGCTCTAAATACCAATCAAACTCAATTTGAATTTTTTTTCACTTCTAAAAGAACATAAAAAACGGTTTAAATATTTCCGGAAAATTCAAAATTTATTTTTATAAAAGCAATTTTCATGATTTTCTATTGAAAACTGACGAGACATGGCACAGAAACTTGAATGTGAGGGGTTGTAGAACTAGCTTTGAGGTAGCCTTCGGGCTGTTGCAGTCTTAGGACAGCAAGGGCATCCGCCGTGAATAATAGATCTCCTCCCATCATTCAAGGTTCCATTTCGCACCCTCTTCGGTTTTCACAGATTTATTTCCTTCATAATGTCTGAAACGCGTTTAAGAACACTTTGAATACCAACCGAACTCTATGTTGAATTTTTTTTCACTTCTAAAAGAACATAAAAAACGGGTTAAATTTTTCGGTAAAATGCGAAATTTATTTTAATAAAAGCAATTTTCATGACTTTCTGTTGAAAACAGACGAGACATGGCACAGGAACTTGAATGTGAGGGGTTGTAGAACTAGCTCTTAGGTAGCCTTCGGGCTGTTGCAGTCTTAGGACAGCAAGGGCATCCGCCGTGAGTAATAGATCTCCTCCCATCATTCAAGGTTCCATTTCGCATTCTCTTCGGTTTTCACAGATTTATTTCCTTCATAATGACACGAACGACCGCTGCTGCGTCGAGCTTATTATTAGCCTCGAAAGCGGTTGGGGGCGGGCGGGTGGGTCATCCGTCGTAATGAGCTCTTTCTGTCCGTGGCACTTTAAACTTTCCTTCTCTTATTCCGACTCTTTTGTGGAAACCAGGTTCATATGTCCCCAGCAGCATCCCAATTATAAGAGTCGCTACCAGAAGCCTGGTTGAAAAAAAAATTAAAAATTAAAAATTAAAACCGGACAAATTTAAAAGGGATATTACACACATTAAAAACAACAAAAAGCGGGAAGGCAGGCCTCGTAGCTCTAAATACCAAACGAACTCTATGTTGAATTTCTTTTCACTTCTAAAAGAACATAAAAAACGGTTTAAATATTTCCGGAAAATTCAAAATTTATTTTTATAAAAGCAATTTTCTTGATTTTCTGTTGAAAACTGACGAGACATGGCACAGGAACTTGAATGTGAGGGGTTGTCGAACTAGCTCTTAGATAGACTTCGGGCTATTGCAGTCTTACGACAGCAAGGGCATCCGCCGTGAGTAATAGATCTCCTCCCATCATTCAAGGTTCCATTTCGCACTCTCTTCGGTTTTCACAGATTTATTTCCTTCATAATGTCTGAAACGCGTTTAAGAACACTTTGAATACCAAACGAACTCTATGTTGAATTATTTTTCACTTCTAAAAGAACATAAAAAACGGGTTAAATTTTTCGGACTTTCTATTGAAAACTGACGAGACATGGCACAGGAACTTGAATGTGAGGGGTTGTCGAACTAGCTCTTAGATAGACTTCGGGCTATTGCAGTCTTACGACAGCAAGGGCATCCGCCGTGAGTAATAGATCTCCTCCCATCATTCAAGGTTCCATTTCGCACTCTCTTCGGTTTTCACAGAATTATTTCTTCAAAATGTCTGAACCGCGTTTAAGAACACATTGAATACCAAACGAACTCTATGTTCAATTTTATTTCATTTCTAAAACAATCTAAAAAACGGGTTAAATTTTTCGGGAAAATGCGAAATTTATTTTTTTTAAAAGCAATTTTCATGACTTTCTATTGAAAACTGACGAGACATGGCACAGGAACTTGAATGTGAGGGGTTGTAGAACTAGCTCTGAGGTAGCCTTCGGGCTGTTGCAGACTTACGACAGCAAGGGCATCCGCCGTGAGTAATAGATCTCCTCCCATCATTCAAGGTTCCATTTCGCACTCTCTTCGGTTTTCACAGAATTATTTCTTCATAATGTCTGAACCGCGTTTAAGAACACATTGAATACCAAACGAACTCTATGTTCAATTTTTTTTCACTTCTAAAAGAAACTAAAAAACGGGTTAAATTTTTCGGGAAAATGCGAAATTTATTTTTTTTAAAAGCAATTTTCATGACTTTCTGTTGAAAACTGACGAGACATGGCACAGGAACTTGAATGTGAGGGGTTGTAGAACTAGCTCTGAGGTAGCCTTCGGGCTGTTGCAGTCTTAGGACAGCAAGGGCATCCGCCGTGAGTAATAGATCTCCTCCCATCATTCAAGGTTCTATTTCGCACTCTCTTCGGTTTTCACAGAATTATTTCTTCATAATGTCTGAACCGCGTTTAAGAACACTTTGAATACCAAACGAAATCTATGTTGAATTTTTTTTCACTTCTAAAAGAACATAAAAAACGGTTTAAATATTTCCGGAAAATTCAAAATTTATTTTTATAAAAGCAATTTTCTTGATTTTCTGTTGAAAACTGACGAGACATGGCACAGGAACTTGAATGTGAGGGATTGTAGAACTAGCTCTTAGATAGACTTCGGGCTATTGCAGTCTTACGACAGCAAGGGCATCCGCCGTGAGTAATAGATCTCCTCCCATCATTCAAGGTTCCATTTCGCACTCTCTTCGGTTTTCACAGAATTATTTCTTCATAATGTCTGAACCGCGTTTAAGAACACATTGAATACCAAACGAACTCTATGTTCAATTTTTTTTCATTTCTAAAAGAATCTAAAAAACGGGTTAAATTTTTCGGGAAAATGCGAAATTTATTTTTTTTAAAAGCAATTTTCATGACTTTCTATTGAAAACTGACGAGACATGGCACAGGAACTTGAATGTGAGGGGTTGTAGAACTAGCTCTGAGGTAGCCTTCGGGCTGTTGCAGACTTACGACAGCAAGGGCATCCGCCGTGAGTAATAGATCTCCTCCCATCATTCAAGGTTCCATTTCGCACTCTCTTCGGTTTTCACAGAATTATTTCTTCATAATGTCTGAACCGCGTTTAAGAACACATTGAATACCAAACGAACTCTATGTTCAATTTTTTTTCACTTCTAAAAGAAACTAAAAAACGGGTTAAATTTTTCGGGAAAATGCGAAATTAATTTTTTTAAAAGCAATTTTCATGACTTTCTATTGAAAGCTGACGAGACATGGCACAGGAACTTGAATGTGAGGGGTTGTAGAACTAGCTCTGAGGTAGCCTTCGGGCTGTTGCAGTCTTACGACAGCAAGGGCATCCGCCGTGAGTAATAGATCTCCTCCCATCATTCAAGGTTCCATTTCGCACTCTCTTCGGTTTTCACAGAATTATTTCCATCATAATGACACGAACGACCGCTGCTGCGTCGAGCTTATTATTAGCCTCGAAAGCGGTTGGGGGCGGGCGGGTGGGTTAACCGTCGTAATGAGCGTCCTATTTCTGTCCGTGGTACTTTAAACTTTCCTTCTCTTATTCCGACTCTTTTGTGGAAACCAGGTTCATATGTCGCCAGCAGCATCCCGATTATAAGAGTCGCTACCAGAAGCCTGGTTGAAAAAAAAAATAAAAATTAAAAATTAAAACCGGACAAATTTAAAAGGGATATTACACACATTAAAAACACCAAAAAGCGGGAAGGCAGGCCTCGTAGCTCTAAATACCAAACGAACTCTATGTTGAATAATTTTTTACTTCTAAAAGAACATAAAAAACGGTTTAAATATTTCCGGAAGATTCAAAATTTATTTTTATAAATGCAATTTTCATGATTTTCTGTTGAAAACTGACGAGACATGGCACAGGAACATGAATGTGAGGGGTTGTAGAACTAGCTCTTAGGTAGCCTTCGGGCTGTTGCAGTCTTAGGACAGCAAGGGCATCCGCCGTGAGTAATAGGTCTCCTCCCATCATTCAAGGTTCCATTTCGCACTCTCTTCGGTTTTCACAGATTTATTTCCTTCATAATGTCTGAAACGCGTTTAAGAACACTTTGAATACCAAACGAACTCTATGTTGAATTATTTTTCACTTCTAAAAGAACATAAAAAACGGGTTAAATTTTTCGGTAAAATGCGAAATTTATTTTAATAAAAGCAATTTTCATGACTTTCTGTTGAAAACTGACGAGACATGGCACAGGAACTTGAATGTGAGGGGTTGTAGAACTAGCTCTTAGGTAGCCTTCGGGCTGTTGCAGTCTTACGACAGCAAGGGCATCCGCCGTGAGTAATAGATCTCCTCCCATCATTCCAGGTTCAATTTCGCACTTTCTTCGGTTTTCACAGAATTATTTCCATCATAATGACACGAACGACCGCTGCTGCGTCGAACTTATTATTAGCCTCGAAAGCGGTTGGGGGCGGGCGGGTGGGTTAACCGTCGTAATGAGCGTCCTCTTTCTGTCCGTGGTACTTTAAACTTTCCTTCTCTTATTCCGAATTTTTTGTGGAAACCAGGTTCATAGGTCCCCAGCCACATCCCGAGTATAAGAGTCGCTACCAGAAGCCTGGTTGAAAAAAAAATTAAAGATTAAAAATTAAAACCGGACAAATTAAAAAGGGATATTATACACATTAAAAACACCAAAAGCGGAAAGGCAGTCCTCGTAGCTCTAAATACCAATCAAACTCAATTTGAATTTTTTTTCACTTCTAAAAGAACATAAAAAACGGTTTAAATATTTCCGGAAAATTCAAAATTTATTTTTATAAAAGCAATTTTCATGATTTTCTATTGAAAACTGACGAGACATGGCACAGAAACTTGAATGTGAGGGGTTGTAGAACTAGCTTTGAGGTAGCCTTCGGGCTGTTGCAGTCTTAGGACAGCAAGGGCATCCGCCGTGAATAATAGATCTCCTCCCATCATTCAAGGTTCCATTTCGCACCCTCTTCGGTTTTCACAGATTTATTTCCTTCATAATGTCTGAAACGCGTTTAAGAACACTTTGAATACCAACCGAACTCTATGTTGAATTTTTTTTCACTTCTAAAAGAACATAAAAAACGGGTTAAATTTTTCGGTAAAATGCGAAATTTATTTTAATAAAAGCAATTTTCATGACTTTCTGTTGAAAACTGACGAGACATGGCACAGGAACTTGAATGTGAGGGGTTGTAGAACTAGCTCTTAGGTAGCCTTCGGGCTGTTGCAGTCTTAGGACAGCAAGGGCATCCGCCGTGAGTAATAGATCTCCTCCCATCATTCAAGGTTCCATTTCGCATTCTCTTCGGTTTTCACAGATTTATTTCCTTCATAATGACACGAACGACCGCTGCTGCGTCGAGCTTATTATTAGCCTCGAAAGCGGTTGGGGGCGGGCGGGTGGGTCATCCGTCGTAATGAGCGTCCTCTTTCTGTCCGTGGCACTTTAAACTTTCCTTCTCTTATTCCGACTCTTTTGTGGAAACCAGGTTCATATGTCCCCAGCAGCATCCCAATTATAAGAGTCGCTACCAGAAGCCTGGTTGAAAAAAAATTAAAAATTAAAAATTAAAACCGGACAAATTTAAAAGGGATATTACACACATTAAAAACAACAAAAAGCGGGAAGGTAGGCCTCGTAGCTCTAAATACCAAACGAACTCTATGTTGAATTTCTTTTCACTTCTAAAAGAACATAAAAAACGGTTTAAATATTTCCGGAAAATTCAAAATTTATTTTTATAAAAGCAATTTTCTTGATTTTCTGTTGAAAACTGACGAGACATGGCACAGGAACTTGAATGTGAGGGGTTGTCGAACTAGCTCTTAGATAGACTTCGGGCTATTGCAGTCTTACGACAGCAAGGGCATCCGCCGTGAGTAATAGATCTCCTCCCATCATTCAAGGTTCCATTTCGCACTCTCTTCGGTTTTCACAGATTTATTTCCTTCATAATGTCTGAAACGCGTTTAAGAACACTTTGAATACCAAACGAACTCTATGTTGAATTATTTTTCACTTCTAAAAGAACATAAAAACGGGTTAAATTTTTCGGACTTTCTATTGAAAACTGACGAGACATGGCACAGGAACTTGAATGTGAGGGGTTGTCGAACTAGCTCTTAGATAGACTTCGGGCTATTGTAGTCTTACGACAGCAAGGGCATCCGCCGTGAGTAATAGATCTGCTCCCATCATTCAAGGTTCCATTTCGCACTCTCTTCGGTTTTCACAGAATTATTTCTTCATAATGTCTGAACCGCGTTTAAGAACACATTGAATACCAAACGAACTCTATGTTCAATTTTATTTCATTTCTAAAAGAATCTAAAAAACGGGTTAAATTTTTCGGGAAAATGCGAAATTTATTTTTTTTAAAAGCAAATTTCATGACTTTCTATTGAAAACTGACGAGACATGGCACAGGAACTTGAATGTGAGGGGTTGTAGAACTAGCTCTGAGGTAGCCTTCGGGCTGTTGCAGACTTACGACAGCAAGGGCATCCGCCGTGAGTAATAGATCTCCTCCCATCATTCAAGGTTCCATTTCGCACTCTCTTCGGTTTTCACAGAATTATTTCTTCATAATGTCTGAACCGCGTTTAAGAACACATTGAATACCAAACGAATTCTATGTTCAATTTTTTTTCACTTCTAAAAGAAACTAAAAAACGGGTTAAATTTTTCGGGAAAATGCGAAATCTATTTTTTTTAAAAGCAATTTTCATGGCTTTCTATTGAAAACTGACGAGACATGGCACAGGAACTTGAATGTGAGGGGATGTAGAACTAGCTCTGAGGTAGCCTTCGGGCTGTTGCAGTCTTAGGACAGCAAGGGCATCCGCCGTGAGTAATAGATCTCCTCCCATCATTCAAGGTTCTATTTCGCACTCTCTTCGGTTTTCACAGAATTATTTCTTCATAATGTCTGAACCGCGTTTAAGAACACTTTGAATACCAAACGAAATCAATGTTGAATTTTTTTTCACTTCTAAAAGAACATAAAAAACGGTTTAAATATTTCCGGAAAATTCAAAATTTATTTTTATAAAAGCAATTTTCTTGATTTTCTGTTGAAAACTGACGAGACATGGCACAGGAACTTGGATGTGAGGGATTGTAGAACTAGCTCTTAGATAGACTTCGGGCTATTGCAGTCTTACGACAGCAAGGGCATCCGCCGTGAGTAATAGATCTCCTCCCATCATTCAAGGTTCCATTTCGCACTCTCTTCGGTTTTCACAGATTTATTTCCTTCATAATGACACGAAAGACCGCTGCTGCGTCGAGCTTATTATTAGCCTCGAAAGCGGTTGGGGGCGGGCGGGTGGGTCAACCGTCGTAATGAGCGTCCTCTTTCTGTCCGTGGTACTTTAAACTTTCCTTCTCTTATTCCGATTCTTTTGTGGAAACCAGGTTCATATGTCCCCAGCAGCATCCCGATTATAAGAGTCGCTACCAGAAGCCTGGTTGAAAAAAAAAAATTAAAAATTAAAAATTAAAACCGGACAAATTTAAAAGGGATATTACACACATTAAAAACACCAAAAAACGGGAACGCAGGCCTCGTAGCTCTAAATACCAAACGAACTCTATGTTGAATAATTTTTTACTTCTAAAAGAACATAAAAAACGGTTTAAATATTTCCGGAAAATTCAAAATTTATTTTTATAAATGCAATTTTCATGATTTTCTGTTGAAAACTGACGAGACATGGCACAGGAACTTGAATGTGAGGGGTTGTAGAACTAGCTCTTAGGTAGCCTTCGGGCTGTTGCAGTCTTAGGACAGCAAGGGCATCCGCCGTGAGTAATAGATCTCCTCCCATCATTCAAGGTTCCATTTCGCACTCTCTTCGGTTTTCACAGATTTATTTCCTTCATAATGACACGAACGACCGCTGCTGCGTCGAGCTTATTATTAGCCTCGAAAGCGGTTGGGGGCGGGCGGGTGGGTCATCCGTCGTAATGAGCGTCCTCTTTCTGTCCGTGGTACTTTAAACTTTCCTTCTCTTATTCCGATTCTTTTGTGGAAACCAGGTTCATATGTCCCCAGCAGCATCCCGATTATAAGAGTCGCTACCAGAAGCCTGGTTCAAAAAAAAAATTAAAAATTAAAAATTAAAACCGGACAAATTTAAAAGGGATATTACACACATTAAAAACACCAAAAAACGGGAAGGCAGGCCTCGTAGCTCTAAATACCAAACGAACTCTATGTTGAATAATTTTTTACTTCTAAAAGAACATAAAAAACGGTTTAAATATTTCCGGAAAATTCAAAATTTATTTTTATAAATGCAATTTTCATGATTTTCTGTTGAAAACTGACGAGACATGGCACAGGAACTTGAATGTGAGGGGTTGTAGAACTAGCTCTTAGGTAGCCTTCGGGCTGTTGCAGTCTTAGGACAGCAAGGGCATCCGCCGTGAGTAATAGATCTCCTCCCATCATTCAAGGTTCCATTTCGCACTGTCTTCGGTTTTCACAGATTTATTTCCTTCATAATGACACGAACGACCGCTGCTGCGTCGAGCTTATTATTAGCCTCGAAAGCGGTTGGGGGCGGGCGGGTGGGTCAACCGTCGTAATGAGCGTCCTCTTTCTGTCCGTGGTATTTTAAACTTTCCTTCTCTTATTCCGACTCTTTTGTGGAAACCAGGTTCATATGTCCCCAGCAGCATCCCGAGTATAAGAATCGCTACCAGAAGCCTGGTTGAAAAAAAAAATTAAAAATTAAAAATTAAAACTCGACAAATATAAAAGGGATATTACACACATTAAAAACAACAAAAAAGCGGGAAGGCAGGCCTCGTAGCTCTAAATACCAAACGAACTCTATGTTGAATTTCTTTTCACTTCTAAAAGAACATAAAAAACGGTTTAAATATTTCCGGAAAATTCAAAATTTATTTTTATAAAAGCAATTTTCTTGATTTTCTGTTGAAAACTGACGAGACATGGCACAGGAACTTGAATGTGAGGGGTTGTAGAACTAGCTCTTAGATAGACTTCGGGCTATGGCAGTCTTACGACAGCAAGGGCATCCGCCGTGAGTAATAGATCTCCTCCCATCATTCAAGGTTCCATTTCGCACTCTCTTCGGTTTTCACAGATTTATTTCCTTCATAATGTCTGAAACGCGTTTAAGAACACTTTGAATTCCAAACGAACTCTATGTTGAATTATTTTTCACTTCTAAAAGAATATAAAAAACGGGTTAAATTTTTCGGACTTTCTATTGAAAACTGACGAGACATGGCACAGGAACTTGAATGTGAGGGGTTGTAGAACTAGCTCTGAGGTAGCCTTCGGGCTGTTGCAGACTTACGACAGCAAGGGCATCCGCCGTGAGTAATAGATCTCCTCCCATCATTCAAGGTTCCATTTCGCACTCTCTTCGGTTTTCACAGAATTATTTCTTCATAATGTCTGAACCGCGTTTAAGAACACATTGAATACCAAACGAACTCTATGTTCAATTTTTTTTCATTTCTAAAAGAAACTAAAAAAGGGTTAAATTTTTCGGGAAAATGCGAAATTTTTTTTTTTTAAAAGCAATTTTCATGACTTTCTATTGAAAACTGACGAGACATGGCACAGGAACTTGAATGTGAGGGGTTGTAGAACTAGCTCCGAGGTAGCCTTCGGGCTGTTGCAGTCTTAGGACAGCAAGGGCATCCGCCGTGAGTAATAGATCTCCTCCCATCATTCAAGGTTCCATTTCGCACTCTCTTCGGTTTTCACAGATTTATTTCCTTCATAATGACACGAAAGACCGCTGCTGCGTCGAGCTTATTATTAGCCTCGAAAGCGGTTGGGGGCGGGCGGGTGGGTCAACCGTCGTAATGAGCGTCCTCTTTCTGTCCGTGGTACTTTAAACTTTCCTTCTCTTATTCCGACTCTTTTGTGGAAACCAGGTTCATATGTCCCCAGCAGCATCCCGAGTATAAGAGTCGCTACCTGAAGCCTGGTTGAAAAAAAAAATTAAAAATTAAAAATTAAAACCGGACAAATATAAAAGGGATATTACACACATTAAAAACACCAAAAAGCGGGAAGTCAGGCCTCGTAGCTCTAAATACCAAACGAACTCTGTGTTGAATTTCTTTTCACTTCTAAAAGAACATAAAAAACGGTTTAAATATTTCCGGAAAATTCAAAATTTATTTTTATAAAAGCAATTTTCTTGATTTTCTGTTGAAAACTGACGAGACATGGCACAGGAACTTGAATGTGAGGGGTTGTAGAACTAGCTCTTAGATAGACTTCGGGCTATTGCAGTCTTACGACAGCAAGGGCATCCGCCGTGAGTAATAGATCTTCTCCCATCATTCAAGGTTCCATTTCGCACTCTCTTCGGTTTTCACAGACTTATTTCCTTCATAATGTCTGAAACGCGTTTAAGAACACTTTGAATACCAAACGAACTCTATGTTGAATTATTTTTCACTTCTAAAAGAACATAAAAAACGAGTTAAATTTTTCGGACTTTCTATTGAAAACTGACGAGACATGGCACAGGAACTTGAATGTGAGGTGTTGTAGAACTAGCTCTGAGGTAGCCTTCGGGCTGTTGCAGACTTACGACAGCAAGGGCATCCGCCGTGAGTAATAGATCTCCTCCCATCATTCAAGGTTCCATTTCGCACTCTCTTCGGTTTTCACAGAATTATTTCTTCATAATGTCTGAACCGCGTTTAAGAACACATTGAATACCAAACGAACTCTATGTTCAATTTTTTTTCACTTCTAAAAGAAACTAAAAAACGGGTTAAATTTTTCGGGAAAATGCGAAATTTATTTTTTTTTAAAGCAATTTTCATGACTTTCTATTGAAAACTGACGAGACATGGCACAGGAACTTGAATGTGAGGGGTTGTAGAAGTAGCTCTGAGGTAGCCTTCGGGCTGTTGCAGTCTTAGGACAGCAAGGGCATCCGCCGTGAGTAATAGATCTCCTCCCATCATTCAAGGTTCCATTTCGCACCCTCTTCGGTTTTCACAGATTTATTTCCTTCATAATGTCTGAAACGCTTTTAAGAACACTTTGAATACCAACCGAACTCTATGTTGAATTTTTTTTCACTTCTAAAAGAACATAAAAAACGGGTTAAATTTTTCGGTAAAATGCGAAATTTATTTTAATAAAAGCAATTTTCATGACTTTCTGTTGAAAACTGACGAGACATGGCACAGGAACTTGAATGTGAGGGGTTGTAGAACTAGCTCTTAGGTAGCCTTCGGGCTGTTGCAGTCTTAGAACAGCAAGGGCATCCGCCGTGAGTAATAGATCTCCTCCCATCATTCAAGGTTCCATTTCGCACTCTCTTCGGTTTTCACAGATTTATTTCCTTCATAATGACACGAACGACCGCTGCTGCGTCGAGCTTATTATTAGCCTCGAAAGCGGTTGGGGCGGGCGGGTGGGTCATCCGTCGTAATGAGCTTCCTCTTTCTGTCCGTGGTACTTTAAACTTTCCTTCTCTTATTCCGATTCTTTTGTGGAAACCAGGTTCATATGTCCCCAGCAGCATCCCGATTATAAGAGTCGCTACCAGAAGCCTGGTTGAAAAAAAAAATTAAAAATTAAAAATTAAAACCGGACAAATTTAAAAGGGATATTACACACATTAAAAACACCAAAAAGCGGGAAGGCAGGCCTCGTAGATCTAAATACCAAACGAACTCTATGTTTAATATTTTTTTACTTCTAAAAGAACATAAAAAACGGTTTAAATATTTCCGGAAAATTCAAAATTTATTTTTATAAATGCAATTTTCATGATTTTCTGTTGAAAACTGACGAGTCATGGCACAGGAACTTGAATGTGAGGGGTTGTAGAACTAGCTCTTAGGTAGCCTTCGGGCTGTTGCAGTCTTACGATAGCAAGGGCATCCGCCGTGAGTAATAGATCTCCTCCCATCATTCAAGGTTCCATTTCGCACTCTCTTCGGTTTTCACAGAATTATTTCCATTATAATGACACGAACGAACGCTGCTGCGTCGAGTAATCTTTAAGTATATGTAAGTCTTTATCATTCCCTTCGTCAGGTGTGAGATTAATTACAGAAAGTGAATTAAAAGCATTTTGTTTTTGAAAATGCTTCACTTTTTCAAACAACGCATCTTTTAAAGAAGAATCAGTTTGTTTGGGCAAAACCTTGTGTGAAGTGCGTTTATGTCCCAGTAAAACACTTTTGTTCGAAAAACTTTCATCACATTCAGCACAGGGATATTTTGGGGTGGGCTTCATATGAAACTTCTTATGTTTTAATAAATCATATTTTCTCGAAAATACATCACCGCAGAGATCACATCTATGTTGTATGGGGGTCTTGTGAATCGTTTTGTGTTTTAATAAGTCAAATTTTCTTGAAAATGCGTCATTGCAAAAATCACACTTATACAGTACAGGAGTCTTCGAATGAATCCTCCTATGTCGTTGTAAATCACTATTTTGAACGAAAGATCTTTCGCACAAATCACAAGCAAATGGTTTTTTCTTGAGGTGAGATTTCATATGTCTAATCAACACAAACTTTCTGGAAAAGCCTTGGTTGCAAGTAGTACACACGAAGGGTAACTCCTGTTTCTTCAATTCTAATGAAGAAGGTTTCACATCATTCGAAACAGGCAACGATGAAAATTCCATGTCTTGATCCTTAAATCCTGATGATAAGGCTTGACTTTTCGAGTTGTGTTCATCATCAACACTTAACAAATGTAATTGCATGCTTCGTTCCATTACGACAAAAATTAAAACGACTGAATCACTTGAGCAGATGCTAACACATCAAACAACACACAGAATGGTGAAATTATCTCATTCCCTTCAAATTTATACAATCATAGGGGGGGGGGCGCGTGTGCAGAAAATTATAAGTACTCAATCATGATTGATTTAAAAAAAATGTCAGTCACGTGACCTAAATCACGTAAGATGATTGGCGCGTTAAGTTAACAGAATTTCGTGACCTTTATTCGTGTAAATTTATTTAATGCTTACTGAAAATGTGCAGAATATCTAAAAGTGAATTATTTAATCTTTAACTTGCCTTTGTTTCAAGTCTAACATAGTTGATTCTTCAAGCAGAAGTTTGAAAAGTTCATTTTATGTAATAAGTAAAATTATTTCCTAAGTCGAACCATGGCATTTTAAAAAAGAAACTTCAAATGATTCCTTTAGAAGAAAAATTCTTTCTCAAAAACATTACGCAAAAATCAAGTTAATTTTCTGAAAAGGTCTAACACATCGATAAATATGTGAATAGATAGTGAATACTGCAATATATATATATATAATCTCTAAAGAGAAAACTTTATTTTTCAACTAACGAAATATTTCTTTTGCTTTTTATTATAATTATTTCAATGTTGTCATTATTATTATTATTATTTCAATGTTGTCATTATTATTATTTCAATGTTGTCATTATTATTATTTCATTGTTTTTATTATTATCATTTAAATTTGCAAATTTAATTTTAACGCATGTCATATATAACTTATCTAAAACTTACATATCTACAAATATACATTCCTTCTTGAACAACATATATAAGAAAATTTAAATCGAAAAAATAATTAAGTTCTCAAAATTAAAATCTTTCCGCAAAATTTTTCAAATGTCCATTCATTTAAAAGAAAGAATCTTTTAAATAAATTATAGTCTTGCAAGTTTTAAAACCTTTGTATTTACTTTAAATATTCTAGTTTTAATAAATTTAGTCGAAACGCGTAATACATTCTTGCAGTCCACCACAAACATGAACGCAGAGACTGACTGTCGCCCGCATAGACTGAATGTCACCACTGCAAAATGATAACACACGCCGCTTTGCTCTAAGTTAATCTGCCGGCCATTGAGTGATATTAAAAACAGATGTTATCATTAGTGTGCAGTATTTCTGTCTGCAAAAAAAGGGTGAACTTTGATAAAGTCCGTGTTCGAGATTAATTTATTTTGGAACGAGGCTATTCTTTAGCGAGTTGATAAGAGACTTTTGTCGGAAAGGACCAATACTATTAAAATAAAACACTTGTAATTTAAAAATGGCAACTCAAATGTTATCTGCTCTAAAAGTGCGTGCAAGTTAGATTTTCTACTTCGACTGAGATAAACAGAAGCATCACGACATCTGTAGGAATTCATTAACATCTGTATTGGTGTAATGGTGCAAAATCTTTCTGCTACTTAGTTGAAATAATATTTCTTCAGTATTTTTATAATTTGTGAGCGTTAATTTCATTTACAACCTGAATTCGATGAATGCGCAAGATCTATTTGCTCATCATGAAAATCAAGTAAGCTTTTATTTCATATTATTTTAAAAACATAATAAATCAAATAATTTTACAATTCCAAAATATTACTCTATTCTAAGACAAATCCTCCCAATTTTCTAACACACATCTATTATTTACGAAAAATAATAAATAAAAGTTCTCAAAATAAGAAAACACTTTCCTGAAAAATAGATTAAGTTCGAAATCAAAAATATTTCCTCTTAATTAAGACCATGAAATAAATTAAGTTCCCCAAAATAACATTCTTTCCCGCGAATTTTCAAAGTTCCGTTAAAAAAATAAAATAGCAATTCTTCTCAAAAACTTCTATTTCCTCTAAAATAAAAATAAAGTTCGCATAAATTTTCTATCTAACGAGTGCAGGAAATTATAAATACACAAACACGATTCGTTTAAAAATGTTGTTACAAACATTTCCAATCAATTTTGTATTTGCTGTTGAATTAAAATTGAAAAAAATCAATCCCATGGCGTTTATCAAAATCAACTAAAATATTTTCTTTGCGCATGCAAACAAAATAAATTTTAATCAAGCTATCCCCATGTTAAAGTACACATCCTCCAAAAATTAACACGAACATGATAATACATCACGCAAAAATACCTCTTCTCAAAGAAAGTCATCCATTGAAAATTGAGTATCTCCACTAAATACATTTCCAACATAAAAATGAATTCCCGCGAATTTTCAAAGTTCCGTTAAATAAATAAAATAGCAATTCTTCTCAAAAATCTATTTCCTCTGAAATAAAAATAAAGTTCGCAAAATAATTCTATTTCCTCAAAATAAAATTCGAAAAAATTTTCTATCTCCCCTAAAATAAAGTTCAATTCGCATAAAATTTTCTAACATCTGAAAATAAAAGTTCCTAAAATAATTCTAACATCTCTACAATTTAATTCGTAAAATAAAAATAAAGTTCCGTTAAAAAAAAATTATTCTCTAATATTTTCTAACTCTGCTAAATAAATTTTGCAAAATAAAAATATTTCCTTGAAATATTTCTATCTCCTCAAATAAAATTCGAAAATAAATAAAATACCTTCGTACTATAAGAGACCATTTCCTCAAAATAAAATTCGTAAAATAAATTCAGTTAGCAAAAATTTTCTAACACCTGAAAATAAAATTAAGTTCGAAAAATAAAATTCGTAAAATAAATTTTCTAAGACATGAAAATAAAATTAAGTTCGAAAAATAAAATTCGTAAAATAAAATTAAAGTTCCGTTAAAATAAAATTCGAAAAAAAAAATATTTCCTCGAAAAATTTCTATTTCCTCAAAATAAAATTCGTAAAATAAATTCAGTTAGCAAAAATTTTCTAACAGCTGAAAATAAAATTATGTTCGAAAAATAAAATTCGTAAAATAAAAATAAAGTTCCGTTAAAATAAAATTCGAAAAAAAAAAATATTTCCTCGAAAAATTTCTATCTCCTCAAAATAAAATAAATACCCTCGTACTGTAAGACAAGTTCTTATCAGTTTCCCGACAACGCCTCTCCCTCTTATTTCCACCACCGACATGCGTTTCCTCCACCACCGACTCTTATCAGCGCGCCACCACCGACTCTTATCAGTGCGCCACCACAGACCACCACAGATCACCACATCCACCACCGCAGGAACGCAGGTGGCGTGGAACGCACAAAACCACACTACTGTCACATATGTCACGTGACGTACGTTACATAGTAATGACATAACAGTGACGTCACAATTTTTTTTAATTGCCAGAAAAATATAATTTTACAGTAAATAACATGTTTTGAAGAATTTTCGCAATTTTTTAAAGTTTTCTAAGGAGTCCACATCTCAGTCACAATGTGACATCACTGAGTGGTGGCATTTTGGTCACAGTTGTGACGTGACCACAGTGACTTACAGTGACGTCACAACGACGTCAACGTGACCCTGCATGCTATGAGGGTAAACTGACAGTAGTCAGAGTGTTCTGTAGCGCGATCTAATTGAGAGAATGACGTCAAATTTTGTAAAAAGATTAAAGAAAACGAGTGACGAAGGATTCCGCGAAAAATAATTAGTTCCAAAAGTCACCGCTAGGGGGAATATGTGATGCTGTGTAACAGAAAAGAGCATTTTAAAGCATGCAGAATTAATACTTAAATGAAATTACCTTTTATTTAGCACATTTAACGATTTTAGTATTGATTCTGTTTTTTTAACTCTCTTTTCTGTTATACAGCGCCATATATTCCCTTAGCGGTGACTTTTGGAACTGATTTATTTTTTTCGCGGAATCCTTCGTCCCCCGTCTTGTTTAATCTTCTTACAAAATTTGGCGTCATTCTCTAAATTAGATCGCGCTACAGAACATTCTGAATACTGCATTGCTGTCAACCTTCCACTAATCTTCCGTAATGCCTGGATTAACTTGACCCAGGTTAACCCTGTTTCGAACCAGAAAATGTATTTCATGAAAGCTTAATTATTTAATATAATGTTTCTATGTGGAACATATTTAATTTCCTTTCTTAAATAAAATTCTGTTTCGAAACGCATTAAACCAGGGTTAAATTAACGCAAGTATTACGGAAAATTAGTTTGAGGTTGGCACCTATGATACTGTCAGTTTAATTATGGCCACCTTGTATTATAGGAGAGGCTGAAGTATTCTATTTGAAATAAAAGAATATTAAGTTTATCAGTTTGTTTATCCAAGAAATACCTTTATTTTTGCATGAATCCAAGCTAAAAGATAGCACTGTCTTCCAGAAATTGAAAAAAAAAAAGGAATTCTGTTCTTTACCGCATATGAAACTTCAATTGTATTAGGTTGAGCAAAAAGTTCTGAGAAATTTTTAATATGACAGTTACCAGAATTTTTATTCGTATATAGGAGTACTAGTGGTATATCTTTAGAGGCTCAGGAATTTCGGCTCCAAAAAGGCTATTGAACAGTATGATTTGCGTGTGTTGATCCAGCATTATTGGACAAAAGGTCTAACGATTCTGAAAGCCGTCGATGAGATTAATGAGGGTGAAGGTGCTGGTACGGCGACAAACTTCATATTTCCACAACTCCGGAATCTGGCAGAACGATGGCAGAAAGTTGTGGACTATGATGGTCTCTACTTTGAAGAATAGTCCTTGTTGCTTTTGTTGTTAATTTGCGCATAACAACGCAACTTTCACAAATTTCCCAGAACTTTTTGCTCAACCTAGTAATTCTTAATCCCGAAGTTGAGCAGCAGGGAATGAGGGGCTTCAATGTAGTGTTGCCAGTGGGCTACTTTTTTTAAAATTCCGATTTCTTGATAGACACCACTTTTTTGAAACGGTAAAATTTACTTTGTTTTTGCCTTAATTAGTATGTCATTAAGTAAGGCACATTTTACCATTTCAAAAAAGTGGTGCCAATCAAGAATCTGATTTTTAAAAAAGCAGCCCATCTGGCAACATTGCTTCAGTTTGCTCTTTAACCCATTAACCGCCAAAATTATAATGTTGAAGTTTTCAAATATTTGGCTGAACGTCGTTTGCGACCACAAACTTTTTTATCTTTTACCATTGATCTGCCATTGTATCTACACCATTGTTGCCATAAGTTCTACTCCATTGTTGCTACAATTGTTTCTAAAGTTGATATAAGTATCTTTAAAGCTAAAAAAATCATTGGCTAATTCTAATTCACATGTTCTGAAATGCGCCATTTGATCACGGCATAGTTGCCAACCTCCCTTTTTTTTTTAATACGAATCTTTTTATCCAGATATATTACTTTTATATAATCGCACAATTTCTACAATTAAATAAAGCGAACATTTTTGTAAGAATATACTGGTATTAAAAAAATCGGGAAGTTTGCAACTATGGGCTACGAGCATGATTACGGATCTGCAAGATACTGCACATTGGCGATAAACTACAAACTGTCAACATACCAGTGTTGCCAGATTGGGGGCTTTTTTGTCCCCAGATTGTTGATTGTCACCGCTTTTTTACATAGAAATATTCTGCCCATTTAAAAAGTAGATTAAAAATTCTAAAAAATAAGGCTAATTATACTATTTTGAAAAAGTGGGACAGTCAAATAATCTGAATTGAAAAAGTCCCCAATCTGGAAACACTGCAACATATAGACAATGTATTTTTCACACAATGTGGCTGTCGAACTTTTTACGCTTGCATTATGCATATAATTGCATCTAAACAAGAATTTATTTACTTTTGTAATTATTTATTATTTTCTTTTACTAATAAAAATGAACTATTCTTTATTTGTGTGATGGTTTATTAGCAGTTAATTTGAAGCTAGTATTTATTATCTCATTTAAAATGTGGCTAAAGTATTACATCCCCTTAACACCCCCTCAGGAAAAACAAAGGATGATTTTATCGTGTAGAGATTTCTGTTTTCTTGAACATGGAATTCACTCTTTCCGAGCTTTTGGCCCAGCTATACTGATTACTCTCCACGAATCAAATAAATAAATAACAAGAAAGAAAAATCATGCGTTAAGCATAGATTATGAGACACTTTCTAACGCTTCCTGAAATCTTTAAACAAAACTTCGTTATTTAGGGGAAAATAAGATAATTAAGTAAACATTTTAGAAAACAAATAAAACATTTGAAAATATGATTTCAGCAGTTACCTTCTATAACCGAATATGTATTCCAATTCTTTTGAACGGCTCTGTATTTTATCTGTAGGCTGATATATGTACTATATAATGGGAAATTTTAGTTTAGCAAGAAAACGCATAACAGGTTGTAATTTCTCTTTCAAAAATTTATACTTATAGATGAAACAGACATGAATACTTTCGTTCAGCCCTGTAGTTTACGTAATACCTTTATTACACGTCATTATTTAGCTAAAATTTAATTCAAACTAAATCACTCTTAACACCATCGGAACGAGAGTATTTTACAGAAATTTTAATCTTTTATCACAGGTTTTTCAAAACAGAAAATTTTTGCCTAATTGAATTAAGAAAATGCTTGTATTAAATAAGCACAATTTACAATAAAAATTTATTGGTGAGAATAATCACGAATTTTCATAACCTTACGTGGTACGTATACCGGTCGCTCTTCCCCAAGGGATTAAAACTACTGAAAATCACATTTCCAGAATTTATCATCTATAGACGGCCATGTATCCAATTCTTTGCGTGGATCTGTATATCATTTTATCTATATTCTACAAATATTTCTTAGTAAACTAAATGCTGTTCAGCGTAAAAATGCATAGCACATTCAAAAACCACTTTTAAGCAATTTGCGGTCATACTCAGTAAACTTTACGAATTCTTTTGTGTAGTCCTGTTTATAAAATATATCATTTATACACACCATATAGTATGCATAAATATAGTGAAGCTTAAAAGCGATATCAATAAACTATATCATTTATACACACCATATAGTATGCATAAATATAGTGAAACTTAAAAGAGATATCATAATTAAAAATGCATTTCCTGCCATCATCGCTAATATACAGTACTTGGGATAGAATATACTTCTCTGAAATCTTTTGTGTCTCCCTGTAAATGCTATGCACTTCTTATAATACATTAAATAACTTACAGTAAGTCTCATTGACGTATATCAATTATTATATATTAAATTGCATAATTAAAATACGCCACAAACAATTCCCCCCTATACCATTATGTAGTGGAATTCTTTTGTGTGGCCCTGTAATATATAGTGTGGCCCTGTAATAGTAACTATTCGTTGCACCGCATATTCAACAGAAAGCATATTTTAGTGCACTTCGTAAATGTATATCAATTTTATTATATTTGAAAGGGTATAACATCTTTAAAATTCATTTGAAATGTTTTTTTCCCATTGGCCGTAATGTAATGAGATACTTTGACTGTCCCTGTAAATAAACTAAACATGCTAAAAACTTCATTTGAAATAGGATTCGTGCTAGGTTAAACGTCAATAACATCTAAAAATTTCAGGGCAATCCGAGTATATTTACGAGAGTTAGAGCGCGGACAGACGGACAGACAAACTGAAGTGAATAACACTTTTCAACTTTGTTGGAAAGTGTTAAAAATAGTTGAATATCTTCATACTGAGTGAAAAATTATCCATTAAAGTCCTGACAGATAAGTACTTAATCCCTTCAAGGGCACCGGTATATTATTTATACCACTTAATTTTAATTCCCAATTGCCACATTGGCACCAGAATTTAGAAATTAAATTTTGCTTTGTACAATGTTCGCGAAGACAAGCTTTTACTTACTCTCATATAAATTCTTACATAAATACCGGTGTCAGTCAGTTATTATAACATTTTAGCCACAGAAGTGCTATACACTTCAAAGGGTTAACTGGGCTCCTATCTCGGATACCTTTCTTATTCAGTTTATTGTGATATGATAGTTATGTATTTGTTTTATTAGGGTGAAATTGTTCTTTGTAATTTTGATTTTAAGTTATTTCTTTTGTAAAAATAATCGTGATATTGTATATTTGTGTAACGAAATCTTTAGAAATTTAATTTAAAGGTATATATAAGTATTATACAGGCATACAAACAATAAATACAATAAACCCAACTGGAGTGAAAAATTAGCCAGAACCAGGAATCGAAACCGGGACCACAGTATACAAGATTGCTGCTCTAACCACTGAGCTATTCCGACCGATACCTGGGTCTGGAATTTCTCACTAATAAACCATGTTGGGGAAGTCACCAGCCATCTATCTATACGACAGCCTTGGATGACCGGACAACGATGAATAGATTTTACTATTACATCGATCTGCGATAATTATAATAAAACACACATACTACAATCGTATGTGTGTAGTACGTGTGTTTTATTAAAATTTAATTTAGTTTAATGTATTAGAAATATTTTTGAAATTGACATTTTTTTCTTTACAGAACTTTAAAATTAAAAATTTAATTAACCATTTTTTAAATTCAAATTGAATCATGTATGTTTCATCAATATTGTTTTTCTATATTTCATGTTGTATATATATAATCTGAAAAATGATGTATCTTAAAAATTTTACATAAATATGTGCGCAATATTCTTTTAGTACAATTTTCATTGTAGGTAACATTGGCGAGAAACATATTTTTTTCTGCCTCCTGAATAGAGTCCGGTTCAAACATTTAGCTTTTATAGCATGTCTGAAAATATAGGATCATTCGAAACTCTACATTTTGTATGCAACAAATATAATAAATATATATGTATTTAATAAATAATATACAACAATTAAAATTGCTTTTATTTTACTAAAGTTAACAAAGGTATCAATGTAACATTAATTCACATTTATTTATTGCATTACATGTCGTATGCGAAAAGAAACCTTCATTAAATATATATACATATGTACATATTAATAATTCTACATTTCATTAGAGAAATAATAAACAAAAGATTGGTCATTTAGTGATGTATAATGAAGAAATTATTGTTATTTTTTTATATATATAAATCATTATTTACTTTCAACCATACCAAAATTGGAAGAGAAATATAATTAATAGTGATTAATAAAGTGATACTAGATTATCAAATTGAGTACTGATTAATATTCAAAAGGAAAAATCCAACAGCATATATAGTCGTGCTTTGCTTTATTTTGTATTTGTTACAATTTATTATTTGTAATAACATACACACTGCTCTTTAGTAATAAAAAATTCATAAATTTAGTAAAGCAATCGTAGTAATTTGATATACCAAAAAATGCCAATCCAGCAAGTTAAAAAAAATTATAATTAAAAGCGCAAACATATTCTAACCATTTTCAATATTTCTTAAATAAATACACAATGAAGAATTGAAAAGATATTTTTCTTATTATTTATCTGTTTTTTTTTTTCATGTTATTTTTTACTGATCCTTTACCGTGTGAGTTCTTACATTTCAAGAATTGGCAACAATACGGGGTGGAGCGCTGCCATGGAAATATCTGCAAGGTCAGAGGACACGAGTCTGACGTCATCCGTAATCGACCGACTTCTCACTAGTGTTGGAATTCACATCGGAAATTTTTGATTAGCAATTTTCTTTTATTTTATTTGTGGAATATATATCTTATTATAAAACAATAATAACTACTTAAACTTACAGATGAGAATTTGGAATCTCTAAATAAAAATTCAGCCAGGTGCGGAATGCCACAGTATTGCCGCATCTTACTGATTGCTTATTGAGGGATTCCAAAGTCACCAGTAATTTTAAATAGTTATTATAGTTTTATAAGATGATAGATATTCCACAAATAAAATAAAAGAAAATTGCTATTCAAAATTTTCCGGTGTGAACTCCAACACCAGTTAGAAGTCGGTCGATTAGTGATGACGTTACACTCGTATCCCCGGGCTTTGAGTATTTAGAGGGCAGAGGCTGGAGACGTAAAGTAGAATGTCCGCGGAACTTGTTTTATGAAGCGACTGTCCTAAAGACTTTTTATTAGAACGGGCAACTGTGGATGTTAAAGCAAAGTGAAAGAATTTACTGATTTTGAAATGAATTTGGCTATTCTTGAAACAATGTAAGAAAAATTAGTAAAAAATAATTATTATCATGGTACTTTCATAGTGGGTATAGGTGGAGACGAGATAATTTACATTTTACCTTTAAAAGAAAATAAATGCTGAAAATTCTTCAATATATTTAATTATTTATTTGGATTGTTATACTTTTGTTTTAATAGTTTCATTTATTATGTTTTGTAATAGTTTTGGGACTGTATTAAAGTAAAAGATTTATTTTGTTGGTTAATTGTTTGTGTTAAATGTAAGAGTGCCTCGTCTTACGAAATCTGCTGAAAGTACTTTTATTTATTTTTTAAGATATAGGCAAGAAATGGTATGGGGAAAAAAGTTATAGAGATAAATGGTGACGTTTGGAATCTAATTGTGGGTATAATGTCCTTTTTTGACTTATCCCATATGACTTGGTAATCTTTCATGGCATATTTTTCAAAGATCTTTTAATATGGGAAGGGGATATGGAATCGATTCAGTTTTACATGTGATTTCGCAAGCGTTTCTTTCCGTTAACTGGCCCCTTCGCTGAAACTCTCCGATCGAGAAATCCTAAGTTAACCTATGGGAAAACTTAAAAGCGCGATTACTCATTACTTAATATACAATAATTATTAAAAGGCGGTTTTTTTTCATCAGAAAGTAAACATCAGGGGCTGATATCGTGAGATTTTAAAAATTGTCACCTTAAAATTTAAGTATTTAAAAAATCCCTATAAGCTTTGAAATTTCCACTTGATGAAATTTTATCTTCATCTTAGAAATACTTAAAATCTCGATTACTGATTACCCAATTATTAAAATACGGTTTTCGCCATTCGAAAATAAACATAAGGGGCTAAAGTCGTGAGGTTTTAAAAATTGTCTTT
The DNA here is from genome assembly GCA_963932465.1 of Maratus speciosus. Lineage (NCBI taxonomy): Eukaryota > Metazoa > Arthropoda > Arachnida > Araneae > Salticidae > Maratus > Maratus speciosus. Next base: position 137,704,324 of record OZ010798.1, read on the forward strand.
TTAAATTTTAAGTGTTTAAAAAAACCCTATGATCTTTGAAATTTCTACTTGTTTAAATTTTATTTTCATCTTAGAAATACTTAAGAGCTCTATTACCCATTACCTAACATAACTATTAAAATAAGGTTTTCGCCATTAGAAAGTAAACATCAGGGGCTGACGTCGTGAAGTTTTAAAAATTGTCTCCTTAAATTTTAAGTATTTAAAAAACTCCTATAAACTTTGAAATTTCCACTTGATGAAATTTTATCTTCATCTTGTGTAAATACTTAAAATATCGATTACTCATTACTTAATTATTAAAATACGGTTGTCGCCATTAGAAAGTAAACATCAAGGGAGGAAGTTGTGAGGTTTTAAAAATTTTCTCCTTAATTTTTAAGTGTTTAAAAAAAACGTATGATCTAAGAAATTTCCACTTGTTGAAATCTTATCTTCATGTTAGAAATACTTAAGAGTTCGATTATTCATTACCTAACATAATTATTAAAATGCGGTTTTTGCCATTAGAAAGTAAACATGAGGGGCTGACGTCGTGAAGTTTTAAAAATTGTCTCCTTAAATTTTAAGTATTTAAAAAAACTCCTAAAAATTTTGAAATTTCCACTTGGTGAAATTTTATCTTCATCTTAGAAATACTTAAAGTCTCGATTACTCATTACCTAACATAATTATTAAAATACGGTTTTAGCCATAAGAAAGTAAACATGATGGGCGGCTGAGGTCGTGAGGTTTTAAAAATTGCCTCCTTAATTTTTAAGTATTAAAAAAACCCCTATAAACTTAATTTCTACTTGATGAAATTTTATTATTTTGTTAGAAGTAGTTAAAGTTTAAAAAGACACTTTTTAAAAATGCACAACTTCGGCATCTGACGTCTACTTTCTGATGGTGAAAACCTTAAATAATTGTGTTAGGTAATGAGTAATCAAGCTTTTAGTTTTCGCATAGATTAACTTAGGATTTCGCGATCGGGGAATTTCTGTGAAGGGTCTGCTGTTGCGTCATCAATATTCAAGGAAAATGTAAACTTTGGATACAGGTTTATATAACACTATACGTGTTTTTTTCACTGCTATCTCCAGAAAGGCTATGACACAGGAGGTAGTGACATCACAGTAGATGTGCATTGCTTTTCTAGAGTTCCCAAGCCTCCGGATTTATGCACACCGCTATTATTTTAGACAAAATGTTATTGGGTTTGCCGCCCTCTAAGGCTCCTATAATACGGGCTGACTCACGCCGCCATTTAATTGCCGGTAGGAGAAGAACGATTGGCCGCGCCACGTGGGCAACAATCGCTGATTGGTCTAAGTGGGAAACAAAATGCTTGACGATTCAGCCTGTGTTATAGGAGCCTTACCGCCCTCTTTCCCCCTCGCTGCAGCACTTCTATCGTTATGTCACAAAACATGCGTCACAGCCTTAGAGACTTCAGAAAATTTTACAGTACAGTAGTTTTTTACAGTACAGCCAAACATCGCTTCGACTATGATTTTTTTGTAAGGATAATCCCATCAAAAACATCTCATGTAAAAAAAAGCCAAGTCTCCTGACTCTTTGACCGTAAAAAGTTCTGAGATCATGTGTAGAGCCAAGCTTAGCTCTCTTATTAACTCTGATATTTTAATTCACAAATTACTTCTAGTCTCTACACCTTTAGTAAATGATTATTTTGTGACTTGGCAATTACGCAGCACAGGAAAGTTATTATGTAAACACTTTACTTATGTTTTGAATTGGGATTAGATTATTTGACTAAGGCTGAATATGAACACGAGGGATAGAAGAAGCCTGAAGGAGGGATGCACCGATTGGGGGTCTTTGTAAAAGAGGGATCTGGCTCGTATTCACGTTACATAGGAAGAAAATCACCCAAAACTCCGGACATCAAGTTTGACCAGTAGAGAGTTTTCGCATCCGGGCTTATAATGTAATGTAAAATTATTTCCATGCTACAAATACATATATGTTCAGTGCTCTTATAGAAACTATTTTATACAAAACTTTATAAATAAACGTTAATATTAAAATGTAAACAACAGCCTTTACATTTTCGTGCTGCGTCATTGCCAAGTCACAAAATAATCATTTACTAAAGGTGTAGAGACTAGAAGTAATTTGTGAATTAAAATATTAGAGTTAATAAGAGAGCTAAGCTTGGCTCTACACATGATCTCAGAACTTTTTACGGTCAAAGAGTCAGGAGACTTGGCTTTTTTTTACATGAGATGTTTTTGATGGGATTTCACTTCTTTTTGTAAGGAGAAAGCCAAAGAAAGCTTTTCCAGTAGCGTCGATTTCAATTACACTATCTTTAACTTCATAGACTTTATGGCTCCTGATTGCTTCGATGTTCCGCTTTTCCTAGAAAAGCGAATTGGCATGTGTGCTACTGTTTGAAATCCATTCATTCAAATTTTCTAGTAACTATATTAGTTTTTGTTTCAATTTATCAGCTGTTCAATCAAAGTCCTCCAAAGTTAATTCTACTGCAGAGTCCATTTTATAACTTTGTCTGCTTCCAGTCTATTTCCCATTTTTTTTAGTTATAGCTCTCGTAATGTTTTCTAAAGTGTTTATTTTAAACTGCAGCTTACCTCTAGACCTTTTTCGTCAGTAAGCTCCAATATTCATACAAGGGTGGGCAACAGAACAGCGCGCGACTTCTTAGCGAGCTACGTCTTCCCATTTCAGAGTGTGAATCGTTGTAACGTTTTAATGTGCGTTTTTGTTTTCGAAAATGGTTTTGACGATAGAGAGCTCTAGCTTCTTGGAACTGTTGAGAACGCGATTTCTCGGAACGATTAGCCCTTCCCCTTTTGACCTCAATAGGTCTTCTATTTTTTTTCTCTAGTTGATTTCTCTCTGTGATAGGTATTCATTTGGAAAAGTAATAGATTATTGCTAGCTGTTAAGAAGAGGAAGTAGAACGTCAAAGTGACCTCCTAAGAAACTAATCCCAGCTAATCCCAGTGCGCAACCACATACTCAACTATAGCACATCTGATATCATACGACTAGGCTATGTTACCTAGCACAGAAAAGAAAATATAGATGAAACAGATACGAAAGATCTCCAGATGTAGGAACTACTCGATGAGGACTTTCTTCGCTGTGATCAAAATATAACATTTCAGTTTTTTCCTTTCAAACTTTCTTCGATCAACAATGTCTTTCGTTGGAATAACATACAATTTCGCGTTTCCCTTCGTTACCGCGTCTTTTCAGCAATTTTGCAGATGCACACTGACATCTAGAATTCAAATTTTACACAATAAAAAACTGTGTCGCCAAAATTTGAAATTCAGTTATTCCTATTTTCGATATGTAACACTTACAATCAAGTTATTTTTAGAAACAAGTAGGTGAAAGAATTTTACACAAAAGTTTCAATACTTCATACTTTTGAATTTAAAGTAAATCGTAATAATTTTATTATTTAAATGATTTTAGTACACAGTAGACTGAGCATAGCTCGGTAGTTTTTTTTTAAATATTTATTTTGTTTTAGTAAATGTAGAAATGTGATAGATACTATCCGCAAAACATCAATAAGTTGCGGAGAATATAGCGGAATTTTTGTTAATGCGTCTCCTCTTAAGACGTATCTCCGGTTAATGCGGACAGTTTCATTTCCCCATCATATTTAATTAATGTTAAAGGCATCGTTTATTGCGGATTTCGGTTACAGATGAAAAATGGCCTCCCTTGGAAGTCCACTAACGGTTGTTAACTGAATATTCATATCTACCACTCATAGTCTTAGCACGGTTGAAAGTGAAAAGTCGGAGAAAATGACGTCATAGTGGTGCAAAAGTGATGATGTTTAAGTTGTAAATATAAAAATAATTGACTTCTTTTCAATATGTCATTTTTTCTGGAAAGAGGGGAATGTAGAATTTTGATTTTGAATTCCAAATCGATAATTTGAGTACCTAAAAAACATATTTAAAAAAATTATACATCGCAGGGGAGTTTGTATTGCCATTAAAAAAAAATAAACCTTTTTTTACGTATGCGATTATGTTAGTCATATCCTGAGTGCCACTCTCCATGTTTTATAAACATTGAATTTATTATTCTTCAACAATTGTTGTCTACGTCTACGTCAATAGTTTGGCAACAAATGTGAGCTATTTTGTAAATATGAGGTAAGTTTGACAGCAAAATTCTCTTGCTTTTAAAACTGCTGCTAATTTTGCGCCATGGTCTATTGATATTGCATCAAACTGTAGCGATGTTTAAAATAATATGGTAGTGATGCTAAATATAGCAAAAGTATAAGAGCTGCTATCTATCAAGAAATGTTAGCATATTTGCAGAATGTTTATAAAATATTTAAATTCACTAAATTAACATTTGGTAAAATGAATTAATTTTATTTGGGTACTATTTGAGACACAGATGTCATATTCGCCCCATATTGGCGCGTTATTTTTCCGACGCTGATTTGGCGAAAACATCAACAGCATAAACAACAACATCCGGGTTACCATATCAAGCAAAATAACGACACTTTGGCGCCGGTTAAGTATACATTGCGTATATGACATTGGCGTCAGAAAAAAATCGCGCCAATATGGGGCGAATATGACATCTGTGCCCTATTTGATTATCCCGTCGATCAATTTCGCCAAACAATTCGCCAAATTATACAAATTGCCGTATTTTTATTTTAAATAACGAAAAAACAAATAAATTAATAAAACCTTAATGAAACTACAAGTAAAAAGTCGAATTAAAAATCATTTGATGACGTAACAAACACTTGTATGGTGTTTAATGTCAAGTGAATGCGACATTTACGATCATCCATTATTAGCGTTTAATCTTATAGTTTGGCGATAGTTTTTCGGTCGACGGGATAATCAAGTAGTACCTTTATTTGTTCTAGTCAATTAAAACGAATTTTACTGTATTCAGGACCCAGCTATTTCGTGCTCGATTTAGTATAGTTGAAAAACCGATGGTTTAGTTGACAAACTGCGTTTTATCATGTTGATAATCAGTGAGCAACAGTATTGGCAACAGTTCCGATTACGGAAAATAAAAGATTTTCGATTTTTTTTTTCGAATTTTCCAAATTTTTTAATTTTTTCTTTCTTTGTATCCCAAATACTACCTTCTTACCAAATTTTAAGTTTCTAGGGCTACAGGATGTACCTCAGATTTTTGATGATCGGTGAGTCAGTCAGTGTCGAAAAAGCGAAACTTTGAGTTCATATGTTTTCTGAACTAGAAAAGATAGAAACGCAGAAATTTTACCATTTGCTTCCGTTTGAAGAGTACTTTTAGAAAAACAAAGTTTCAAGTTCCTGGGAAATTCCAGCGAAGGGATATAGGGCTGTCAAAAGTACCCTGAGTTGCTTCCAGAAAAGGATGTTTACGGCTGTGCTTTCTCGACTTGGCAGGGGCACTGCCGTGCCCCCAGATAGTAGAAAAACAAAATTGCTCATATCTGTTTTATTGGGATCCCTAATTCCCCTGATATGGAACTCAACGAAAATACTCAGAATGAAATATCATTTTTGATTAAATATTAGCTTTATACTGAAAATATTTGGAAAGAAAGTTGGTACTTTTATCTTATCCGGTCGCAAATCTCGCCAATAGATTGAATTATTACTATAATGATTCCCCCCACCCCCCCTGGTTTTATTTTTCGCGTGTGTATATTTGAAAAAAGCCTTGAGTTGAAATAAAATGTATTGCTGGATGGTATTATTATTAGACCGAAACTGGCTTATAAGACCAAACCGAAACCGAATATCGGCAATCTTCCTAATTTCGACCAAAAACTAAACTATAGAAAAATATTAATTAATTAATACATGCATAAATATATATAATTTAAATTAATTATTCGTATATAGAAACACATTTCTAACAAACAAACCTATCTGTACATGTGTAAGCGTGTACACTGTAAAAAAAAAAAAAAAAAAAAAAAAAAAAAAAAAAAAAAAAAAAAAAAAACGGACTAAAAAATGGAAATTCTACTGGCAATCGAGACGCCGGTACTATTTCCGTATTTTAATGGAAAATTTCCCCCGTAAATTCCAGAAAAACGGAAAATTTTCTGTAATTTACGAGAAAAAACTTTCGTTAAAATATGGAAATAGTACTGGCGTCTCGATTGTCAGTAGAATTTCCGTTTTTTAGTCCGTTTTTTTACAGTGTATATAAGTTTCAAAACAAAATAAAAGATAAACAATAATGTAACTTTTATATTTTATTCCTTTTTGACAACCAATAATCATGGGCAACCAATATTATAATCAATAATTACTTAACAATATAGTTAAAAAATGGAAAACAAATTCAATACTAAATGTTTAACTTTTAAATATACAGCTATTTTCAGTGTTTTTTTTTTTTTTTTTTTTTTCATTTAAATTCGTTGAGATGCACTACTTAAGTTTGTTTTTAGAACATTGAATATGTGCTAATAAAGATTGAGTAACAATAACCATTTTATAATTTATAATTATTATTAGTTTAGTAGAGATATATACTTAATTTTCAACATTATCAAAGTAAGACATTTTTAACAAAGACATATTTAACAATATTGAGTTCTTTAGCTAATTTTAGAAATATATGTAAGAATAAGAATGTATCAATTTTTTTCTCAGCTATCCAGAACAAGATCAAAATAAATATTTGCTTTCTCCCTCAAAAAACTCTGCCACCCTCACCCCTAATAAAGTTTTAAAATGGCGCCCCTGTTTGGAAATTTTATCTCCGGGGTCCAAGTTGGCTGTATGTGCCTCCAACCAAAACTTTTTATTTTCATGTAAAATAAAATGCAATTAATTCATCAAAAATACAGAAAGATTTTCTAATTATACGAATTTCATCTAAAAAATATTTTAGGTATATATACCTCGATTTACCTTTTACAATGATTTTTGTAAATGATCTTTGCCTGTTTTACTACACTTTTTTAACAGATCATTCGAAACACTTGTGCGGTTTCAAACTGATATTTTTCTATTACTGTTAAGTCTACATCTTTTAATGAGCACGTGGAAAACGTCCTCTAAGTTTAGACACATATGCATTGCTTGCTTTATAACTCGCACCCACGTCTGGAGCCAGTAACGACTAATAGTTATAAACAATGAAGTTCATAGCAATGAATAAAGAGTGTCTCATTTGAGCCGATACAGCTTAAATCAGTGAGTAATGTTGACAATTTCCGAAGTAAGAAACGGGATTTTTTTAAATAGAGTTTCGGACAATATTCGCCGAAAACGAATGTCCGGCGAAACTCAGATTTTGAGCCCGAAACGAAACTTAATATTCGGTCGATCTCTAATTATTATTATTATTATTATTACAGTGAAACCCCGATTTAACGTTATTCAAGGGACCATAAAGAAATAACGCTAAATGCGGGAAAACGTTAAATCGGGGTAAGATGAAAACAAAGCACTGACCATAAAATAAAGACTTATTTACGTAAGATACGTTTCATTTCTTGATTTACAATGATTTAGACATCAGGTTTCTAAGTTATGTTTTAAATAAATATTTTATTTCACTTTGAGTCCTGTGTTTTTAGCAGCTATATCACGAATCGCTTTCTCAAGGTATGAGAGTTTGTGTAAGTTCTTCTCTTGGTCTTCAGTATTTCAAAAGAATTCTTTCAGTGTTATGGAAGTTCTAATGGCTTCCAATTTTCAAATTCCTTAAACGGTGACGATTTCACGTTTTTTCTTTTTTTAGCCTGTTTTTCCATTTTTTATAATTTTGCTCCATAAAATCTACTTAGTGTAAATTTGTTTACAATTTGAATACGAAATTCAAATTAAACATATTAATTGTGGTTTATGGCTTTCGCGATAACTTCCAATTTTTCAAGTAAAGAAAAAAGCTTTCTTTTTGACGCCATACAATCTAAAGCTATGAAAAATCTCTAACGAATTCTATCAGCTCCGTTGTAGGTAACCTTGTGTTGTAGTACAGAAAGCACAATCGAGTAAAATAAAAAGGTGCGGGTGAAAAAGAGGAGGGCTTTTGAATGATTTTTAAACGTTTTGATAAAAAAGTTTTTTAAAATCACAAATTCTGACTAATTTAGAAAAATTTCATTGAGATTTTATCGCTCAAAAAAAAAACGTTAAATGCGGGAAATAATTCAAAATGATAACGTTAAATCCGGGATTTTTTAACATTACAAGCATAGGAAATTTATTGGGACTAGCTAAAAACGACGTTATATGCGGGAAATAGTTAAGTACGGGTTACGTTAAATCGGGGTTTCACTGTATTATTATTATTATTATTATTATTTTATATGAAATTACTGAAATGCATGTATTTTACCTCTATATAATATATGTATTTATATGAAAGTTATATATTTTAGATCAAATGAGTGAAGGTTTTATATTGTTAATTACATGAATGTAATACGAATGGCGGCGATGGTTAACAATATTTGGTGATTTATGACTTGCGCACGGCTAACATAAAAATACCTAAAATTCTATCATTGCAAACATATTTATTTGACTTTGGAAATATTTTTGAAGTAATATTATTTTTGCAGATGCAGAAATATTTGCAGTGAAAATAATGATAATGATAAGCAACACATTACTTTTTGATATGAATACAATAGTGTAGCATTGTAAGAACTTTAATGTTGGGGTAATTTTTCACGAGAGTATTGTCCATGTTCACCAAGATATGGTTGATACAAAAAATACTGGGCTAATATTGTTTTGCCACTAGCTTGAGAAATAATCAAATATTTCTTCAGGTTGCCAATTATTGAATCTTGTAGATGACGACATCATAACTTTCTTTATCCACTGTAGATGCCTGAACACCGGGGTGTATGTAAAGGGTTCATCGGGGTTGCACTTTTCAGAAGAATGTAGAGATGTGACACCCCATATATAATATGCACCATTGCGTTTGTTAAACATAGGTCCTCCCGAATCACCCTAAAAATAATATAAAAGTAATTTAAAAAAACGTGCTTTCATTTAAATTCACTAAAATGTAGAAAACATATATATTTTTAAATGCACAACCAAATTTGTCAATATTTCGCCAAGTTGGCCAAAATTTGGCGCAATTGTGCTAGCCTTGCCATTAGTACTTTTAAAAAAATAGTCATTATTGAAGCTTATACTGATTTCTACGTAGGAAGTGAAGAAATAATTACAGATGGGTGACAAAATAATGCGAACACCCATGAAAAAGGTATGGTCCATTTCAAAGGACCTGAATGCGCATGTCACTTTGCACTCAATTCTGCCACCTAGTGGTTATGAAAGGTAAGGTATCAGTCGCTCAACAGCAGTCATAGGTGTTGCATGCGCGTATCATACGCTCTGGAAAACTCAGTAATGACTGACTTGTCAGAGTTCGAAAAAGGAATGATTGTTGGAATGCGGTGCGCTGGTTGCTCCGTGACGGAAACAGCCAATTATTTGGGGCTTGCAAGGAGTACTATGTCAACCGTTATGACAACTTACACGAAATGCGGTAAATTGTCGTCTGCGAAGTACAACAGTGGACGGAAAATAAAGCTTTCTGAGAGGGGTAAAAGAGAGTTGACCCCCATAGTGGTCAGAAAGAGCAGGCAATCTTTATCCCGGATAGCGTCATATATAAATAGCCATCTCCAGAATCCATTTCAGCAAGAACTGTCAAAAGGGAACTTCATGCTTCGAACATTTATGAAAGAGTTGCAATTCGTACGCCATTGGTGTCATAGGTGTTCGTATTATTTTGACACCCATCTGTATGTAACCTTTAAGTTTACGCAGCGTATTTACCATGCTTTCGAAAATGGTGGGCGCTTGGCAGCAGGACATCCCCCCCCCCCTCTCTTCTTTAAAGGTGAATTTCGAAAAATTCCGAAATACATGTTTCCTAATTTTAATTATACTATAGGCATGTCAAGTTTCAAGATTTTATTTCCGTGGATTTATGCGATATGATGATTTTTTAAATTTTTAATTTTCCTCCCCTGGTGCCCTACCTTAGGGATCGGATTTTTAAAAAATCAATGTTTAATTCCTATATAGCTCTTAGGAATGCATATATATTGCAAATTTCAAAGGAAGTGGATGAAAAATGAGTAAGAAGATTTGATTGCCACATATTAACACACAAATAGAATTGTAAGTTAAAAGAAAGCATGTAAAAAAATTGATAAATATATATATATATATACAGTCCTGGCCTAGAAAATAGGAATTAAAAAAAAAAAACCATGTACATTCGCCTATTTTGTTAATTTTAAGGCAGTTTTAGTAATTGTATGGCACTTTTCCGTTTCCGTTTATATATTGAACGTTGATGGTTTGGCTGAATGCCAATGCACTGGCATTATGTTCCAGCAGTATTTGATCGTTGCTAAGCAACTACAGGTCGTTATTGGTGAAACTTGTTATTTGTGTTTGTGATGTTTGTAAGCTGCATGCATTGTGTTTAGTGTATGACGGTTAAGTATAATTGGTATTTTGTGATTTTATAAGTGTTTTACTGACAATTTTGGTATGGTTTAAGCTTTCTGTTACAATTTTTGAAAGAAATAATCTGTTGGTATAAGAATAGGGACAAAACGGGACCCCAGTCCACGAAACAGAGGTGAAATTCAAGCTCTGATTCAGCATAATAACCTGAAAGCATGTGAAATAGCTTCTAAGCTGCATGTTTTAACACAAAGTGTAGGTAGAATTCGAAGGAAGCTTGCCATGGGCCTTTCTGCGAACATCAGGAACTGGTCAAAGTGCGGGAGTAAACGACTAATCACGTGCTGACAGAAATTTGATTCGAATGAGTCGAAGCAATCGGAAAATGACTTCAAAGCAACTGTTATCAAAATGGAAAGATGCTGGCGCCAACGTCAGCTCAAGAACAGCACGAAGAAGACTCCTAGAGTAGGACTGCAGGTCTTGTCAGACTATCAAAAAACTCAAGCTAACTGTGGCCGTGCGCAAAAAGAAACTCCATTAGGAATACGCACATAAACATAGGAGAGGATAAGATTGGCCAAAGGTGATTTACTTTTATTATTGCGCAAAAAGTGTATAAATTAATTTGTGACCAGGGGTTCGATCCAAGCAAAATTTGGCACCTATTTAGGGCCCTTTCACAAAAATCTATTTAATAAAATAGGACCCTTCACAAAAATAAATTTAATAAAATGGGCCCCTTCACAAAATTCAACTTAATAAAACAGCCTCCCTTACAAAATTCCTTTAAAAAAAATAGGCCCCCTTCATAACATTCTTTTTCATAAAAACTGTTTTAAAATGTGTAATTTGTGAATAAAACCAGGTCACGAAAAACAAAAACTTCAGTAAAGGAATTTAAAGAAGTTTTTGTTAATAAATTCTTGGTTCGAATTTGAGTAACTGCATTTCAACTTTCGCTACAAAATGTTACTTTTCACAAAAATATAATAAAATTCACAAAAATAACTTTTAATTTTCACAAAATGGGCCCCAAGAATAAAAACCTGCATCGACCCTTGGTGACATAAGAAATTAATGTCTTATGTCACAAATTAATTTATACATTTCAAGTTTTGTAACTCAAAATCAGTATTTAGAGCTTTTAATTTTTGATTTTAGGTGCGTTTTTCTGTTGAGTCGACAGTGGAGATAATGAGCGACAGGTCCCTCTTCGTTAGGGTAAAAACTTGGTGGAAAGTTCCTGCCCGAAAACCTCAAGCACACTGTCAAGCACCCAACAAAGGTTATGATATGGAGCGTCATCTTGAAATAAGGAAACGGTAGACTTCATGTTGTTCAAGGAGATATGAACCAACATCAATATAAGGAAGTGCTACAAAGTCAAGGGGAAATTTTAAAACTTCAACAACAATTTGTTGAGAAAGCAATAGAATGCGATCCCGAGTGTAGAGTTTGAAATTTAAAAGGAAAATCGATGACGCAACTTTTCCTTATATCAAAATTCATAAACAAAAGATCTGTACTTACAAACAATCGTATATCAATAAATTTTGTCAACTAGCAACTAAACTTTGTACAATGTGTTTATAATTATTCAAATTTATTTACGGCATGCATTTTTTAATGCTTAATAAACAATTTTTTACGTTTTAATTGCTTTTTATATTAAAATAAATCTTAAAACCTAACCTATAGCTACCTTACTTTTCATAAGTAGGGCCACAATATTTATTGGCGGACTTATCACTTCAAAAAGGAAACGCCATTCTATACTTTAGTACAAAGTAATGTTTAATGAATCTCTGTACTACAAGACATATTATTATTTACAGGATTACTGTACAATATTTACATGGTAAAAACGGCAGAAGAAATCCGCTGATTCCCAAACATTTCATCATTTCTCACCTCTCATAAAACTCCGGGGGAAAAACAAGCAAGACAGCCTGCATTTCGCAACCTATACATTGTGCGTCTCAAAACACTCTGCGTAAAAATACGGAAATGAATCATGGGAGAAATCTATTTGGCAGCCCGCTAAAATTAGGGACTGTCGTGTGCTGCTATCTAGTGTAGCAATCTTTAAATATTTGTTACAAACCCACTTTTATGCATAGGAAGATAGTCTCAACATTAGCGGAGGTTTCCGCAAACCTAACCCTCGCGAATGTTAAGGGATTACTGTATTTATATTTGTACAATTTCATTTTTTATTACTTTCTTCTATCTTCAATAGAAGAAAGTATTGTAATCGAAATTTTTTCGACTTCCGGTTTTCGACGGATTTACATGTTTTAGGGGTCAGAGATCCCAAAAACATGTTTATAGAAAATGTCTGTCTGTCCGTGTGTCCGTCTGTCCGTGCGTCTGTCGCCATTGTACCATCAAAAAGTGTATGAAGTTATGCATAGAATTGAACCAAATTTTTATGTGAAGTTTTTAGCTATGGCAAGCAGATCCTCCTTGAATTTGGAAAAAATTCGCCGGTAGGTGGCGCTGTAATAGCGATTTTTGTGCGATTTTGAATATTGTACCACCCAAAAGTATATGAAGTTATGCATAGAACTGAACAAAATTTTTATTTTAAGTTTTTGGATATGGCAGGTAGGTCCTCCCTGAATTTGGAAAAAATTCGCCGGTAGGGGGCACTGTAACAGCGATTTTTGTGCGATTTTGAATATTGTACCATCCAAAAGTATATGAAGTTATGCATAGAATTGAACCAAATTTTTATTTTAAGTTTTTGGATATGGCAGGTAGGTCCTTCCTGAATTTGGAAAAAATTCGCCGGTAGAGGGCGCTGTAATAGCGATTTTTGTGCGATTTTGAATATTGTACCATCAAAAAGTGTATGAAGTTATGCATAGAATTCAACGAAGTTTTTATTTTAAGTTTTTGGATATGGCAGGTAGGTCTTCCCTGAATTTGGAAAAAATTCGCCGGTAGGGGGCGCTGTCACAGCGATTTTTGTGCGATTTTGAATATTGTACTATCCAAAAATGTATGAAGTTATGCATAGAATTGAACCAAATTTTTATTTTAAGTTTTTGGCTTTGGCAGGCAGATCCTCCCTCAATTTGAAAAACATTCGCCGGTAGGGGGCGCTGTAAAAGCGATTTTGAATATTGTACCATCCAAAAGTGTATGAAGTTATGCATGGAATTGAACCAAATTTTTATTTTAAGTTTATGGCTATGACAAGCAGCACCTCCCTGAATTTGGAAAAAATTTGCCACTAGGGGGTGCTGTAATAGCGATTTTGCATATTGTACCATCGAAAAGTGTATGAAGTTATGCATAGAATTGAACCAAATTTTTATTTTAAGTTCTTGGTTATGGCAAGCAGGTCCTTCCTTAATTTGGAAAAAAATTGCGGGTAGGGGGCGCTGTAATAGCGATTTTTGTGCCATTTTGAATATTATACCATCGAAAAGTGTATGAAGTTATGCAGAGAATTGAGCCAAATTTTTTACGTTTCTTTTTGTTCATGGCATGAAGGTCCTTCCTGAATTTGGAAAAATTCCGTTGTAAGGGTGCGCTATAATTACGATGTCTGTACCATTTTCTTTATTGTACAATCGAAAATTGTATAAAATTATGCATACAAATTGAACCAAATTTTTTGTGCATGTTTTTGGCTTTGACCAACAGGTCCTCCTTGAATTTGGAAATATCGCGCGGTAATGGGGCTCTGTGATGGCGATTTTTGTATACTTTTCTAGATTTTTCGTAGTTCTGTTGTCCATCGGCGGCTCGTGCAAAGGCGGGAACTCACTTCCTGCTAAGCCGGCTATTCACAAACATCTGATAACAACAGAATAAGGAAAAACTATTAATTTTAACAAATATCATGATATAGATTAACTCGTTTTTAGTTTATTTAATTGACTGAAGCAGAAATTTAAGATGAAAATCAAAGTTGGTATAGTAATGAACTAATAATATTGAAGTATTAACATGTGTAACTAGTTTTTGAAACATTAAGATGTATAAGATAGAAGAAAGTTTTGGGATTGGCACATCCAACTAGTTTCCAGAAATGTTCATGTTTTAGTTCATTTACAAAAAAAAAAAAAAAATGTTGGACATAACGTATTTTGGAACTGAGTAATCGACATAATGAGATTTGAAAATGTTTCCAATATTTTTTTTTTTTTTTTTTTATTTTTATTTTTTTTTTTTTACGCCATCCTGTAAAAATTTTAACAGACTGAAGTTACAAAAGGCAATATTTTAGAAAATTATTTTATTTTCCAAAAAACACTCTAGGTCTAGGCTAAAAAACTGTAAAAGCAAGAACCCCAGAAATATTTTTCTGCTAAAATTGTATGCATGCTATCAGCATCGTCCATATCTTCTGAAATGTCTACATACGAATAAAATGTTAAACACACACACACAGGGTTCTCGCTGCCGCTCGCCTTTGCGCTAAATCTCGACAAAATGTTTCATTTGGCGAATAAACGGACGATTAGATTCTCCAAATTGCGAGTTCTAAATTTTTACTCATTTTTGTGTGTGTGTATGTGTCAGTTCAAGCGACTCTCTTATTTTTTTTACTGAACAACTGATATTTCTTATGCTCAATAGTACTGTACCATTTACATTACTCTGTATTTTTACTTTCTTCTATCTTCAATAGAATAATAGAATAGAACTAATAATAAGCTAGAGGCAGGTAGGAGTCGTTCGGTAGCTTCATCGCCCCGAGCCCAGCCCTTCCCGCTTTTCGGTGTCTTTAATTTGTGTAATTTCCCTTTTAAATTTGTCCGGTTTCAATTTTTGATTTTTTTTTTTTTTTCAATCTGACTTTCGCTAGAGAGTCTTTCATTTGGGACGTGGCTGGGGACCTAAGAATCTTGCTTCCGCAAAAGAGTAGGACTAGAGTAGAATAATAAAGTGCTGCGGACGAAGATGGGCCGCTCGCCGCGGCGGTTGACCCCCCCGCCCCCCCTCCCAACCACCGCCGAGACTAATAATAAGCTAGAGGCAGGTAGGAGTCGTTCGGTAGCTTCATCGCCCCGAGCCCAGCCCTTCCCGCTTTTCGGTGTCTTTAATTTGTGTAATTTCCCTTTTAAATTTGTCCGGTTTCAATTTTTGATTTTTTTTTTTTTTTTTTTTCAATCTGACTTTTGCTAGAGAGTCTTTCATTTGGGACGTGGCTGGGGACCTAAGAATCTTGCTTCCGCAAAAGAGTAGGACTAGAGTAGAATAATAAAGTGCTGCGGACGAAGATGGGCCGCTCGCCGCGGCGGTTGACCCCCCGCCCCCCCGCCCCTCCTCCCAACCACCGCCGAGACTAATAATAAGCTAGAGGCAGGTAGGAGTCGTTCGGTAGCTTCATCGCCCCGAGCCCAGCCCTTCGTCAGGATCTCCGTACAGGATCTCCGTAGACAGAGGAATTACGTCAAGGCACTGCAAAGAAAAACAAAACTCCCAGAAGCATCCCAAATAGATATAATAAAATATAAAAGAGAAAGAGCTCTATACAAACAGAACATACTCAAATCAAAAAAGACTTCCTGGACAAAATTATGCGAAAATACAAGAGATCCCTTCGGTAAGATAAAGTCAATAGCTTTCCAAGATTTTCACAGGGCAGAAATCACAACACTCTCAACTTCATCAGCAGAAATTCACTCCAACTCTTCCTTCTACAAGGAATTAACAACAAACATTTTCGGACAGTCCAAAAAACCAAAACCAACAACCATACAACCAGATGACTCAGCATCTCCATTCTTAATTCAAGAACTCAAAACAGCAATATTTTCTTTCAATGCAAATAAGGCACCTGGTCCGGACAATATAGACCACTATATAATTCGTAATATCTTCAAAACTCATGGTAACCTGCTACTTGAGATGTACAACTCAGCCCTAAAACTCAATTACTTTCCGAATCAATGGAAAGTAGGGGAACTAGTTTATTTCCTGAAATCGGGACGTCCACCAGATGATCATCACTCTTACAGACCAATATCCCTCCTGCCAGTTTTTGGGAAGATCCTCGAAAAAATGCTATTAAGAAGAATTAACCACTCATTAACATCATCTTCAATACAACATCTTAATAACTCACAGCATGGCTTCTTGGAAGGACACTCAACTGAAACAGCCTTGCAAGATCTCTTATTAAAAATTCAACTTTTATCACAAGACAACAATTACATCTCCTTAGTTTCCCTTGACTTTCAAAATGCCTTTGATAAGTTACCGTGGCACATTACGATGGAAGAAATCGACGATCTTCCTATCGAAAAAGCATACAAAAATACAATATCTTCTTTTCTATCAATAAGAGGAGCCTTCTGCAACTGGTTGGACACAGAGGAAATCCACTGGTTCTACAGAGGTTGCCCACAGGGCTCTTGTTTCGGGCCTTTTCTCTGGCGTATCTTCATCAACAAACTACTTAAATTGCTTCATTCACATGGATTCACCTTTGTAGCCTATGCAGACGACATCCTGTTGATAGCGAAAGGGAAGTCATGTAAGGAACTTGAAAATACCACAAATCAAGCACTCGAACTTATAAGCAATTGGGCAAGACAGAACCAAATGACATTCTCTTATGAAAAATGTAGAGTCCTAAACTTACGACGTCCAAGATTCCTAAAAAGGCCCCCCATATTTAAATTGGACAATCATAAACTAAAATCAGAGAACACGCTACAATACTTAGGATTAACATTGGACTCAACTCTCTCTTTTCTTCCTCATCTCAAAAATAAACGAATAGAAATAGTCAAAATAATACAAAACTTAATGAAGTTCTCATCCTCCAGTAGCAGGCTATCAAAACAAATACTTAAAATCTGGTACAAGACCATACTAGAAAGAAAAATTATATACGCATCATCAATATGGTACCCACTTCTTCAAAAATCTCACGGCCTCAAACTAATTTCCTCGATCCAAGCACACTGTCTGCTGATGGTCAGCAGGGCCTACAGGAAGACGGCAACATCAGCGCTCTGTGTCTTGACAGGCTCTCCACCGCTACATTTACAACTACAAAGAGAAGCCTTACATGGCAGAGTTTTGCGGTTAGGAATACCAACTAACAACTATTTCCCGCAAGACTTTCAGAGAAAGATCATCCCTCAAATCAACCCAGCAATACATTATCTGAATATCATATACAACGAACATCAATCACCACCTAACACCGAAATAAACATTTATACTGATGGCTCAAAAACAGAGACAGGTACGGCCTTTGCCTTCTGTACATTTGCTCAGGATTCACTAATACACCAATACTCCCGCACATTAAATAAAGAAAACACGGTATACCAATCCGAATTGCTAGCAATTCTAAATGAGCTACAATGGACAGAAACAACACATTACAAGAGAATAGGTGTATTCACAGACAGTCAATCTAGTCTTCAAGCACTTGAAAACATCATGTCACAAGATTACCTTATAAATGAAATAATTAAACTTCTGCAGTCAACTGACAAAACTTACTACTTTAAATGGGTTAGAGGTCACGCTGGTCTCGTGGGCAATGAACTGGCAGACAAACTCGCCAAAGAAGCGACGTTACAATCTTCCACAGCTTCAAAGATATTTTTCCCCTTCCCGGCATCATACATCAAAGGGCAAACAAGTTTTAAACTCAAAAATGACTGGCAACAATGCTGGGACTACGAAGAAACAGGACGTTTCACCTACAAACTCTTTCCAAAAATCTCCTCAGATCTCCTGCTCCCGCACCGTAATATCTACTTATTTGCAACGAACCACGGACCATTCCCGGACTACCTCTATAAAATTAATAAAACAGACTCTCCAAGATGTACCTGCGGTCATGTAGGAGACGCCCTACATTATCTATTGAAATGTACTTTAACAGTAGAATATCACATACGCAAACCAGCTGACTTTACATTAGCAAATTGGTTTAATTATGTGCAAAAAAGACCAAACTTAATGCAGAAAATAATAGATTGTATCAACGTTCTTGAAAATAACCAGTTGCTATTTCAAATGCCCCTACTCTGATAACAGAGATGTGTGTGAAATATGTTAAAAGGCAAAACATTCAAAACAGCAATAGTAACAATAAGACGTTGTAAAGACATTAAAATTACAGGTTGTGGGTCATCCATAAAACCCTTTTCTTCTTCAATTCAACAATATTTTCTAATGAGAACTATGTATATAGTTTACTATTTAACTTAGTAATTATTTCTTACTTATTAATTTTATATTATCCAGTTAATCTAAATTAGTTTATAATTAGTATATAATATACTCTAGAAAATATAAAAATAATTTCTAATCTTATCTAATCTACAAAAAGATCTGTATAATATTCTGGCCCGCCTTGAGTGATGGGGTGGCCGGTTGTAATTAAAAATTGTATTTCATCAAAACAACAAATAAACATTCATCGGCGACTGGGAGATGATCCTACTGAACGAGCACCTCCCGCGCTGCTTCTGTCGGTCCCTGCCCTTGGCGGTGGTTTCGGTGGTTAGTGGATATCACCCACCAGTAGGGGCTTGTTGAGCCTATGCCATATGGTGGGCCTCCCCTCTGGTCGAACCTGACCCCCCGCCCCCCCTCCCAACCACCGCCGAGACTAATAATAAGCTAGAGGCAGGTAGGAGTCGTTCGGTAGCTTCATCGCCCCGAGCCCAGCCCTTCCCGCTTTTCGGTGTCTTTAATTTGTGTAATTTCCCTTTTAAATTTGTCCGGTTTCAATTTTTTTTTTTTTTTTTTTTTTTTTTTTTTTAAATCTGACTTTCGCTAGAGAGTCTTTCATTTGGGACGTGGCTGGGGACCTAAGAATCTTGCTTCCGCAAAAGAGTAGGACTAGAGTAGAATAATAAAGTGCTGCGGACGAAGATGGGCCGCTCGCCGCGGCGGTTGACCCCCCCCCCCGCCCCTCCTCCCAACCACCGCCGAGACTAATAATAAGCTAGAGGCAGGTAGGAGTCGTTCGGTAGCTTCATCGCCCGAGCCCAGCCCTTCCCGCTTTTCGGTGTCTTTAATTTGTGTAATTTCCCTTTTAAATTTGTCCGGTTTCAATTTTTGATTTTTTTTTTTTTTTTTTTCAATCTGACTTTTGCTAGAGAGTCTTTCATTTGGGACGTGGCTGGGGACCTAAGAATCTTGCTTCCGCAAAAGAGTAGGACTAGAGTAGAATAATAAAGTGCTGCGGACGAAGATGGGCCGCTCGCCGCGGCGGTTGACCCCCCCCCCCCCCCGCCCCTCCTCCCAACCACCGCCGAGACTAATAATAAGCTAGAGGCAGGTAGGAGTCGTTCGGTAGCTTCATCGCCCCGAGCCCAGCCCTTCCCGCTTTTCGGTGTCTTTAATTTGTGTAATTTCCCTTTTAAATTTGTCCGGTTTCAATTTTTGATTTTTTTTTTTTTTTTTTTTTTTTTTTTTTTTTTTTTCAATCTGACTTTCGCTAGAGAGTCTTTCATTTGGGACGTGGCTGGGGACCTAAGAATCTTGCTTCCGCAAAAGAATAGGACTAGAGTAGAATAATAAAGTGCTGCGGACGAAGATGGGCCGCTCGCCGCGGCGGTTGACCCCCCCCCCGCCCCCCCTCCCAACCACCGCCGAGCCTAATAATAAGCTAGAGGCAGGTAGGAGTCGTTCGGCAGCTTCGTCGCCCCGAGTCCAGCCCTTCCCGCTTTTCGGTGTCTTTAATTTGTGTAATTTCCCTTTTAAATTTGTCCGGTTTCAATTTTTGATTTTTTTTTTTTTTTTTTTTTTTTTTTCAATCTGACTTTTGCTAGAGAGTCTTTCATTTGGGACGTGGCTGGGGACCTAAGAATCTTGCTTCCGCAAAAGAGTAGGACTAGAGTAGAATAATAAAGTGCTGCGGACGAAGATGGGCCGCTCGCCGCGGCGGTTGACCCCCCCCCCCTCCCAACCACCGCCGAGACTAATAATAAGCTAGAGGCAGGTAGGAGTCGTTCGGTAGCTTCATCGCCCCGAGCCCAACCCTTCCCGCTTTTCGGTGTCTTTAACTTGTGTAATTTCCCTTTTAAATTGTATGGGGAAGATGGGTATGGGGGGGCGAGTGAGTATTGTAATCGGAATTTTTTTCGACTTCCGGTTTTCGACGGATTTACACGTTTTAGTGGTCAGAGATCACAAAAAACATGTTTATACACAATGTCTGTCTGTCTGTCCGTATGTCCGTGTACCATCAAAAATTGTATGAAGTTATGCATAGAATTGAACCAATTTTTTTTTAAGTTTTTGGCTATGGCAAGCAAGTTTTTCATTAATTTGGAAAAAATCCGCTGGTAGGGGGCGCTGTAATAGCGATTTTTGTGCATTTTGAATATTGTACCATTGAATAGTGTATGAAGTTATGCATAGAATTGAACCAAAATTTTGTGTATGTTTGTGGCCATGGCAAGAAAGTTCTCTCTTAATTTGGAAAAATTCCGCTGGTAAGGGCGCTGTAATAGCTATTTTTGTGCGACTTTTGTGCATTTTGAATATTGTACCATCAAAAAGTGTATGAAGTTATGCATAGAATTGAACCAAATTTTTTGTGTATGTTTTTGGCCATGGCAAGAAGATCCTCCCTGAATTTGTAAAAATTACGCCGGTAGGAGGCGCTGTAATAGCGATTCTTGTGCAATTTTCAATATTGTACCATTGAAAAGGGAATGAATTTATGCGTAATTCTAATAAAAATGCTAATAAAATTAATTAAATGAAATATAGACATGTGATACAAGAAAGTTTTGGGATTGGCACATCCAACTAGTTAGATAACTAACACATGACCAGTTCATGTGCAGTTCCAGTTATAGTTACAGTGTCAGCCAAAGCCACTGTAATGGCTATGTGGACTGTGTCAAATAACCAGGTACCAATTTAATAGGTGTTTTGTATTGACAGTTAATCATTGTGCCTACACCGGCGTCGTGACGATAGAAATTCAAACAAAATTACTTGCATAAGACATAAAAAAATAGGGAAAAGATTTGCTGGTATGCGGCTTTGTAATTGGTCACTCACCGCTTGTCACGATTTATTAAGTTGTATGTAAAGTGACATTTCTTTATAATTTTTTTCTATCGGTTAGCAACTTGTTGAAACCCTATAGCAATTTTCAGCAAATATTTTCAGAATGTTAAATCAAAGATCGCTAACATATTGAAAACAGGTTGGAAATTGCTCGTCAAACGTGGAAAATGAGGTGCGTTCATACTATAACTAGTTTTATAATAATGTTTTCACCGCATATTGTACAAAATGTATATTTTAGTGAACTTCATAAGTGCATATCAATTTCATTCTGTTCTAAAGGCTGTAACATCATTAAAATGCACTTGCAATAATCTTTTCCCATTGGCCATAATGTAACGGAAACTTTTGACTATCCCTGTAATTAAACTATACATCCTATTTTCATGAAATTTGAAATGACTCGACCAAATTTTGCAACAATTATACATTTAAAATTTCAGACTATTCGGAAGGCTGTAACATTATTAAAATCACTTGCAATATTTTTTCCCCGTTGGTTGTAATGTAAAGGAAAATTCTTGACTGTTCCTTTAATTAAGCTATGCATCCGATTTTCATGAAATTTGAAATGACTCGACCAAATTTTGCAACAATTATACATTTAAAATTTCAGACCATTCGGAAGGCTGTAACATTATTAAAATCACTTGCAATATTTTTTCCCCGTTGGTCGTAATGTAAAGGAAAATTCTTGACTGTTCCTTTAATTAAGCTATACATCCGATTTTCATGAAATTTGAAATGACTCGACAAAATTTTGCAACAATTATATATTTAAAATTTCAGACCATTCAGTTGGGTAGTTTTTGCTCGGTTATATGTGGACGATACAGACGGGCAGACAGACAGCCGGACTGAATGACGACTATAGGTGCTACGTATTTATATAATTACGAACGCACCTAAAAAGAGTGCATTAATTGGTTAAAGATTAAATTTTCAATTTTCCACAACGAATTTACTTTGCTAACATTTTTTTTTCGTTTGGCGAATATTTTTTATTTCTGATTAGATTAATTGCTAATGTTGGTAAAAAGTCAGCGAGGACCCTGCACACACATATACAGTGCGTAACCTCTGAATAGCGGTTACCCGTGGGACCAGTGAAAAGTAATCGCTCTTGGGGCGTTCCACATCAAATCAGGCAGTAAAATATCAATATGTAACCCACTATCACAGATTTTAATGAAACTGCGTGTGTTTGTTCTTACTATTAAGATATGATCACCAGTCATTTTTTTTGCTCCTTGGTGAAATAGTTTCTGAGAAAAAAATTGTCAAAATTTTGAAAAACTGCCGTCAGTTGGCATTCTTGACTGCTCGGTTTTCAAATGTAGCATGTCATATATATAATCATATTTCAATATCTACTCTACAAATCATCTTCAAATAATTTATGCATAATATTTAGAGTACGCAGTTTATGAAAAAAATATATTGTTACGCTTATAACATTTTAAGTGTGTCTAAAAAAATATTTAAACTTTGAAGTCGTGAATTTTTTATGAAAAATAATGCATTAAGAAAAAAAGCATTATCAACAAAAGGCGGTATTTTTATTAAATTTATTTTTTGTGGGAGATATACTTAAAGGTGTCCTTTACCTGATTCTGAAATAAAAATAGTGGGATTTTGGGTGTTATTGGTAGTATTTCCTATTTAAAAATTTTTTGAGGTGCATTTCAAATCAAATCAAGCAGAGTCATTCCATGTCAGTTCCCCTAAGCCATTTAATCATTGTCACAAATTTCAATGAAATTGGGACTGTTTATAGCTTATTTTAAGACGTAATCACCTTTAATTTTCTTGATCCTAAGTAAAATATTTTTTAAGATAAAAAATATCAAAATTTTGAAAAATTGTTTTATTTTTTTTTTTTTTTAATGACAGTTCGATATTCAAAGACTGCATTTAAAAAAAAAAAAAGTCATTTCAATATAAAATCACTAAATAGGTTTCAAATAATATATATGTGACAAATAATGTAGGCAGATTATTATTTCTTGTTTTTTATCATGTTTAAACACAAAGAGGGTCTTTTATCTTGTGAATTTTTAAAATCAAGAATTTTGTCAAAAATAATGTGTTAATCAAAAATTTATTACTAACCGAAGGCAGGGTGTTATTGTTTTTTTTAATTTTACGTAAAAATATCTTTTAAATGGTTATAAAATAAAAATAGTAAAAATATGAGAAAAAATTATCGAAGTTTTGGAAAAATGCCACGAGTTGCCATTAATGATTGTTCAATTTTCAAAGGCCTCATTTTATATATAAAATCATATTTCAATAACTAATAAAGAAATCTTCTTCGAATAATTTAAGCAAGGTAAATAAAGTATGTAGATTATGAAAACAATATTGCTGTAATGTTAAAAAATATTTAAATGTGTCTAAAAAATTGTATAATCTTTGAAATCAAAAATATTTTACAAAAAATAATGAAATTATTTAAAAAATCTTTATCAATCAGAGGCGGAGTTTCTATGACTAATTTTTTAATTTTAAATTGTACATAATACTACATTATAACTGGATCTGAAATAAAAATAGTGGGATTTTGGTTGGTTTTAGTAGCATTTAAATCATATTTAAAATTATCAATATTTTCAGATGTAAAATCTATCCAATGTATCATCCCTGCAAATTTTTTTATTTATACATTTATTTTATTTTTCAAATTATCTTTTATGTTCGTTTCTTAAGGAAAAAATAAACAATATTGTTTTTTAGTAAAACTTCTAGGGCGAACAGCAATTATCCCTTTCCAAAAAAGAGAAAAATCACTAGCTCCTCACCGCCCAGTAGAGATTTTCAAAATGACAGTCCTAATCTTTAAACTCTTATTTGGCTGTTAATATTGAAAATTTAGCATTGAGCTGCTATTATTGAAAAAATACCAAATTTCACTCTTTTGAAGAAAATTTTGACGTATTGTGCTTTAAATATATGCAAAAAATGCATAATCCATTTAATTTATATCTTTCAAATAACTATATCTAAAAAATTATTTAAAACTTAATGAGTTGCACTTTTGTAACTTTATTCAGTTTCTAATGATATGTACCGTAATTTCGGGTGTATAGCCCGCAGATCAAACAATTCAGTTTGGACCCAGAAATTTTATTCAGTATTTGAAGACCAATATTTACTGTGATCTAAAAAGTTACATTTTATTTTTAAAAATTTCTGGGTCGAAACGCGATTGTTTGATCCGCAGGCTATACACTGGAAATTACGGTAATTTGATTTATTTCATCACAATATTGCTGAAAGATGGATTTTCAACATATATATGTGTGTATATATATCCCTGTTCTCAAACAAATTATTTAAAAATTATTCTTTTATGTTTAATAAAGCATATATATATTGTTTATACACTTATAGAAAATACATATAGTACATTTTATGATATTATGTCAATAATGTCTAAAAGTAAAGAACTTATCTAATGGTATGTAACGAAAAATTTAACATCTGGTGTAATGTCAACAAAATTTTATAATTGTTTTACTTAATTTGGATGAATGAAAAAAGCTTACATGTTCATATTTTATTGAAGTACAGGTGAAAATGTCACAAAGACATTCCTATCTCAACAACCACTGAGTATGTCACATTCACACTACAGATGATTTTTTTTTCTTTTTGATCTTTCGGGTTTGATTTCAGATGGTAATAAATTAATTAGTTTTGTTAGAAGTGTCATTGCAGTCAGCATATTAGGTTCACTATTTTTTTTTTTTAATTTGTTTTGAATGACTCGATGAACAACAACGTTTAAAGGGACCATTTCATAAATTTTCAATTAAAAGCTGATTTATAAATATATTATGTTGTTTAGTTATTATTATCGTCTTAAGATAATAAGTTGATATTAAGATTTTTAAATGTAGTTTATTTATTATTTGAACAGTTGAAAGTATTTTTCAGTAAGAGTGGTCTGTTGATTTTAAGTCGGCTATTGAGCGATGTAGTGTTGGTAAAGGAACTGGTACTATTTAATTTAATTTTTATTGCTGTAAATAATATTTGTTATTTTATTATTGTAAGTATTATATTTAAGCAAGAGTAGCAAAACAAGATATCGTAGTCATTATAGTACATATTAGCATGAAAAGCTTCAATATTTATCATTAAACATTCACATTTTATGAAAATTTTGCTAAAATTGCTCATATTTTAACTATTTTTATTTTATAACTATTTAAAAGATATTTTTACGTACAATTAAAAAAAGTAATAACAGCCTGCCTTCGGTTAATAATAAATTTTTGATTAACACATTATTTTTCACAAAACTCTTGATTTTAAGAACTCACAAGATTAAACACACTCTTAGCATTTAAACATGACAAACAACAAGAAATAATAATATGCCTATATTATTTGTCATATATACATTATTTGAAACCTATTTAGTGATTTTATATTGAAATGCCTTTTTTTTTATGCAGTATTTGAATATCGCACTGTCATTAAAAAAATTTAAAACAATTTTTCAAAATTTTGATATTTTTTATCTTAAAAAATATTTTACTTAGGATCAAGAAAATTAAAGGTGATTACGTCTTAAAATAAGCTATAAACAGTCCCAATTTCATTGAAATTTGTGACAGTGAATTAAATGGCTTAGGGGAACTGACATGGAATGACTCTGCTTGATTTGATTTGAAATGCACCTCAAAAATTTTTTAAATAGGAAATACTACCAATAACACCCAAAATCCCACTATTTTTATTTCAGAATCAGGTAAAGGACACCTTTAAGTATATCTCCCACAAAAAATAAATTTAATAAAAATACCGCCTTTTGTTGATAATGCTTTTTTCTTAATGTATTATTTTTCATAAAAAATTCACGACTTCAAAGTTTAAATATTTTTTTAGACACACTTAAAATGTTATAAGCGTAACAATATATTTTTTCATAAGCTGCGTACTCTAAATATTATGCATAAATTATTTGAAGATGATTTGTAGAGTAGATATTGAAATATGATTATACATATGACATGCTACATTTGAAAACCGAGCTGTCAAGAGTGCCAACTGACGGCAGTTTTTCAAAATTTTGACAATTTTTTTCTCAGAAACTATTTGACCAAGGAGTAAAAAAAAATACTGGGAATCATATCTTAATAAAAGGAACAAACACACGCAGTTTCATCAAAATCTGTGATGGTGGGTTACATGCCTGCCTGAACTGACATGGAATGACCCTCTTCAGAGGTGGGTATTATTCAGAGATTTCATTAAAAAAAATCTAAATTACATAAATTTAAATAGAAATACAATACACACAGTCATTTTAATTAATCCTCATTGTTTGAATACATTAAAAAAATCAGTGATTTGCAGTTGCTTTGTTTTTTGTTGCAAATATCTTTCTCCAAAGAAATAATAATATGAGTTTTTGCTATACAACTCATCATCATTATGATTTAATGCGTAATTTTGGATTTCACGAAAGTTCATAAAATGTTCGGTATACACTATATTGCCATTAATGACCGGCAACTTTCAATTTTAGATATTTTGATGAATATTTAGAAATATAATTGACAGATTCTTCTGGAATTTTAGGACTGAAAAGAACAGGTATGACCTCATATTTAGAAATGTCGATTTGATAAGGTGGGCAATTAGGGGGCCAACAAAAAGTCAAAGAAAAATATAATACTTGGGATCACCCTGTAAAATAAAATGCACGAAATGATCTATCGCTACCGAATATAAATAAACAGACATTGTGCAATATGTGTATTCTTTTGTGTAAGAATAGCAGGTATATTAATAGAAAAATAAATGATTTATTTAAAAAAATTAAAAAATTCTTGCATGTTTTTTGCTTATAACATGCAGGGTTTTCAACCAAATTTAACGCCGGTTTCAGAAAAATTGACAAAATGTATTAGAAACAATATAGTGTAATTGGAATATAAATATATTAAATATTTTAGGAAATATGAGCAGTTGTATGAAATAAATTTTATCTGCGCATGCGCGAACAATAACAAGGATCATTTTACATAATTTAACAGTCAACTCTATGGAGCAACTTATTAAAAAAAAAATCTAGTCAAATATCGTAAAAATTCAGAAAGATATCGGCGTTAAAGTGAGCAAATTTTTAGTTGTTCTCTAAAAGCAGCTGAATGAAAAGGGATTTTCCACAAATTGCCATTTTTTATTTTTAATTTTTTTAAATTTTCATTTTTTATTGATGCTTTAGTTCTTTTTGGATAACCACCAGAACGAGCCTATATCATGATCAAAAGAAGTATCAAAATCGAAGCATTTTTTCCAAATCTACTCGTTGATACTCACTATAAATACTAACTTTTTTCTGAAAGTCAGTAAATAAAAAATGACAATTTGTGTAAAATCCCTTATCATTCAGCTGCTGTTAGAGAACAACTAAAAATTTCCTCACTTTAACGCCGATATCTTTCTGATTTTTTACGATATTTGACTAGATTTTTTTAATAAGTTGCTCCATAGAGTTGACTATTAAATTATGTAAAATGATCCTTGTTATCGTTCGCGCATGCGCAGATAAAAATTATTTCATACAACTGCTCATATTTCCTAAAATATTTAATATATTTATATTCCAATTACAGTATATTGTTTCTAATACATTTTGTCAATTTTTTTGAAACAGGCGTTAAATTTGGTTGAAAACCCTGCATGTTATAAGCAAAAAACATGCAAGAATTTTTTAATTTTTTTAAATAAATCGCTATATTTCTATTAATATACGTGCTATTCTTACACAAAAGAATACACATATTGCACAATGTCTGTTTATTTATATTCGGTAGCGATAGATCATTTCGTGCATTTTATTTTACAGGGTCCCAAGTATTCCCCAATTTCCCAGTATTGGTTTCCCAAGTATTTTTTTTCTTTGATTTTTTGTTGGCCCCCTAATTGCCCACCTTATCAAATCGACATTGCTAAATATGAGGTCATACCTGTTCTTTTCAATCCTGAAATTCCAGAAGAATCTGTCAAGTATATTTCTAAATTTTCGACAAAATGTCTAAAATTGAAAGTTGCCGGTCATTAATGGCAATATAGTGTATGTATAATTACTGGAAATTTTGGGTGATTCTATATTCCATTTCCTCTTTCTCTCTCATATCTTCCACCATTTGCTGTATGAAATAAAATGTGGCAGTAACTGCCAAATCTTTGTCTAGACATACAAACTCGCTAGCCTTTATGTTAGTTATGACTGCCGTTCTAAGGATATTATCTAAATTTTCCGCATCGTTATTAATGCCTTTATTTTCTGTTTGTTGACATATGAAGTAAATTCTGTTTGATCTATTTCACATTTCGGTTTGCAAATAAATATGAAATTATACCAGGAACTGTATTTTTTTTTTCTCGTAACTTTTGAATGGTCGTTGTTTAGAGGTTCGTACTAATGTTAATGCTATGGAACGTGTTTGGTTACATCTACATGTGGCCGGTATTCGGAGGTTGTCGTTGTTTAGAGGTGGCCGTTCAAGTAGTTTTCACTGTACATATATATATATACCGGGTGTCCCAAAAAGGACTGACTGATTTTAAAATTCAATAACTTCCAAACGGTGACAGGTATTAAAAAAATTCTTGCAGGAGGGTTATGCATAAAGTCAAAAGTTTTATTACAGTGATTTTCGATTTTAGTTCGAATTACAAACAACAGATGGCGCTGCGATCAATAGAGGCTCAATTCAGGCTCGATTTTTGGTACTTCGTGGCCCGGATAATACATTTCCATCTCCTTTTTCTCCATGGAACAACAGAATGGACCGAAAATCGAGCCTGTATTTAGCGACTATTGCTTACAGCGCCATCTATTGTTTGTAATTCGAACTAAAATCGAAAATCACTGTAATAAAACTTTTGACTTTATGCATAACCCTCCTGCAAGAATTTTTTTAATATCTGTCCCCGTTTGGAAGTTATTGAATTTTAAAATCAGTCAGTCCTTTTTGGGACACCCGGTATATATACAGTGAAACACGAAATTGATGGGACCGATAATTTTTTCGTGTTAAAACATTAGCAAAGAAAAGAACAACATTTTCGACGTCGTCAAATTTTATTTCGATTTCCTGTGAAACTACTATTAGGTTGCATCTATTAGGACAAAAAACAGGTAAAAAAAAATATTGCTGTTTTGGGAAAAAATCAGATACAGTCAATCAGGGTAACTTTGATCCGCATTTTCTCTATTTTCATGATATAAAAAACTGGTGGAACCAGAGAGAAAAGTAAAGCTCGATCTAAAAAAGTTACAGTAAAAAATTGTCAAATAGCTTCAGTTTAAAAAAGTAAGTAGTGCGTAGAAAAGTAGTGGAATCAAATTATCTGTAAAGCTCATGAAATTACCCAAAATTTTGTTGATAGCTGAAAATGTGGACTGAGCTTTACTGGTCCCTTATATTCAAAATCATATTATCCACTCAAAATGAGTACTGAGTATAGTAAACAGAATGTGTAGTTATGAACAAGAAAATTCTGTCAGGCCAGAATTGTGGACATGATTGCATCAAGTCAAGCTAAATTCCACAAAGATAAAAGAATGTAAACCATGAAGTAATATTTTAAGTATAACATTAATATAGTCAAGTTGTTGAGGAATTGTTGTTATTAACATTTCTGACATAACACATGTAGCTTAATAATTTTTATTTCATGTAATTATAGTGAAAAGGGAGCCTTATGTCAATGGACTTAAGCCAGACAAGTAGTTAGCATATGGTTGAATCGTACATTCTTAGGGTTTTGGACTTATTTTGCACTTTGATCTTCCAGTGACCCCTGGAATGGAATTTGGTCCATATTTCGTACTGAACGATGTCTCATGTTCTCGATACCTCTCATGTTCTCGCTCATTTCCAAATGAATCTCTAACCTATTCTTATGAGCCCAAATTTTTAAACTGGTTATGAATGATTGGAATTCAGAATGAGTTAAAAATGCTTTTACTTCCCTGATTGATTTTAAGGCACCAGTAAAGCTCAGTCCCTATTTTCAGCTATCAACAAAAATGTGGGTAATTTCATGAGCTTTACAGATAATCTGATTCCATTACTTTTCTACGAACTACTTACTTTTTTAAACTGAAACTATTTGACAATTTTCTACTGCAACTTTTTTTGATCGAATTTTACTTTTCTCTCTAGTTCCACCAGTTTTTTTATATCATAATAATTAAATTTAAATAAGAAAACCATTAAGTTTTAAATTATCTACTCTGAAAAAAAACATTTCATAATAAATATTTCTTACAATTAATTAAATCGGTTCTTTCGTTTCATGAACTCAAGAACTGACAAAATATTTTAAAAATACTGAAAAAATATACAAAGTGTTTTCTAAAGTTTATTGATATATGCTTCAATTGATGCAAAACCTATCAAAATAACGTTATATATATCCTCGTTTTTCGTCCTTCAATTTTTACGGTTACTTCCTAAACTCCACTGATGACATCACATGCAAGCGTAAATTTATATTTTAGAGGCTTATAGATTTGCGTTTAAGACAATTCATCACCTGTTCTTAGCATTTTTACTAAGCTAATTTTTTATACTGTAAAAAGTTCTTCATCCAATGCTTAGTGGTATGCGATATTTTCTTGAACGTTTGAATGCATTATAAAATTTTGTAACTTTCTAAAATAAAGTTTAAATTTACTAAAAGTTTTACTCTTAACTCAATAATATCAGAAAAGTATTAAAACAGATGAAAAAAAATAGTTAAGGAATATATTTTATTGCAGAAGCGAGATAAATTTCAAGAGAGAAGCTTTTCCCCTTCCCTGAACAATGAATCCATTACTTTGGCACTGGATGTTGAGAGCTATATTTCACATTCTCGTTTTTATTTTATTTTATTTTATTTTATTTAACTTTTTGTACAAAATATCTCTTTGCAGCTTGGTTAGACAGTTTTCTTAAATATATTTAAACTTGAAATTCTGTATTTAGTGGGCTTCCGAAATACACAATTCCATTAAATATGGCGCTTATATTGTATGATCACGAAACTTTTTTTTTTTTTTAAGAAATTTTCACATATCTTTTCCCAAACATATATTCTTACAAATATCGAATAGACCCACGTAAGAAAAAAAGCTAATACAAAAAGAAAAAAAATAAAGGATGGCTATTGAGGTGTGACTACCAAGTAATTATTTAGCATCAGTCTTTTTCACTGGTAAAATTTCAAAAAGTAAAGCTTGCCAAAAACGATGTCGCAGTTTTATTTAGATATGATATAAAAAACTGGTGGAACCAGTTAAACCAGTGGTGGAACCAGTTGGTGGAACCAGAGAAAAGTAAAGCTCGATCTAAAAAAGTTACAGTAAAAAATTGTCAAATAGTTTCAGTTTAAAAAAGTAAGTAGTGCGTAGAAAAGTAGTGGAATCAAATTATCTGTAAAGCTCATGAAATTACCCAAACTTTTGTTGATAGCTGAAAATGTGGACTGAGCTTTACTGCTGACTTAAAATCAATCAGGGAAGTAAAGACATTTTTAACTCATTCTGAATCCCAATCATTCATAACCAGTTTAAAAATTTGGGCTCATAAGAATAGGTTAGAGGCTGATTTAGTAATGAGCGAGAACATGAGAGGTATCGAGAACATGAGAGATCGTTCAGTACGAAGTATATACCAAATTCCATTCCAGGGGTCACTGATAAGCCTAGAAGATCAAAGTCCAAAATAAGCCCAAAACCCTAAGCATGTACGATTCAACCATATGCTAACTACTTGTCTGGCTTAAGTCCATTGACATAAGGCTCCCTTTTCACTGTAATTTCATGAAATAAAAATTATTAAGCTATATGTGTTATGTCAGAAATGTTAATAACAACAATTCCTCAACAACTTGACTATATTAATGTTATACTTAAAATATTACTTCATGGTTTACATTCTTTTATCTTTGTGGAATTTATCTTGACTTGATGCAATCATGTCCACAATTCTGGGCCTGACAGAATTTTTTTGTTCATAACTACACATTCTGTTTACTATACTCAGTACTCATTTTGAGTGGATAATATGATTTTAAATATAAGGCACCAGTAAAGCTCAGTCCACATTTTCAGCTATCAACAAAATTTTGGGTAATTTCATGAGCTTTACAGATAATTTGATTCCACTACTTTTTTACGCACTACTTACTTTTTTAAACTGAAGCTATTTGACAATTTTTTACTGTAACTTTTTTAGATCGAGCTTTACTTTTCTCTCTGGTTCCACCAGTTTTTTATATCATTTCATATCTTTTTCAGATCCTTTCAGGAACTTAATCAACCAACTTCAACTAACCAAACAACCGCCCCAATTAACCAACCAATGATCCCAATTAACCGGCCCAACCAATTGTCCCAATAAAAAACTAACAGAAACATTGGTTCACCAGTGTATTTCAAGAGCTCTGATGATACTTATTGCTAAACCCCATATTGGGATATTGACCTATACTTTACTCAGCACTGACCGCCAGACTAGTCCTTAGACTAAGTTTTATGCATAGTGTGATCTCTTGAATTTTTCTGCTATGTACCTACGCTCCTCTGGTTTAAGGGACTATGCATTATCCTAGGCCAACCCCTCAAACACACAAAAAGCTAGGGTAAGAAACAGTCATAAGAAATGAATTAAAACTGCGAAAAAACTATAAAAAGGGAAAATTTCTGTCTTTGGAACTTAATAGGAATTTAAAATTTAAAAAAGTCTGAAAACGACTGAATGCAGAAAAATGATCAAAAGTGGTTGAAAATATTATACAATACACCGGTAAATAATATCAGAAATATTACTAATATTGGATATTTATAATAATATTTCGGAGTTCAAGCTAAAATATCACGATAATGACTAACATATTTACATCTAACTGTAACCATTGATAAAAAAAATCAGGAAAATTGGAAAGTAGGTGTCCTTTGTAAAGTATGCATTAATTAAGAAGATAAATTACGTAAACGAGTCTATTGACAATTGGTGTATTTGGTACGGATAAATTATATAATTGAGCCTACAAACATTTGGGGCATGTTACCGGATGTCGTTTAGGGCATAATTAACTTAACCGTAAGCGCAGGCACCTATTTTTGTAACGTTAACACACTCGTGGGGTAAATCTCATCTCACTTTGTCTCCCATTATATTTTTGACTAAATTCGCTTTAAAAATTCTACTACTCTATATTGTAAAATGCATCAGTACTACTTCTTTTTAGGGAAAAATCAAGCGTTTCATATTTATTTTCCGCTTTTATAACAGTTTCTGTAAAAATGGCGGTCTTTTTTCCCTTAGAAAATATGCAACGATTTGTTTTACCTCTTAAAACATGAATTATTTTATAAAATTTACAGTAATTACATTTAATACACTTTCAGCAACATATGAAGGCAGTTTTTATTTCACTCTTTCAGTAAAATTATTTTAGTGCGTGTTATCCCGTAACGAATGAACATATCGAAATGTAACTTTGTGCACGCGCGGGATTATTTAATCCCAAAAGATATATTTCTACTTTTCTAGCCAACAAGCTAAAGACATTACTTCATATAACCTTTCTCAACCTTGGCCTTGAAAGGTACAAGGAAGGTCAGAATTGTTTCCTGACGTAATTTTGAAGTTTTTTCACCTGCATAACCCCTTCTCCAGCCGGTAAATGCAACGTCTCCCGCCAGTTGGACCGTCCGCATACATATTACACCATAAAATGGAAGAGCATATAGAAAAATTAGCTTTGCTAAAATGACGAATTTTTGAAGTTTTTTCACCTGCATAACCCTTTCTCCCGCAGGTAAACGCAACGTCTCCCGAAAGCCAGACCGTCTGCATACGTACTACACCATAAAACAGAAGAGCATGTAGAAACATGAGCCTTGCTAAAATGACGTAATTTTGAATTTTTTTCATCTGCAAAACCCCTTCTCCCGCAGGTAAACGTAATGTCTGCCGCCAGCCAGACCGTTCGCATACATATTACACCATAAAACGGAAGAGCATATAGAAAAATGAGCCTTGCTAAAATCAAGTGACGAAAACGTTGCTAGCTCTTAGACCAGGGATTGCGAACCTTTTCACGTCCACGTACCAAATTTTCCCAAAAATATACTTTACGTGATCATGACGTGCCAATAATAAAAAAATTTACTGGATCAAATAATAATGAATCAAAACTACTTAAAATTTTGTTTTTAGCATTAAAAAAATACAGGTGATATTTGATGTTATACTGTTAAAATTTATTTAAAAAATATTATTTCTGTTGTCTCATCTTAAATGCCAAATTATTTATATCAGCTTTGTACTTAGTTATTTTCGATAGAATGCAAGTTTAATTGCACTCACTTAATAAGACGTTTTTAGTTGAATTTTTCATTTTTTTTTCTTTTTTTACGAAAAGAATGTCTTGCAGAAAAAATTGTCAAAATAGCAAGCGCCAGAAACTATAGCTTTTAGTGTCTGGAATTGAATTCCAAGTTGTTATAATTTTAAAATCAGCATTTTTGCTTATTACACTTTTAATTTTTGTTTAGCGATAATCTTCTAATTCTCAAAATTTTCTGAGCCAATATTGAGCTAGATTCGGATAAATTAAGTTATATTTCAATTTCTTCAATCTGTGTGACAATCACAACCAACCGAACTAATCGGAATCAAGTGACACAGACAACATCTATATATTAATTAATGCATTTCGTGAAATTCTATTATATTTTGATGTAAATCTTAAATGCCGTGCCAAAAATAATCTGCAGCGTGCCACTTACGGCACGCGTGCCATATGTTCGCCGTCCCTGTCTTAGATTATTACTTTCGGTCCAACAATATTAAATTTTTTTTTTTAACTCGCGAAACTGAATTTCATTTGTCGTAATAATGACGTAATAATAGTAAAGTGTTTCGGCTTTTAAAATTAAAATGCGTGTTTTCTTTGGCGTGTGCAATAGGAGTATACGAATTCCTTGACAATACGCAGGAAAATGCAATAAATACAACCAAATGAACTAGCATTTACCGAAATTTCTTTCGTATGACTTAAAAATAAATCTTTCGTTTTATGTATGATAATAATAAGGATTAATTTCAGAATATCAGGAGTCTCTTTTCAGAATAAAACATCATTACAAAGTTATGTCAGTTAAACAGAAATTGACGTCATACCTAGCAAACGATTTTTTTTTATTATTATCTTTTCCTAAATTGTTTTTTTGAAATTAAAACTCCTGTATTAAAATATATTTTTAAACATTAAAATCATTCAAATGAAGATACTGCGTCATTTTAACACGTGTTTAGTTAAAGTTTTTACATATATATAGGAAACATTTTCATTTTCTGATTTGAATGACGCCGATTTGAAAAATGCAAAAATATAGAGAGGAAATCTGATTTTTATTTAAAACAAAATACGCGTGTTATCACTTTTTT
This sequence comes from Maratus speciosus, assembly GCA_963932465.1. Taxonomy (NCBI): domain Eukaryota; kingdom Metazoa; phylum Arthropoda; class Arachnida; order Araneae; family Salticidae; genus Maratus; species Maratus speciosus. The sequence continues at coordinate 137,740,262 of OZ010798.1, forward strand.
TAAATTATTGTGCCGCTTTATAGGATTTGGCAACAGCAAAGAAAGATTGAAGGAGATATTTCTATATTGTTAAATTATGGAACGCTGTGTAAAGTTTAAATGGGTGCCATTCCCTTAATATTGGATATTTTTTGACCCGGCCTTCGAAAGGCACATCCCAAAATTAAGACCTTTCCAAAAACCCATTATTCATCACTGAATGTTTTCTGGTTTGGATTGTAATTGAGTTGTTGTCTTTTCATCATGTTTCAAAATGTAAAAGATGCGGCTGAGCTCTACTATACAGCACGACCGTGCTGTATGATAAGCCACACTCTTATTGAAGAATATTGTCGCAACTAGGGGCATAAAAGAGAAGAAAGGATCCTAAATTATTGTTTGACTATAAAAAATTAAGGAATAATAATGATAAAAGAAATAAAAAATGGATTTTTAGCCTGGTTCAAAGTTACCCAGCCATTTAGGGTAACTTTGCACCATATGATAAATTTTTATATAAAATAGTTAATTATAAAAAAAGTATTGTAGTCAGGACAACTTTAAACCCTTAAAAATGTTTTCAGATATGTAAAGACTGCGAATTTACATTTCCCAACATCACAAGATTTGTATAATTTATGATATTACAACAAATATCAGGCATAAGAAAAGTGGAAGAAGAGAACTATGAACATTTAGAAATAAAAAAAAACCTGTTTATTGTTCATATAAAACGTAAGAATGCATTGGAAAATAATTTTCAATGTTTTAACTCTATAATATATCCATAGTTACAGTAATACATACTAGTATTAGTATTATTCAAAGAAGAATAAAAAATGTCGAATATATGAAATGTCAAATTTGAGTAGCTCCGCCCCGAAAAACGTCTTTAAATGGATTTTATGTATTTAACACATATTTGTGAAAATATTTACATGTTCTATCTAATGTTCATTTTCGGCATTTATATATGATATACCTACAAATATGGGAAATTTTTGACAGTAGCACCTATAATTAGTAAATTATGAGCATCAGTGTAACTTTGAGCCGGCTCGAAGTTACCCTGAAAATGTGGTAAAATGTTAGTGCCTTCTAAAATTACATTTTATTAACTATTAATAAATGAATAATCACAAAATATTAACACATTTACAACATTTAGATAATAATATGTCTTATAAATGAGTATATTGTTACTTACTATGAAAGTTTAATTGGATTACAACAACTTCAAAACAGCATTCAAAATTAACTTGAAAACAGTACTTTACAAAAATAGTTAGATGATGCGATTAATTGCGCATAATGTTGCTAATTTATTTTCTAAAATAAAAAGTAGAAATCCCAGTTTAGAACCTTGCCAACAGAGCACAGTTCTGATATTTTTATTTAGTCTTTTAGATTCAAAAATATTGAAAAATAGGAGGTGATGCAAAGTTACACCCCGTGGTTCAAAGTTACCCTGATTGAATGTACCTTTTCTTGAAGTGTCTTTTTCATTATTCTGAGATCTAGCTTGTCCGAATCAATTAAGCAAAGCTCTCTCTAAATCTTCGTGCTTAGTGGTTCTCACACGTTTTCTCTCTGGCTTAAACACACTGCGCTCAAACATTAACGTAATGAGATCCCTGTTTTTTTTATTATTTTATTATTATCATTGCAGTCATGCAGGGTAACTTTGATCCGCATTTTCTCTATTTTCGTATGCCACACTTTTAATTTAAGAATATTGTTGCAACTAGGGACATAAAAGAGAAGAAATGATCCTAAATTATTGTATGACTATCAAAAATTAAGGAATAATAATGATAAAAGCTATAAAAATGAATTTTTAACCTGGTTCAAAGTTACCCAGCCATTTGGGGTAACTTTGCACTATATGATAAATATTATCTAAAATAATTCATTATAAAAAAAGTATTATAGTTAGGACAACTTTGAACCCCCAAAAATGTTTTCAGATATGTAAAGACTCCGAATTTACATTTCCCAACATCACAAGATTGGTATAATTTATGATATTACAACAACTATCAGGCATAAGAAAAGTGGAAGAAGAGAACCATGAATATTTAGAAGTAAAAAAAACCTGTTTATTGTTCATATAAAACATAAAATGCAGTAGAAAACAATTTTCAATGTTTTAACTCAATAAGATATCCATAGTTACAATAATACATACTAGTATTAGCATTATTCAAACAAGAATAAAAAATGTCTTATGTATGAAAGGTCAAATTTGAGTAGCTCCGCCACGAATAACGCTTTTAAATGAATTTTATGTATTTCACACATATTTGTGAAAATATTTACATGTTATATCTAATGCTCACTTTCGGCATTTATATAAAATATACGTGCAAATATGGGAAATTTTTGACAGTAGCACCTATAATCGGTAAAGTATAAGCATCAGTAATAACTTTGAGCCGGCTCAAAGTTACCCTGAAAATGTGGTAAAATGTTAGTGCCTTCTTATTTTGCATTTTATTAACTATTAATAAATAAATAATCACAAAACATTATCACATTTACAACATTTAGATAATAATATGTCTGATAAATGAGTATATTGTTACTTACTATGAAAACTTAATTGGATTATAACAACTTCAAAACAGCATTCAAAATTACCTTGAAAACAGTACTTCACAAAAATTGTTAGATTATGCATTTAATTGCGTATAATGTTGCTAATTTATTTTCTAAAATAAAGAGTAGAAATTTCAGTTTGAAACCTTGCCAACAGAGCACAGTTCTGGAGCTTATTTAGTCTTTTGAAGTGAAAAATATTGAAAATTAGGAGGTGATGCAAAGTTACACCCCGTGGTTCAAAGTTACACCCCGTGGTTCAAAGTTACCCTGAATGACTGTAATAAAGTAGATTTGGCAATGCCAAACTCTTCGCAGATTTCTGTTTTTGTCCTTCTTTTTCATCAACTACATTAAGCAGCTTCAACTTCATTTGAAGCGAAATAGCAGTTTGTTTCCGGACCGATTTCACAGCCATTATGCTCATAAAACATAAACTAATTTACAAAAAAAAAAAAAAAAAAAAAAAAAAAAAAAAAAAAAAAAAAAAAAAAACACGAAATTCACTGATTTTTTTCCAAAATTCAGTGTTTTTAACACAAAATTCCCCAATTTCAACTCAAACTAACAAAATCGAAAGCGAATTTTTTTCGTTTTAAGCAATTTTTGTTTCGTGTTAAAAGAAAAAAATATATATGTATTAAATTGCATAGTATACTGTCCGGACCGCTATATTATTTCGTGTTAACCGATTTTCCATCTTAAACGTTTTTCGTGTTAAACGTATTTCACTCTATATTACATAAAGAACTTCGGGACCGGTTCGACTCATTTAAGAGACCAACAGCAATTTAAAAAAATATATTGGGGAACAGTCTGTAAAATAAAATTCACTATCAATTTTTGCTGCAGAACATGGTTATGTCAAAAAATAGCAACTACATTCATCGAAATATAACGATTTCTTTAAGAAGGTCAAGAAAATGTTGCATGTTTTTTGTTTATACCAAGAAGGTGGTTCAAACTTGCGTTTCTGTTGTTGAGAAACCACAGAATCGAGTTTAGAAACTTGACTTTGCTTCCTAAAGTTTTTGAGGGATGAAAGCGTTTAGAAATTTCCAGAAAAGTATATTTTTACTGTAAAAAAAAGACAAAAAAAACATGTGATTTTTCTTGGACTTTTTGTTGTACATTTTCCGACACCGATGCTATGAAATCGAATTCAAGCAACAAGTGAAGTAAAAAGTGAATTATTTCTGCCACATGCACCACGCAGTCAATCGCAACGTGACTTGAGAAATTTTACAGCACTCCTAAAGACAGCGGCTTGTAAATTTTACAGTAACTGTTTCGGCAGCCGGAGTGATACCACCTTTTGTTGTAAAATGCGGAACTTTTTAGATGCATTCGTAATTATATACACGTAAATATGTACCATTTATAATCGTCGTCTGTCCCGTTCATCTGTGTGTCCGTGTGTCTGCCCGCAAACTATAGCGCAAAAACTACCCAACCGGATGGTTTGATATTTATTACAGTAAACTCCCGACTATCCGGCCTAATGTGGCGGAAGGGTAGGCAGGATAATGAAAAAGCCGGATAGACTGGAGTTCTACAAATACTTACTAACTTCGTGCCCTACCCTTGCCATGATATTCAAAACACTTGTTACACATATTAAGATAAATTTTATATATATATATATATTTTCTAAAATAAAGAGTAGAAATTTCAGTTTGAAACCTTGCCAACAGAGCACAGTTCTGCAGCTTATTTAGTCTTTTGAAGTGAAAAATATTGAAAATTAGGAGGTGATGCAAAGTTACACCCCATGGTTCAAAGTTACCCTGAATGACTGTAATAAAGTAGATTTGGCAATGCCAAACTCTTCGCAGATTTCTGTTTTTGTCCTTCTTTTTCATCAACTACATTAAGAAGCTTCATCTTCATTTGAAGCGAAATAGCAGTTTGTTTTCGGACCGATTTCACAGCCATTATGCTCATAAAACATAAGCTAATTTATAAAAAAAAAAAAAAAAAAAAAAAAAAAAACACGAAATTCACTGATTTTTTTCCAAAATTCAGTGTTTTTAACACAAAATTCCCCAATTTCAACTCAAACTAACAAAATCGAAAGCGAATTTTTTTCGTTTTAAGCAATTTTTGTTTCGTGTTAAAAGAAAAAAATATATATGTATTAAATTGCATAGTATACTGTCCGGACCGCTATATTATTTCGTGTTAACCGATTTTCCATCTTAAACGTTTTTCGTGTTAAACGTATTTCACTCTATATTACATAAAGAACTTCGGGACCGGTTCGACTCATTTAAGAGACCAACAGCAATTTAAAAAAATATATTGGGGAACAGTCTGTAAAATAAAATTCACTATCAATTTTTGCTGCAGAACATGGTTATGTCAAAAAATAGCAACTACATTCATCGAAATATAACGATTTCTTTAAGAAGGTCAAGAAAATGTTGCATGTTTTTTGTTTATACCAAGAAGGTGGTTCAAACTTGCGTTTCTGTTGTTGAGAAACCACAGAATCGAGTTTAGAAACTTGACTTTGCTTCCTAAAGTTTTTGAGGGATGAAAGCGTTTAGAAATTTCCAGAAAAGTATATTTTTACTGTAAAAAAAAGACAAAAAAAACATGTGATTTTTCTTGGACTTTTTGTTGTACGTTTTCCGACACCGATGCTATGAAATCGAATTCAAGCAACAAGTGAAGTAAAAAGTGAATTATTTCTGCCACATGCACCACGCAGTCAATCGCAACGTGACTTGAGAAATTTTACAGCACTCCTAAAGACAGCGGCTTGTAAATTTTACAGTAACTGTTTCGGCAGCCGGAGTGATACCACCTTTTGTTGTAAAATGCGGAACTTTTTAGATGCATTCGTAATTATATACACGTAAATATGTACCATTTATAATCGTCGTCTGTCCCGTTCATCTGTGTGTCCGTGTGTCTGCCCGCAAACTATAGCGCAAAAACTACCCAACCGGATGGTTTGATATTTATTACAGTAAACTCCCGACTATCCGGCCTAATGTGGCGGAAGGGTAGGCAGGATAATGAAAAAGCCGGATAGACTGGAGTTCTACAAATACTTACTAACTTCGTGCCCTACCCTTGCCATGATATTCAAAACACTTGTTACACATATTAAGATAAATTTTATATATATATATATTTTTTCTAAAATAAAGAGTAGAAATTTCAGTTTGAAACCTTGCCAACAGAGCACAGTTCTGCAGCTTATTTAGTCTTTTGAAGTGAAAAATATTGAAAATTAGGAGGTGATGCAAAGTTACACCCCATGGTTCAAAGTTACCCTGAATGACTGTAATAAAGTAGATTTGGCAATGCCAAACTCTTCGCAGATTTCTGTTTTTGTCCTTCTTTTTCATCAACTACATTAAGCAGCTTCATCTTCATTTGAAGCGAAATAGCAGTTTGTTTTCGGACCGATTTCACAGCCATTATGCTCATAAAACATAAGCTAATTTATAAAAAAAAAAAAAAAAAAAAAAAAAAACACGAAATTCACTGATGTTTTTCCAAAATTCAGTGTTTTTAACACAAAATTCCCCAATTTCAACTCAAACTAACAAAATCGAAAGCGAATTTTTTTCGTTTTAAGCAATTTTTGTTTCGTGTTAAAAGAAAAAAATATATATGTATTAAATTGCATAGTATACTGTCCGGACCGCTATATTATTTCGTGTTAACCGATTTTCCATCTTAAACGTTTTTCGTGTTAAACGTATTTCACTCTATATTACATAAAGAACTTCGGGACCGGTTCGACTCATTTAAGAGACCAACAGCAATTTAAAAAAATATATTGGGGAACAGTCTGTAAAATAAAATTCACTATCAATTTTTGCTGCAGAACATGGTTATGTCAAAAAATAGCAACTACATTCATCGAAATATAACGATTTCTTTAAGAAGGTCAAGAAAATGTTGCATGTTTTTTGTTTATACCAAGAAGGTGGTTCAAACTTGCGTTTCTGTTGTTGAGAAACCACAGAATCGAGTTTAGAAACTTGACTTTGCTTCCTAAAGTTTTTGAGGGATGAAAGCGTTTAGAAATTTCCAGAAAAGTATATTTTTACTGTAAAAAAAAGACAAAAAAAACATGTGATTTTTCTTGGACTTTTTGTTGTACATTTTCCGACACCGATGCTATGAAATCGAATTCAAGCAACAAGTGAAGTAAAAAGTGAATTATTTCTGCCACATGCACCACGCAGTCAATCGCAACGTGACTTGAGAAATTTTACAGCACTCCTAAAGACAGCGGCTTGTAAATTTTACAGTAACTGTTTCGGCAGCCGGAGTGATACCACCTTTTGTTGTAAAATGCGGAACTTTTTAGATGCATTCGTAATTATATACACGTAAATATGTACCATTTATAATCGTCGTCTGTCCCGTTCATCTGTGTGTCCGTGTGTCTGCCCGCAAACTATAGCGCAAAAACTACCCAACCGGATGGTTTGATATTTATTACAGTAAACTCCCGACTATCCGGCCTAATGTGGCGGAAGGGTAGGCAGGATAATGAAAAAGCCGGATAGACTGGAGTTCTACAAATACTTACTAACTTCGTGCCCTACCCTTGCCATGATATTCAAAACACTTGTTACACATATTAAGATAAATTTTATATATATATATATATTTTCTAAAATAAAGAGTAGAAATTTCAGTTTGAAACCTTGCCAACAGAGCACAGTTCTGCAGCTTATTTAGTCTTTTGAAGTGAAAAATATTGAAAATTAGGAGGTGATGCAAAGTTACACCCCATGGTTCAAAGTTACCCTGAATGACTGTAATAAAGTAGATTTGGCAATGCCAAACTCTTCGCAGATTTCTGTTTTTGTCCTTCTTTTTCATCAACTACATTAAGAAGCTTCATCTTCATTTGAAGCGAAATAGCAGTTTGTTTTCGGACCGATTTCACAGCCATTATGCTCATAAAACATAAGCTAATTTATAAAAAAAAAAAAAAAAAAAAAAAAAAAAACACGAAATTCACTGATTTTTTTCCAAAATTCAGTGTTTTTAACACAAAATTCCCCAATTTCAACTCAAACTAACAAAATCGAAAGCGAATTTTTTTCGTTTTAAGCAATTTTTGTTTCGTGTTAAAAGAAAAAAATATATATGTATTAAATTGCATAGTATACTGTCCGGACCGCTATATTATTTCGTGTTAACCGATTTTCCATCTTAAACGTTTTTCGTGTTAAACGTATTTCACTCTATATTACATAAAGAACTTCGGGACCGGTTCGACTCATTTAAGAGACCAACAGCAATTTAAAAAAATATATTGGGGAACAGTCTGTAAAATAAAATTCACTATCAATTTTTGCTGCAGAACATGGTTATGTCAAAAAATAGCAACTACATTCATCGAAATATAACGATTTCTTTAAGAAGGTCAAGAAAATGTTGCATGTTTTTTGTTTATACCAAGAAGGTGGTTCAAACTTGCGTTTCTGTTGTTGAGAAACCACAGAATCGAGTTTAGAAACTTGACTTTGCTTCCTAAAGTTTTTGAGGGATGAAAGCGTTTAGAAATTTCCAGAAAAGTATATTTTTACTGTAAAAAAAAGACAAAAAAAACATGTGATTTTTCTTGGACTTTTTGTTGTACGTTTTCCGACACCGATGCTATGAAATCGAATTCAAGCAACAAGTGAAGTAAAAAGTGAATTATTTCTGCCACATGCACCACGCAGTCAATCGCAACGTGACTTGAGAAATTTTACAGCACTCCTAAAGACAGCGGCTTGTAAATTTTACAGTAACTGTTTCGGCAGCCGGAGTGATACCACCTTTTGTTGTAAAATGCGGAACTTTTTAGATGCATTCGTAATTATATACACGTAAATATGTACCATTTATAATCGTCGTCTGTCCCGTTCATCTGTGTGTCCGTGTGTCTGCCCGCAAACTATAGCGCAAAAACTACCCAACCGGATGGTTTGATATTTATTACAGTAAACTCCCGACTATCCGGCCTAATGTGGCGGAAGGGTAGGCAGGATAATGAAAAAGCCGGATAGACTGGAGTTCTACAAATACTTACTAACTTCGTGCCCTACCCTTGCCATGATATTCAAAACACTTGTTACACATATTAAGATAAATTTTATATATATATATATTTTTTCTAAAATAAAGAGTAGAAATTTCAGTTTGAAACCTTGCCAACAGAGCACAGTTCTGCAGCTTATTTAGTCTTTTGAAGTGAAAAATATTGAAAATTAGGAGGTGATGCAAAGTTACACCCCATGGTTCAAAGTTACCCTGAATGACTGTAATAAAGTAGATTTGGCAATGCCAAACTCTTCGCAGATTTCTGTTTTTGTCCTTCTTTTTCATCAACTACATTAAGCAGCTTCATCTTCATTTGAAGCGAAATAGCAGTTTGTTTTCGGACCGATTTCACAGCCATTATGCTCATAAAACATAAGCTAATTTATAAAAAAAAAAAAAAAAAAAAAAAAAAACACGAAATTCACTGATGTTTTTCCAAAATTCAGTGTTTTTAACACAAAATTCCCCAATTTCAACTCAAACTAACAAAATCGAAAGCGAATTTTTTTCGTTTTAAGCAATTTTTGTTTCGTGTTAAAAGAAAAAAATATATATGTATTAAATTGCATAGTATACTGTCCGGACCGCTATATTATTTCGTGTTAACCGATTTTCCATCTTAAACGTTTTTCGTGTTAAACGTATTTCACTCTATATTACATAAAGAACTTCGGGACCGGTTCGACTCATTTAAGAGACCAACAGCAATTTAAAAAAATATATTGGGGAACAGTCTGTAAAATAAAATTCACTATCAATTTTTGCTGCAGAACATGGTTATGTCAAAAAATAGCAACTACATTCATCGAAATATAACGATTTCTTTAAGAAGGTCAAGAAAATGTTGCATGTTTTTTGTTTATACCAAGAAGGTGGTTCAAACTTGCGTTTCTGTTGTTGAGAAACCACAGAATCGAGTTTAGAAACTTGACTTTGCTTCCTAAAGTTTTTGAGGGATGAAAGCGTTTAGAAATTTCCAGAAAAGTATATTTTTACTGTAAAAAAAAGACAAAAAAAACATGTGATTTTTCTTGGACTTTTTGTTGTACATTTTCCGACACCGATGCTATGAAATCGAATTCAAGCAACAAGTGAAGTAAAAAGTGAATTATTTCTGCCACATGCACCACGCAGTCAATCGCAACGTGACTTGAGAAATTTTACAGCACTCCTAAAGACAGCGGCTTGTAAATTTTACAGTAACTGTTTCGGCAGCCGGAGTGATACCACCTTTTGTTGTAAAATGCGGAACTTTTTAGATGCATTCGTAATTATATACACGTAAATATGTACCATTTATAATCGTCGTCTGTCCCGTTCATCTGTGTGTCCGTGTGTCTGCCCGCAAACTATAGCGCAAAAACTACCCAACCGGATGGTTTGATATTTATTACAGTAAACTCCCGACTATCCGGCCTAATGTGGCGGAAGGGTAGGCAGGATAATGAAAAAGCCGGATAGACTGGAGTTCTACAAATACTTACTAACTTCGTGCCCTACCCTTGCCATGATATTCAAAACACTTGTTACACATATTAAGATAAATTTTATATATATATATATTTTTTCTAAAATAAAGAGTAGAAATTTCAGTTTGAAACCTTGCCAACAGAGCACAGTTCTGCAGCTTATTTAGTCTTTTGAAGTGAAAAATATTGAAAATTAGGAGGTGATGCAAAGTTACACCCCATGGTTCAAAGTTACCCTGAATGACTGTAATAAAGTAGATTTGGCAATGCCAAACTCTTCGCAGATTTCTGTTTTTGTCCTTCTTTTTCATCAACTACATTAAGCAGCTTCATCTTCATTTGAAGCGAAATAGCAGTTTGTTTTCGGACCGATTTCACAGCCATTATGCTCATAAAACATAAGCTAATTTATAAAAAAAAAAAAAAAAAAAAAAAAAAAAACACGAAATTCACTGATTTTTTTCCAAAATTCAGTGTTTTTAACACAAAATTCCCCAATTTCAACTCAAACTAACAAAATCGAAAGCGAATTTTTTTCGTTTTAAGCAATTTTTGTTTCGTGTTAAAAGAAAAAAATATATATGTATTAAATTGCATAGTATACTGTCCGGACCGCTATATTATTTCGTGTTAACCGATTTTCCATCTTAAACGTTTTTCGTGTTAAACGTATTTCACTCTATATTACATAAAGAACTTCGGGACCGGTTCGACTCATTTAAGAGACCAACAGCAATTTAAAAAAATATATTGGGGAACAGTCTGTAAAATAAAATTCACTATCAATTTTTGCTGCAGAACATGGTTATGTCAAAAAATAGCAACTACATTCATCGAAATATAACGATTTCTTTAAGAAGGTCAAGAAAATGTTGCATGTTTTTTGTTTATACCAAGAAGGTGGTTCAAACTTGCGTTTCTGTTGTTGAGAAACCACAGAATCGAGTTTAGAAACTTGACTTTGCTTCCTAAAGTTTTTGAGGGATGAAAGCGTTTAGAAATTTCCAGAAAAGTATATTTTTACTGTAAAAAAAAGACAAAAAAAACATGTGATTTTTCTTGGACTTTTTGTTGTACGTTTTCCGACACCGATGCTATGAAATCGAATTCAAGCAACAAGTGAAGTAAAAAGTGAATTATTTCTGCCACATGCACCACGCAGTCAATCGCAACGTGACTTGAGAAATTTTACAGCACTCCTAAAGACAGCGGCTTGTAAATTTTACAGTAACTGTTTCGGCAGCCGGAGTGATACCACCTTTTGTTGTAAAATGCGGAACTTTTTAGATGCATTCGTAATTATATACACGTAAATATGTACCATTTATAATCGTCGTCTGTCCCGTTCATCTGTGTGTCCGTGTGTCTGCCCGCAAACTATAGCGCAAAAACTACCCAACCGGATGGTTTGATATTTATTACAGTAAACTCCCGACTATCCGGCCTAATGTGGCGGAAGGGTAGGCAGGATAATGAAAAAGCCGGATAGACTGGAGTTCTACAAATACTTACTAACTTCGTGCCCTACCCTTGCCATGATATTCAAAACACTTGTTACACATATTAAGATAAATTTTATATATATATATATTTTTTCTAAAATAAAGAGTAGAAATTTCAGTTTGAAACCTTGCCAACAGAGCACAGTTCTGCAGCTTATTTAGTCTTTTGAAGTGAAAAATATTGAAAATTAGGAGGTGATGCAAAGTTACACCCCATGGTTCAAAGTTACCCTGAATGACTGTAATAAAGTAGATTTGGCAATGCCAAACTCTTCGCAGATTTCTGTTTTTGTCCTTCTTTTTCATCAACTACATTAAGCAGCTTCATCTTCATTTGAAGCGAAATAGCAGTTTGTTTTCGGACCGATTTCACAGCCATTATGCTCATAAAACATAAGCTAATTTATAAAAAAAAAAAAAAAAAAAAAAAAAAAAACACGAAATTCACTGATGTTTTTCCAAAATTCAGTGTTTTTAACACAAAATTCCCCAATTTCAACTCAAACTAACAAAATCGAAAGCGAATTTTTTTCGTTTTAAGCAATTTTTGTTTCGTGTTAAAAGAAAAAAATATATATGTATTAAATTGCATAGTATACTGTCCGGACCGCTATATTATTTCGTGTTAACCGATTTTCCATCTTAAACGTTTTTCGTGTTAAACGTATTTCACTCTATATTACATAAAGAACTTCGGGACCGGTTCGACTCATTTAAGAGACCAACAGCAATTTAAAAAAATATATTGGGGAACAGTCTGTAAAATAAAATTCACTATCAATTTTTGCTGCAGAACATGGTTATGTCAAAAAATAGCAACTACATTCATCGAAATATAACGATTTCTTTAAGAAGGTCAAGAAAATGTTGCATGTTTTTTGTTTATACCAAGAAGGTGGTTCAAACTTGCGTTTCTGTTGTTGAGAAACCACAGAATCGAGTTTAGAAACTTGACTTTGCTTCCTAAAGTTTTTGAGGGATGAAAGCGTTTAGAAATTTCCAGAAAAGTATATTTTTACTGTAAAAAAAAGACAAAAAAAACATGTGATTTTTCTTGGACTTTTTGTTGTACATTTTCCGACACCGATGCTATGAAATCGAATTCAAGCAACAAGTGAAGTAAAAAGTGAATTATTTCTGCCACATGCACCACGCAGTCAATCGCAACGTGACTTGAGAAATTTTACAGCACTCCTAAAGACAGCGGCTTGTAAATTTTACAGTAACTGTTTCGGCAGCCGGAGTGATACCACCTTTTGTTGTAAAATGCGGAACTTTTTAGATGCATTCGTAATTATATACACGTAAATATGTACCATTTATAATCGTCGTCTGTCCCGTTCATCTGTGTGTCCGTGTGTCTGCCCGCAAACTATAGCGCAAAAACTACCCAACCGGATGGTTTGATATTTATTACAGTAAACTCCCGACTATCCGGCCTAATGTGGCGGAAGGGTAGGCAGGATAATGAAAAAGCCGGATAGACTGGAGTTCTACAAATACTTACTAACTTCGTGCCCTACCCTTGCCATGATATTCAAAACACTTGTTACACATATTAAGATAAATTTTATATATATATATTTTTTTTCTAAAATAAAGAGTAGAAATTTCAGTTTGAAACCTTGCCAACAGAGCACAGTTCTGCAGCTTATTTAGTCTTTTGAAGTGAAAAATATTGAAAATTAGGAGGTGATGCAAAGTTACACCCCATGGTTCAAAGTTACCCTGAATGACTGTAATAAAGTAGATTTGGCAATGCCAAACTCTTCGCAGATTTCTGTTTTTGTCCTTCTTTTTCATCAACTACATTAAGCAGCTTCATCTTCATTTGAAGCGAAATAGCAGTTTGTTTTCGGACCGATTTCACAGCCATTATGCTCATAAAACATAAGCTAATTTATAAAAAAAAAAAAAAAAAAAAAAAAAAAACACGAAATTCACTGATTTTTTTCCGAAATTCAGTGGTTTTAACACGAAATTCCCCAATTTCAACTCAAACTAACAATATCGAAAGCGAATTTTTTTCGTGTTAAGCAATTTTTGTTTCGTGTTAAAAGAAAAAAAAAATGTATTAAATTGCATAGTATACTGCCCGGACCGCTATATTATTTCGTGTTAACCGATTTTCCATCTTAAGCGTTTTTCGTGTTAAACGTATTTCCCTCTATATTACATAACGAACTTCGGGACCGGTTCGACTCATTTAAGAGACCAACAGCAATTAAAAAAAATATATTGGGGAACAGTCTGTAAAATAAAATTCACTATCAATTTTTGCTGCAGAACTTGGTTATGTCAAAAAATAGCAACTACATTCATCGAAATATAACGATTTCTTTAAGAAGGTCAAGAAAATGTAGCATGTTTTTTGTTTATACCAAGTAGGTGGTTCAAACTTGCGTTTCTGTTGTTGAGAAACCACAGAATCGAGCTTAGAAACTTGACTTTGCTTCCTAAAGTTTTTGAGGGATGAAAGCGTTCAGAAATTTCCAGAAAAGTATATTTTTACTGTAAAAAAAAGACAAAAAAAAACATGTGATTTTTCTTGGACTTTTTGTTGTACATTTTCCGGCACCGATGCTATGAAATCGAATTCAAGCAACAAGTGAAGTAAAAAGTGAATTATTTCTGCCACATGCACCACGCAGTCAATCGCAACGTGACTTGAGAAATTTTACAGCACTCCTAAAGACAGCAGCTTGTAAATTTTACAGTAACTGTTTCGGCAGCCGGAGTGATACCACCTTTTGTTGTAAAATGCGGAAATTTTTAGGTGCATTCGTATTATATACATGTAAATATGTACCATTTATAATCGTCGTCTGTCCCGTTCATCTGTGTGTCCGTGTGTCTGCCCGCAAACTATAGCGCAAAAACTACCCAACCGGATGGTTTGATATTTATTACAGTAAACTCCCGACTATCCGGCCTAATGTGGCGGAAGGGTAGGCAGGATAATGAAAAAGCCGGATAGACTGGAGTTCTACAAATACTTACTAACTTCGTGCCCTACCCTTGCCATGATATTCAAAACACTTGTTACACATATTAAGATAAATTTTATATATATATATATTTTTTCTAAAATAAAGAGTAGAAATTTCAGTTTGAAACCTTGCCAACAGAGCACAGTTCTGCAGCTTATTTAGTCTTTTGAAGTGAAAAATATTGAAAATTAGGAGGTGATGCAAAGTTACACCCCATGGTTCAAAGTTACCCTGAATGACTGTAATAAAGTAGATTTGGCAATGCCAAACTCTTCGCAGATTTCTGTTTTTGTCCTTCTTTTTCATCAACTACATTAAGCAGCTTCATCTTCATTTGAAGCGAAATAGCAGTTTGTTTTCGGACCGATTTCACAGCCATTATGCTCATAAAACATAAGCTAATTTATAAAAAAAAAAAAAAAAAAAAAAAAAAAAACACGAAATTCACTGATGTTTTTCCAAAATTCAGTGTTTTTAACACAAAATTCCCCAATTTCAACTCAAACTAACAAAATCGAAAGCGAATTTTTTTCGTTTTAAGCAATTTTTGTTTCGTGTTAAAAGAAAAAAATATATATGTATTAAATTGCATAGTATACTGTCCGGACCGCTATATTATTTCGTGTTAACCGATTTTCCATCTTAAACGTTTTTCGTGTTAAACGTATTTCACTCTATATTACATAAAGAACTTCGGGACCGGTTCGACTCATTTAAGAGACCAACAGCAATTTAAAAAAATATATTGGGGAACAGTCTGTAAAATAAAATTCACTATCAATTTTTGCTGCAGAACATGGTTATGTCAAAAAATAGCAACTACATTCATCGAAATATAACGATTTCTTTAAGAAGGTCAAGAAAATGTTGCATGTTTTTTGTTTATACCAAGAAGGTGGTTCAAACTTGCGTTTCTGTTGTTGAGAAACCACAGAATCGAGTTTAGAAACTTGACTTTGCTTCCTAAAGTTTTTGAGGGATGAAAGCGTTTAGAAATTTCCAGAAAAGTATATTTTTACTGTAAAAAAAAGACAAAAAAAACATGTGATTTTTCTTGGACTTTTTGTTGTACATTTTCCGACACCGATGCTATGAAATCGAATTCAAGCAACAAGTGAAGTAAAAAGTGAATTATTTCTGCCACATGCACCACGCAGTCAATCGCAACGTGACTTGAGAAATTTTACAGCACTCCTAAAGACAGCGGCTTGTAAATTTTACAGTAACTGTTTCGGCAGCCGGAGTGATACCACCTTTTGTTGTAAAATGCGGAACTTTTTAGATGCATTCGTAATTATATACACGTAAATATGTACCATTTATAATCGTCGTCTGTCCCGTTCATCTGTGTGTCCGTGTGTCTGCCCGCAAACTATAGCGCAAAAACTACCCAACCGGATGGTTTGATATTTATTACAGTAAACTCCCGACTATCCGGCCTAATGTGGCGGAAGGGTAGGCAGGATAATGAAAAAGCCGGATAGACTGGAGTTCTACAAATACTTACTAACTTCGTGCCCTACCCTTGCCATGATATTCAAAACACTTGTTACACATATTAAGATAAATTTTATATATATATATATTTTTTCTAAAATAAAGAGTAGAAATTTCAGTTTGAAACCTTGCCAACAGAGCACAGTTCTGCAGCTTATTTAGTCTTTTGAAGTGAAAAATATTGAAAATTAGGAGGTGATGCAAAGTTACACCCCATGGTTCAAAGTTACCCTGAATGACTGTAATAAAGTAGATTTGGCAATGCCAAACTCTTCGCAGATTTCTGTTTTTGTCCTTCTTTTTCATCAACTACATTAAGCAGCTTCATCTTCATTTGAAGCGAAATAGCAGTTTGTTTTCGGACCGATTTCACAGCCATTATGCTCATAAAACATAAGCTAATTTATAAAAAAAAAAAAAAAAAAAAAAAAAAACACGAAATTCACTGATTTTTTTCCGAAATTCAGTGGTTTTAACACGAAATTCCCCAATTTCAACTCAAACTAACAATATCGAAAGCGAATTTTTTTCGTGTTAAGCAATTTTTGTTTCGTGTTAAAAGAAAAAAAAAATGTATTAAATTGCATAGTATACTGCCCGGACCGCTATATTATTTCGTGTTAACCGATTTTCCATCTTAAGCGTTTTTCGTGTTAAACGTATTTCCCTCTATATTACATAACGAACTTCGGGACCGGTTCGACTCATTTAAGAGACCAACAGCAATTAAAAAAAATATATTGGGGAACAGTCTGTAAAATAAAATTCACTATCAATTTTTGCTGCAGAACTTGGTTATGTCAAAAAATAGCAACTACATTCATCGAAATATAACGATTTCTTTAAGAAGGTCAAGAAAATGTAGCATGTTTTTTGTTTATACCAAGTAGGTGGTTCAAACTTGCGTTTCTGTTGTTGAGAAACCACAGAATCGAGCTTAGAAACTTGACTTTGCTTCCTAAAGTTTTTGAGGGATGAAAGCGTTCAGAAATTTCCAGAAAAGTATATTTTTACTGTAAAAAAAAGACAAAAAAAAACATGTGATTTTTCTTGGACTTTTTGTTGTACATTTTCCGGCACCGATGCTATGAAATCGAATTCAAGCAACAAGTGAAGTAAAAAGTGAATTATTTCTGCCACATGCACCACGCAGTCAATCGCAACGTGACTTGAGAAATTTTACAGCACTCCTAAAGACAGCAGCTTGTAAATTTTACAGTAACTGTTTCGGCAGCCGGAGTGATACCACCTTTTGTTGTAAAATGCGGAAATTTTTAGGTGCATTCGTATTATATACATGTAAATATGTACCATTTATAATCGTCGTCTGTCCCGTTCATCTGTGTGTCCGTGTGTCTGCCCGCAAACTATAGCGCAAAAACTACCCAACCGGATGGTTTGATATTTATTACAGTAAACTCCCGACTATCCGGCCTAATGTGGCGGAAGGGTAGGCAGGATAATGAAAAAGCCGGATAGACTGGAGTTCTACAAATACTTACTAACTTCGTGCCCTACCCTTGCCATGATATTCAAAACACTTGTTACACATATTAAGATAAATTTTATATATATATATATATTTTCTAAAATAAAGAGTAGAAATTTCAGTTTGAAACCTTGCCAACAGAGCACAGTTCTGCAGCTTATTTAGTCTTTTGAAGTGAAAAATATTGAAAATTAGGAGGTGATGCAAAGTTACACCCCATGGTTCAAAGTTACCCTGAATGACTGTACTAAAGTAGATTTGGCAATGCCAAACTCTTCGCAGATTTCTGTTTTTGTCCTTCTTTTTCATCAACTACATTAAGCAGCTTCATCTTCATTTGAAGCGAAATAGCAGTTTGTTTTCGGACCGATTTCACAGCCATTATGCTCATAAAACATAAGCTAATTTATAAAAAAAAAAAAAAAAAAAAAAAAAAAAAACACGAAATTCACTGATTTTTTTCCGAAATTCAGTGGTTTTAACACGAAATTCCCCAATTTCAACTCAAACTAACAATATCGAAAGCGAATTTTTTTCGTGTTAAGCAATTTTTGTTTCGTGTTAAAAGAAAAAAAAATGTATTAAATTGCATAGTATACTGCCCGGACCGCTATATTATTTCGTGTTAACCGATTTTCCATCTTAAGCGTTTTTCGTGTTAAACGTATTTCCCTCTATATTACATAACGAACTTCGGGACCGGTTCGACTCATTTAAGAGACCAACAGCAATTAAAAAAAATATATTGGGGAACAGTCTGTAAAATAAAATTCACTATCAATTTTTGCTGCAGAACTTGGTTATGTCAAAAAATAGCAACTACATTCATCGAAATATAACGATTTCTTTAAGAAGGTCAAGAAAATGTAGCATGTTTTTTGTTTATACCAAGTAGGTGGTTCAAACTTGCGTTTCTGTTGTTGAGAAACCACAGAATCGAGCTTAGAAACTTGACTTTGCTTCCTAAAGTTTTTGAGGGATGAAAGCGTTCAGAAATTTCCAGAAAAGTATATTTTTACTGTAAAAAAAAGACAAAAAAAACATGTGATTTTTCTTGGACTTTTTGTTGTACATTTTCCGGCACCGATGCTATGAAATCGAATTCAAGCAACAAGTGAAGTAAAAAGTGAATTATTTCTGCCACATGCACCACGCAGTCAATCGCAACGTGACTTGAGAAATTTTACAGCACTCCTAAAGACAGCAGCTTGTAAATTTTACAGTAACTGTTTCGGCAGCCGGAGTGATACCACCTTTTGTTGTAAAATGCGGAACTTTTTAGGTGCATTCGTATTATATACACGTAAATATGTACCATTTATAATCGTCGTCTGTCCCGTTCATCTGTGTGTCCGTGTGTCTGCCCGCAAACTATAGCGCAAAAACTACCCAACCGGATGGTTTGATATTTATTACAGTAAACTCCCGACTATCCGGCCTAATGTGGCGGAAGGGTAGGCAGGATAATGAAAAAGCCGGATAGACTGGAGTTCTACAAATACTTACTAACTTCGTGCCCTACCCTTGCCATGATATTCAAAACACTTGTTACACATATTAAGATAAATTTTATATATATATATATTTTTTCTAAAATAAAGAGTAGAAATTTCAGTTTGAAACCTTGCCAACAGAGCACAGTTCTGCAGCTTATTTAGTCTTTTGAAGTGAAAAATATTGAAAATTAGGAGGTGATGCAAAGTTACACCCCATGGTTCAAAGTTACCCTGAATGACTGTAATAAAGTAGATTTGGCAATGCCAAACTCTTCGCAGATTTCTGTTTTATCTAGCAGTCTATAGTATATACACTTTCAAAATAAGCAAAACATTAACATAAAACTTAATCCTAATTCGTACATAAAGGAGTAAATCTTATTTTACTGTTTATTAATAAATAATTGCACAAATATGAAAAGTTATGCATAAGATAAGTCAAAACTTACAGTTTTTAGTTTTTAAAAAAGTCCTTAAGGGAGCTGGTCACTCAGCTTCTGATTTCCCCTCACTAATGTAAAGTCTATGGGCATTGGATGCATTCGTCTATTTAAAATATCTCCTCGGTAAATTAATATTTTTAACTTCTATTTTTTGTGTACACTTCCTAAAAGATGTCTCTTTTTTTCTTAGTTCTCAAAATATTTCTAAAGTATAGACTTAATTTTATAGCGAGTGTTAAAATCTTACTCACAGTACGCTCGCTTTTAACCCGTAAAATATTAAATTCAGCATAGATTTTAGAAATATTTTGAATACTAAGAAGAAAAGAGACATCCGAAAGAGTAGAAAGAGTACACAGAAAAAAGATGTTAAAAATATGAATTTCCCGAGAAGATATTTTAAATATACGAATGCATCAAAAATTCATAGACTTAACATTACGGAGGAGAATTCCGAAGCTGAGTGACCAACCCCTTTAATCGAGGATTGCTTCTCCCTGTTAACCCTCTTTTGCGACGCAATGTCCCTCCATTTACGCAAGTAGATGATATCAGGTGGCGGCGATTTCTGCTGACTAATGTACTGCAATGCTGTATCAATGGTCTTGAACCCTTACGAATGTGGGATGAGATTTTTCCTGCAATTATTTTAATCTTTTTCTTCTGATATTTCTCTCTCTATCAATACTTCTACAACATCGTTTTCAATTAATTCATTAACTTCGTCGTTTGCGATCCATTCTGTAATGTCTTCTCTGTATTGATATCGTAATTGCCCGGTATATCGGATTTTCAGCAACGGAAGAAACTTATTGTTCTCATCTCCCATTGCAGTTTCCCACACGAATTTATGTCTACCTTTTTGGCCCAAAAGAATGTTCCAAGACCTTGCAATTACTATGTTTCGAATTTTTTCCCATGCTTAGGCACCCACCCAGGACGCCAACCGCAAGGCTAATGGACAAATGTCCTGGCAGGTAAATCCCTCCTCCACCCAGTTCCACCTTACCGCAGAAATGGGCTAAACCAGTGGGCGATTATATAACTAAATAAATTAACAAATCGCATAACCTATATGCTCATAGCAACTCGCTATGTCAATACAAACGTATGTTTAAGTTAACATACAACTGAAAATACACAGTACACGAAAATGAGTTTATTGGTAACCCACAACCAAAATAAAAAAATTAAAAATAATAACATAATATGGGGGGTTATGTGTAGCCCTCAACCAATAAATAGACCAAAATACTAAACAATGATATTACAAAAGCACAGGTTTATGGGTTACCTGTAACCAAATATAATGAATAATGATGCAATTAAAAGTCTGCAAGATTAAATGTAATTCTTTAGAGCAAGTTCTAAATTGTTCCACTATATAGTTCAGCTCCAATCCCCGCTCTTCATAACCAATCAAAAAAGATCCAAACCAAACAGCTTCTCAAGTGATGATAATAGAAAATCAACCAATACTGAGTTCATCAGGTGATTCTGGTAGTTGCATAAAATAAAGCATAGATGATAACTTGTAGAATAGTATGAAGTGACAATGGGCAATCAAACTATGTAGTGTCGCACACAGTACACACAAACTAATGGTCAGTTCACCACTCTAAATCACAACTTTTACGATAGAATGTTAATGTCATAAGTGCGAATATTAATATACTGATACAAATACAAATAAAACACAATGTTTATATCCCAAGAGATGGCTTATAGTAAATAAAATAAATTTTAATATGTCCACATGCAAGAATTGCTCTTGAACACAAAGTAGAAATGGAAATTATGAAAATATGATAATGTAACACTATTCGATACATCCAATATACTTCTTCATTTCTGAACATTAATCAACAGGCAATGAAACTGATAATAATGCACCAGCATTAGAACAGATAAGTAAAATATTTGAACCAACTCGTACCTTGTGAGATCTTAATTCACATAGTCTAGTTGCTTAATAGCCCACAATAACAGAGACTTCAAATATAAGCCAAAATGTTAAATATAGTTAAATTACATAGAAGACTCAAAATTTATACCTTATGAATGAGTAATTAGCATTCAAAGCATTATAAATATCACATAATTTCCTATAGTTGTGATTATCAAATAAAATTCTTCTAATGTTGTATCTGACGCTTACAGAGGTATCAAAATGAAAGAAAAAAGGAACTAATGGACACCTTCCAAATAAATAATGAGTAACATTGCCTTCCTTACCGCAGTCACATTTTGTTGAACTTCCCTTCCCAATTTTACTTAAAAAAGATGGAAAGCTGCCATGTCCAGTTATAAAGTACTGTACCACCTGGTTTGAGCAAATGTAGTTAAAGTTTACCTTCCTGATAACGCCATATGTATCCCTTCCTTTACCGATTGAATTCCAGTATCTTTGCCATTCAGCGCAAGTATTTTCCCGAGTTACCCGTTTAATAAGAGAAATAGGAAAGTCCAAAGCAGCCACAATGTCCGCATTTTCTTTAATAGTTGCTTGCTTTGCTAATTCGGCTGCTTTCTCATTTCCGATATTCCCAACGTGGGCTTTAGTCCAGCCTATTGTAACTGTTTTTAAGGAATCGATGATTAATAATTCGAAAATATCTTTAACCAAGGTATTAGATGGGAAAATTCTCTGAAGAACAAGAAATGAAGCCTTACTATCCGTAAATATCCAAATTTTTTGAAAGTCAGAATGTAATTACCAATTTATTGCATACTTTAACGCAGATAATTCCGCTTGATATATTGAGTTGTGCTTGTCCAATGATATTTTAAAGTCATAAATAAAGGATCCACTATGAAAAGTCGTAAATGCTGCACCAACGCCAGATTCCATTTTAGAACCGTCCGTATATATCACTGGAAGTCCCATATAAACAAAGTATAAATGGGATTTCTCTGTAAAATTCTGATTATTTATATCATTTTAACTTGGAAAGTCACTTGTTGTCTTCCCATACTTTTGGTACCCACCTGGACGGGAACATGCCTGCCTTGGCAGCTTGCAACATCCTCATTTTTTTTAATAGGCCAGATAGTACGGAGGGCCGGATAGTCGGCAGTTTACTGTATATATAATCTTTGTAAAATTTTGTCATTTCAAATTTTATGAAAATCGAATCAAAACTTAAAAAGATATCAATAAAAGTTTTCTTCATTCTATAAAATCCTATCATACGTAATGAATTCTATGATATTCCATGATAGGTATAATGATTCTATGTTGCCATGGTGATTACATCCTATTTAAGATGGAGTCATATGATTTCCGTATTACTGAATTTAATATATATAATTATAATAAATTTTATATTCATGGCTTTTTGCCTACGGGTGGAACAGCTATTGCTCGAAGATCTGAATATTTATAAAACTAGTTATAGTACGAATGCACATCATTTGCCACGGTTGAAGCACAATTTCCGACTTGTTTCACAGTGTTTACAAAATAAAATAGCCTGTTAAAATTATTCATCGTAATTTATTCTACACATTGTTATATGTTTTTGGAGTTACTTACTTCGCATGGACCCTGGTCATCTATTCCAACCAGACAGTAGCTATAACCTTTCAAATGTTTGGGAAAACGGTGCTCACATTCACTAAAATCCACAAGCTGTATCTCGGCTTCTCTTAGATATTTAGAACTTTCTGCAAATAAATATATTTTTGTACATTATACAGAGTCATCGAAAAATAATGCCTAGATTAAAAAAAATCATAACATCGAAACCTTTTATGTTAAATGAGTTATTCTTTCATTACTCGACAACTGGTGAACGGAAGTTTGGTTTTAGTTCACCAGAATTCGTTTGCGTGTCTGTGTTATGCACGGATTAGTTGCGCAGTCGTCAAGGTCAGCCGACGCGCCAGACTGCAGCTGCTCAGTACGATGTTGACTGCCGGTGTACACTGACTATTGACTTTGGCTCCACATACCAAATCACGCACTGTGCTTTTTGTTGCACGGTCAACATCGTACTGAGCAACTGCAGTCTAATGCGTCGGCTGACCTTGACGACTGCGCAACTAATCCGCCCATAACACAGACACGCAAACGTATTCTGGTGAACTAAAACCAAACTTGCGTTCACCAGTTATCGTGTAGTGAAAGAATTACTCATTTAACATAAACGGTTTCGATGTTATGATTTTTTTAAATCTAGACATTATTTTTCGATGACCCTGTATATGTCACTGTAAAAGCTTGAAATTTGGTAAATTCTAGGTTTTACTGGTAAAGTCTAGCATTTACCAGAAACAGTTGTAGTTCAGGCAATAGAGACCGTATATGGGCTCTACCTAGCAAAATTCATGGTAGTTCTGGAAAAAGCTTACTATATGTTTTTTGGGTGGCTGAATCCGAATTTTTAACTTCCCACCAAAATTTCCCCCGGCAACCCCCCCCCAAATTTTGGTAAAATGACCCCCCCCCCCCTTACAAAAAAAAGTTTTTATTAAAAAAAATAAATTTTTTTATTGTTTTAGGGGAAAAGTATCTAGAAATTCAGAAAGTAGACAAAATTTGCAACAAATTAGATACATGACATTATGACTTAGGATGAAGGGGAAGGGGGGATCTGCCTCGGAACATGCGCGCGGTGCTGCGTGAATTAAGTTGCGCAATTCCACTTAACCACTCACACGTTTACATTCGACTTCCCATCTCCCCTCCGAACTTTCTCTATAAGGTTTACTTTAAGTTTTTTGGGTCGCTGAAACCGAATTTTTAACTTCCCCCCCAAAATTTTCCCACCAGACCCCCCCCCCCCCAAATAGTTGTTTTTAACTTAAATTTATTGTTGTTTTACGGGCAAAGCATTACGAAATTCAGGAACTAGACAAAATTTTCAACAAATAGGATACATGATAGTGTGACGTAGGATGAACGGGGAAGGGAAAGGCTGCCTCTGAACATGCACTGCGGCGCTACGAGCACTAAGTTATGAAGTCCAGGCAATAGGGAATTTTACCTGGCAAAATTAATACTAGTTCTGGATTTCGACTCACTTTATGTTTTTTGGGTCGCTGAATCCGAATTTGTAACTTCCCACCAAAATTTCACCCGGCAACCCCCCAAACAATTGATTTTTTGAAAAAACTTGGTTTTTGAGAAAAGCGCGGGGGGAATTTTCGGAGGCAAATTCCTCTCTCCCCGTTTATCCTACGTCATAATGTCATATATCCTATTTGTTGCAAATTTTGTCTAGTTTCTGAATTTCGTAATGCTTTTCTCCTAAAACAATAAGGAATTTAAGTTAATAACAACTATTTTGGGGGGTTTTCGGGGGGGGGGATTTTGGGGGTAAGTTAAAAATTCGGATTCAGCGACCTAAAAAACTTAAAGTAAACCTTATAAGGAAAGTTCGGAGTGGAGATGGGAGGGCGAATGTAAACGTGTGAGTGGTTAAGTGGAATTGCGCAACTTAGTCCACGCAGCACCGCGCGCATGTTCTGAGGCAGATCCCCCTTCCCCTTCATCCTAAGTCATAATATCATATATCTAATTTGTTGCAAATTTTGTCTACTTTCTGAATTTCGAGATACTTTTCCCCTAAAACAATAAAAAAAAATCATTTTTTAATAAAAACCTTTTTTGGGTACTTTATACCAAAATTTGGGGCGGTTGCCGGGGGAAATTTTAGTGGGAAGTTACAAATTCGGATTCAGCGATTCCAAAAACATAAAGTAAGCCGATTTCCAGAACTACCATTAATTTTACTATGTAAAATTCCCTATTGCCTGCACTATTGGTAACAACCCGAAAAATGCTTCTTAACGCTTCTAATTCAGGCTTTTAACGGATCATTTCAGTAAATGCTTCGATTTGCCCTTTCCTTTTGATACAAGCCAAATTGACTGATAATCTTAAGTTAGTATAAGACTCTGAAAATGCGAGTCTAACATACTGAACTCGTTTACGCAGATATATGTTATATGAGGGTGTATCAATTGGTTTTTGTGCTCACATAGAAATAATTGAGTGAAACTTATGAAATTGCTACATTTTATGAGTCCTTTTCTATATAGTCTGTGTGCACAGTAACATATTTGTGAAACCGGTATTTCAAAGAGAGGCGAGAGGATGTATTCCAGGAGGCGCGATAGTAGACCCAAAGGGGGGCATTTTTCTAACTTTTACCGACCCCCACATGTGACATATTGTTGGAAAGGTCTGTGACCACTTATTCATGTTACGTACTCCCAAGCCCCCCCCCCACACACACACACACCAAAATTTGCCCCCGGGGTCATGAATGATGTCCGCAAAATTTAGAAAAGTTCCCCCCGGAGGGCAAACTTGGATGGAGGGGGGGAGGGAGGTTCATAGCATGAATAAGTGGTCACAGGCCTTTCCAGCAATATGTCACATGTGGGGGTCGGTATAAGTTAGAAAAATGCCCCCCCCCCCTTTGGGTCTACCATCGTTCCTTCTGGAATACATCCTCCCCCCCTTTCTTTGAAATACCGTTTGCAGAAATGTGTTACTGTGCACGGTGACGATATAGAAAAGGACTAGTAAAATGTAGCAATTTTATAAATTTCACTGAATTATATCTATGTGAGGGCAAAACCTTATTGATACACCCTCGTATATTAAATCAAATATTTATTTATTTTTATTTATTTAAATACTGTGTGAGTTGTTTGGTAAATTATGGGGCTAAGAACAGTTGCAAAATATCATGTAAAACAGATGACATTGATGTAGTTTTTTTCGGGAACTACTCACGCGATTTTAATAATATTTCCATAGTTTTGACAGTAGCTAAAGTTAAAAAGTTAAAATAAAAATGAAAAAGAGAATAGATATTTTTTTTTTAACTGGACACAACTACTTCTTTTTAATTTAACATAGCTCTTGCATTTACTATTTATCGAATGGTTAATTTGCAGTTTATCTACAGCAAAAATAATCAAAATAAATTTGAAATCGTTTCAGTAGTTCTCGAGAAACAGCTCCATCAATGTCAAGTGCTTACACGTGATTTTGCTATTGCTCTCGATCATTTCAAACAACTTCATTTCAGATTTTTATTCTTTCTCCATTAAACTTACAATAATTTTCTTTTTCATATTACATTTCAAGGAAACCTATAAAAACATTAAAAGGAACTTTATACAACTTCGAATAGGTATATCTTAGCATTTACCGAAATAGTTCGGTAAAATTTCGAAGAAGAAGCATTTAAAGCTAATTTGGGGCTTTTACTAACTGATTTTGGCAAATGCTAGGTTGTACCGGTAACGTTTTACCGGTACCTAGGATTTACCAGACTTCGGGCTTTTACAATGACATATATACGGTGAAAACAAAATGCAGGATAATCTTTTGAATGGTTATTGCTAGGATTGTGGGGAAAATGTTAACTTACGTTACCGTCGAATACTTTGGTCCTTGCGGGGTTACTTTGGTCCATCACATAAAAATAGTGTTTATTCTATGTATTGAACAAAAAATACAAGATAATTTGGAGTTTTTACCCTTGAAAAATTGTTTATACCCTACTGTAGGATATTTGAATAGTTTGGGGTAATTTTAATTTTAATTTTTGTTTGATTTTGATTTGAAATCCACCGTAGTGGAGATTTCTTTGAGGCCTATAGCAACAATGGCTGTCGCAAGAATGATCCTTATTTATACACAGGAATTGTAATACAAACCAGACATAACAATTTTATTTCTCTACATTACATATATATATATATATTACTTTTGAAAACACAATCACAATTACACCCATGTCTTACCCAGGGACTCGAACCCGGACCCTAAGCGTGACAGCAGCCTCCGCTTACTGACCACGCCACCGGGTGACCTAATTTTCGTTAGCGGTAACACTGGATGTGTTTGTAAACAACCGTTTTCGTGTGTAGATTTTAACTCTCCAAACTTTCTATAGTAAAACAATCTGGATAATAGCTACAAATAAGTTAAGTGTCAAAATATTACCTTTAATAACCTGTAACCCATGTGTGATCATAGTTTTTCCTTTAACTTTTTATTTTGACAGGAAATATTTACGCTTTCATAAAGCTAACATAAAAACTAGTTTTTCGGGGCTACTTTGTGCTAGGCCTGGTTTGGTCCGAAGTACCCCCTGTTATTTAGTTGTTACTGTTGTGCCTTTTATAAAATCAAATCTCTTAAAAAATGTTTTAAGTAACATTTTTTTTTCAAATGTTACTGTAGAAAAATGTTACATTAATTGTGCTTGTTCGAATTGCTGAGGATAAGATGACGAAAACTTTTTCTAGTGTCTTTAATATTTAGAATTGGTTTTTTGTGTTTAAATGTTATAAAAAAAGGAAAAAAAAACATTTGTTTATCGAGTTTCCAGTGTTAATTCATTAGCAGAACCTATTGAAAGAGGGTTTCAATAGTCCGACATATGAAATGTATTCAATTTATATGAAATTAAGTGAATGGACCAAAGAAGCCCCAAGCAGGGGCTACTTTGTTCCAAAACTTTAAAGATAGTTAAAGAATAACAAATATATTAATTGTAAATTTTCCAACAAAGTTGAAAAGTGTTTATGCATCATTCGCTTTGTCTGCCCGTCTGTCCACGCTCTAACTCCCATAAACGTACTCGGAGGTTATTTAGGGTTATCAAAGCATATTTGGTATTGTATATGAAATATGTAGGATTAATAGTTCATTTACAGGGCACTCAAAAGTATTCCATTACATTATGGTCAATAGGGGAAAATCGTTTGCAGAGAGTTTTAATGATATTCCGCTATTTCAAATGCATTCAAACTGATATAAATCACTAAATTTCACTACAATCACCTTAGAACAAGGGCATTCATAGCATGTTTTATTCATTTACAGGGGCACACAAAAGAAATCGGTTACAGTACTGTCTTTGAGAAATAATTTCTGGAGTTCTATCTTCGATAGAAGAAAGTATTGTAATCGAAGTGTTGTTCGACTTCCGGTTTTCGACGGATTTACGTGTTTTAGGGGTCAGAGATCCCCAAAAACATGTTTATACAAAATGTGTGTCCGTATGTTCGTGTGCCGCCATTGTACCATCAAAAAGTGGATGAAGTTGGACCAAATTCTTTTGTATGTTTCTGGCTATGGCCAGTAGCTCCCCCTACAATTTGGAAGCATTCTGCCGAAAGGGGACGCTGTAATAGCGATTTTTGTGCCCTTTTCATTATTGTACCATTCGTAAGTGTATGAAGTTATGCATAGAATTCAACCAAATTTTTTGTGTATGTATTTGGCTATGGCCAGAGGGTCTTCCTTGAATTTCGAAATATTCCGTCGGAAGTAGGCGCTGTAATAGCAATTTTTGTGTAATATCCTCGATTTTTTGTAATGCTACTGTAATCGGCGGCTCATGAAGTGACGGGAACTTTGCATCCTGCTAAGCTCGCTATTTGCAAACATCTGATGTACAACAGAATAACGAAAACCTATTCATTTTAAAAAATATCATGATCGAGAATAACTCGTTTTTTCTGCGACTGAAGCAGAAATTTAACATGAAAATCAAAGTTGGTATATTATTGAACTAATATTATTGAAGTATTAACATTTGTAACTACTTTTTGAAATATTAAGTATAAGATCGAAGAAAGCTTTGGGATTGGCACATCCAACTAGTTTAACTTTTCTTAATAATCACTTCCGTGATGCCATCGCAGGTCACACAGAGTAATGTACAGATCGCTCACCCGCGAGAAAAGTGACACATCTCGTCAAAATTCGTTTTGCGTTTTATTCTACTAATAGGTCTGTAATAGGTGTGTCTTACTGCACAACAAGTTTCATAAGTGTAGCTATGGGAAAAATCACTTTGTTACGCTATATGTCTATTTGTGACCACAGAAGAGGGATGGATTGTGTGCGGAGATAAAATTACTCAACCTTCCAAACCTCACCCCACGCCTCAGTTTTCGGGGGATTTATGCTTTTATGCACGTTTTCATTCCTGCATGCGAAACTAAGTGCTATAATTTCATGTTACAGTAAAATCATGCAAATTTTTTTCTGCCTCTCCTGTGAAATTTACTTTTGTCGAGATGTGTCACTTTTCTTGCGCGTGAGCGATATGTTGAAAACATCTTCATTACTGTTGAATTTATGAAAGAAAATCTGGGCTCGACTTGGAGTGAATCACCCCATATTTATGACTGAATAAGTGGATCTCAACTACCGTTGCGAGGTATCCCGCGTAAATGGGCTTCAAATGCTCTGGACACCAGTATTTTAAATAAATTTTCTTCGCCTTATCTAATGGCAGAATTATCTACGATTAAAGATTTCGAAATAAACTATAAGAAATTAGTGGCGTCCAAATCATATGGAGCTCTGGTTTACGCGGGACACCTGGTAACACTAATTGCAACCCAGCCTTCCTGCACACACAAAAAAAATGTTTTTTGCAGTGTGCTCTTCGCAATTCCTAGGCCTCGAGCTTGCTGTGAATAACTCTGCATAACAATTTCGAGACAATTAACTAAATATATACACTTGTGTGCAAAAATTAAGGACGAAGCAGATAAATTAAAATTCAAACAAGGCAACGGAACGGATTGTTTAAATAATTTTGATCACTTGTCCCATATTTTCACATCTTGGAGATCTTATGGTAATGGGTATGATTTCGGTCGATGTGGAATTCTTCTGCATGACGATACATTCAAAAAACCATCTCGTCTTTAATTTTTGCACACCAAAGTATATATAAATAGCAAATAAAGCCTTTGCGCAAAAATATTAAAAAGCAGTAAACCAACGTTTGAAAATGCACAAATAACACATGAACAGCAGCAAACACCTGTTTCGAATCTACTAGCGAGATTCTTCTTCAGTGCAAAATAGGGCAAGGCACAGCGTGCTAGAAAAAGCAAGGCTGAGCTTAGCCTTGCCCTCAGCCCTGCTTTTTCTAGCACCTTGCCCAATCTTGCACTGAAGAAGAATCTCGCTAGAAGTTTACAACTGTTTGCTGCTTTTCCAATATTATTTGTGCATTTTTAAACGTTGATTTTCTGCTTTTTAATAAAAATATGTATGCATAGAATACAATAAAAATATAATAATACATGATATATAAAATTCTCAATTTACCTAAACTGTCACCTTTTACTGTGCCCCATCCAGCGATAGTAAATGTGCCACTTACAACTGCTCTGTGAGTGACTGGTGGAAGGCATATTGGACTTCTAAATTGGTTGCAGATTAGTTTGTCGCTGAGTTTCAACAATGCGATGTCATGTTTCATATGAGACATATGAAATCCGGGATGTGGTATGATTGCTTTAACTGGTGGGCCATGCTCTGTTTTGTGTGTTTTTGTCAGAAAAGCTACAAATATTTGGTCGGAACTGATGTATTCCATTTTAATGTTTGAAGGTTCCATAGGTTCTCCTGCCTCAGGTCTAGGAGAGAGGCAATGAAAAAAATTAATCTATGGAAATAAAAAGCATCCTTTACTAATAGTATGTGGGCTATTAGTAACAAGGGAGCTATTATGAATTATATTTAATTTAATTGTCTATATTACAAACAAATGAAGCTCATATGAATCATTAGATAGCAGAATTTTTTTTGTCGAGTTTCTTGAGTGACATCTGTTTTGCTTTGTGATCAGCGATAGTCGTGTCATATGAATACTTTACTGTAGATGTTGTTTAAGACAGGATCGTAAATGAGGAATTATTTAAAGGATACGAATGACGTCATTTTATATAAAATAAAAGCGTGTATTTTAAGTCTTAACTCTGAAATATGTTTTGTATTATCTATATCTATATTTATATACAAACTCCCAAGCCGGATTGGTCGAAGGGTGGGTGCCAGACGAAATCATACACCTTGGTTCTCCAGGTTGGGGGTTATGACAATAGGCCTGCTCCCTATTTCATGTAAAAAACCTCTCCTTGCAAAAAGAATCTACAAGAATAACAAAAAAGGAATCATAATATATACAACTCTATTGTAAAGAGCATATTGTTATATGGAGCAGAAGGATGGAGAATTATGGAGACAGAAAGAAAGAAATTAGCGGCAGTAGAAATGGACGCCCTGAGAAGATCATGCAGGATATCAAGAATAGAAAGAATAAGAAATGACAGAATCAAGGAAATGATGAAAATAAAGGGAACCATATAAGATGATATTCAAAAAAAGCAATTAATCTGGTATGGTCATGTCAAAAGAATAAATGATGAAAGACTACCCAAAATCACATTTAATTATGAAACAAACAACAACAAAAAAAGAAACGGGAAAGGCCACGAAAGAACTGGATGGATGATATTTCGAAGGCAATGGGGGATAGAGGAATGGACCCTTGACCGGAAAAAATGGAAAAGTACTCTCGTAGATTCTTCGGATGGCGGCATATGACGCCATAAACCGAGTTTTTATATATATTTATATACATATATATTTTTGTTTCATCGGGGTCGACATTCAATTCTGGAAAAGCAGAATTCCTGTTTTCTAGTTTTTGTCCCCCTTGTCCCATTTTATGTGACACTGGATCCGGCAACACTAGTGTGTGTGTGTTAGGGGGGGGGAGGGACATACATGAAGACGACATTTCGACCACGTCATTCCCATTTCTAAACAAAAGAAAACTCGTAAGCAAGGACTGGACGTTCCATTTTCAGAAATCTATTCATTCAAGAATCAGGTATTTACCCTTTATCTACTGCGTTATGATCTAGTGCAATTCTTTTCATGTAGCATTTTTTTTTTCAGTTACTACAATGAGAATTAAAGGATAAACATAAAAAAAATACTCACTCGTGAAAAATTTAATTATTTAGAGGCAATTAATTAAAGTGGTACTTTAAAGTATCGTCTGTACACTATGACTATGACTAAAATATCGTAGGGTCAAATCCATTTCAAGTGGTCCAGAAAATCATGTATTCGTTGCTTGACCATTTTTAAAAAATCTGAAATTTTTTGTACAACAGCCCTAACATGGTGGAAGTTTAAAATGACTATTATTTTAACTAGCCGCCCTTGGCGACCAGTTTGGTCTCCGTTAGATGTGTGCTAAGCATTGTACCATGTTGCTTTTATCCAAAATTTAATTTACTTTCTCAATACTTCGCCAAATCTGAAGTTTCTAGTAGAGAAATCAAGAACTCCGTAATTTTATGAGTACTACTTGGTTATCTCGTCGACCAAAAATATATCGCCAAGCTATAAGATTAAATATCAATAATGGTTAATCATAAATGTCATATTTGGTTGTTTTTAAGCAAGTTACACGTGTTTACGTCATCAAGTTATTTTTATTTCGACGTTTTATTTGTATTTTTATTGATGTTATACTAATTTATTTGTTCTTTCGCTATTTAAAATAAAAATTATGTCAATTTGTATAATTTGGCGAGTGGTTTGGCGATTTATATAATTTGGTGAAATGTGTCGACGGTATAACTAAGTAGCACCTTTTTATGCTAGCCAGGCGCAAGTGATAAATCATCAAACATTGTCTTTCCAATCGCATTTTTTCATATTTCATTAAATTCATCTAAAATACAATAATTTCACTCATTTTATTTAAAATACATAATTTTAATTTGAAATTCATGACTTTCACTTTTTCATTCCCTTTTTTAAGAAAAAGAAAAAAAAATAATAAATAATACCAAAAACCATGATTTTAATTTCAATATCAAAGCATTGTTTTAATTTACCACGCTAAAAATAAAAAATTTAAAAAGTGGTGACCTGGCATATAAAAAGCGAAGCGGCCAGCCCGGAACTATTGATGACAGTCACGTGACTTAGGCTATTATTATAGAGATTTTAATTTTAATTTATTAATTTTTGTTTGTGCGTGGTGGCCATCTTTGTTTCATCGTCTGCAGCAATTTTCTCACAAGAAGGGTTTACGGAATTGTAAATATTTCATCGTTTATTTATCCAATTCAACTGCGGATTAAAGCAATTTGTACAGAATACTTTGGGCTAACAATTTAGTAATGGAGTAGTTTCCGAAACTAACTACTTATTGGTAAAATTTAAGCATAAAGTTTCAGTTTTTTTTCCAAAATTTGTCTGTTTAAAAGAGGAAATTTTTCTAGCAAAGAATACTGTCAACATGACATTTTTTTTTTTTTTTTTTTTTTTTTAACAAATAGACCGAAAGTACTTATACTCACACGCCGAGTTCCAGATCTGGGACTTGCTTTCTCTTCGCTAAAAAAAAATCCCAAATTTTTCAAAAATGACAAAAATCGCACTTTTCAGGCTTTGATATCTCTGGTGGAGCACGAGATAAAAATCTGAAATTTTTTTTAACAAGAGTATTGTATGGTAGTGTTATACACAAGAAATTTCAGGATGGAAATTTGACTACAAGCTGAGATATGGCAAGGGCAATATGTCAAAACAATACGGCCAAACTATTATTTTGTTGTAGTCACAGCTAAGTATTTATTTCAGAGTATCATTTAAATTTATGTTTTTGATTATCTTTAAATAATAGTAACAGAAAATAAAGCCCTTTGCAAAGCTTAGCAATTAATTAAAAAAATAATTATGCCTAAGGCCATACATTTTGTATGGTTTCAGTAATTTTTGTTGTAAGTAATTTTAGTTACTAAAAAAAACCTCAGCACTTTTAGACAAAGAAAAAAAATATTTTTATACAAGACCTGAGGCAAAAATAACATAGGGAAAACGAAAAGCTGTTAATGTTGTCATACTTGTTGAGACATGATCAAACGTGTCAAAACACATTCTTGCTTGTTGGTTCAAAAACCACATTTTGATCTTTCTCAAAATTTTATTTGTAGGAACCAAGTCTTGTCATCTCTTGATAACTTGATTGAAGATCTTGGCCCTGCTGACTCATAGAAATATACTTTGAAATTACTATGTGCAAGTCTCAATTCATTAATAATTCCTAGCTTACTTCTTATGCAAAAATGTGATTTTTCTGCAGTATAAATTTTGAA
Organism: Maratus speciosus; assembly: GCA_963932465.1. Taxonomy (NCBI): domain Eukaryota; kingdom Metazoa; phylum Arthropoda; class Arachnida; order Araneae; family Salticidae; genus Maratus; species Maratus speciosus. The sequence goes on from OZ010798.1 coordinate 137,774,752, forward strand.
AAGGGTTTGGGTATCTTTACTTTCTGAAAATTACTTGAGGCTGATGCATGGTAACATCGCATAATGTTCCATTTACAGGAACATACATATGGTAGGAACAAGTTTCTGGGACTGGCAAGCAGCATTAAAATTGTGGTTTTTAAACCAGCAAGCAGGAATGTGTTTTGACAGGTTTGATCATGTCTCAACAAGTATGCCAACAAACAGCTTTTCTCTTTCCCTATTCTGTTTTTGTCTCAGGTCTTGTATATATATATATATATATATATATATATATATATACAAAAGTGCTGAGGTTTCTTTTAGTTACTAAAATTACAATAAAAATTACTGAAGCCATAAAAAATGTAGGCATTAGGCATAATTATTTTTTAAAATAATTGCAAAAGGCTTAATTTTCTGTTACTATTATTTAAAGATAATCTAAAAAATAAATTTAAATGATACTCTGAGATAAACACTTAGCTGTGGCTACAACGAAACAATAGTTTGGCAGTATTGTTTTGACATGTTGCTCTTGCATATCTCAGCTTGTAGTCAAATCTCCATCCTGAAATTTCTTGTGCATAACACTACCATACAATACTCTTATAAAAAAAAAATTTCAGATTTTTATATCGTGCCCCACCAGACATATCAAAGCCTGAAAAGTGCGATTTTTGTCATTTTTGAAAAATTTGGGATTTTTTTTAGCGAAGAGAAAGCAAGTCCCAGATCTGGAACTCGGCGTGTGAGTACAAGTACTTTGGGCCTATTTGTAAAGAAAATTATGTCATGTTGACAGTTTTCCTTGCTAGAAAAATTTCCTCTTGTAAACGGACAAATTTTGGAAAAAAACTGAAACTTTATGCTTAAATTTTACCAATAAGCAGTTAGTTTCGGAAACTACTCCATTACCAAATTTTTAGCCCAATGTATTCTGTAGAAATTGCTTTAATCAGCACTTGAATTGGATAAATAAACGATGAATTATTTACAATTCCGTAAACCCTTCTTGTGAGAAAATTGCTGCAGACGATGAAACAAAGATGGCCGCCATGCACAAACAAAAATTAATAAAATTAAAATAATAGTCATTTTGAACTTCCATCATGTTAGGGTTGTTGTAAAAAAAATTTCAGATTTTTTAAAAATGGTCGAGCAACCAGTGCTGGACCACTTGAAATGGATTGACCCCGTAACAGAAAACTCACAGAAAGTATTTCAAATGGCACCAGAAAATATTTTCGATTTCATAAGTATGTGAAATATAGGCTTTTTCTTATCTACAAATAAATCATTTGGCAAATTCCGGTGTCAATCATTTATTTCAACACTTTAGAATTGAAAATGCTTTGCCCGTGAAAGGGTTAAATATATATATATATATATATATATATATATATATTAAGGTTTCGATCTTGTTAGCAGTCATTTAGTTATGCGACGCTTATATCTCAGGGAGAACATGTTCTCTCGCATCTCCCCATATGCAATATATGAATTTACATATGCCATTTCTAGCATAGCAAAAACGCGCCGGTGCCACAACATTTTCGATTTCATATAAAAAATAAAAATGAAACAGAAAAGAAATACCAGGGAAATCATTACTACACTACATTTTAGTAATTACATTTTAAAGCAGATGAAAACGATGAATCTGCACAGACGAAAAGTAAACAAAAAGTTTTTCTCCAACACCCAGTGTACTGACGGTACTTATAAGTACCACCAAGTAAATCAACTGTTAAATCAAATACGTGCACCGTTCACCTAAAATAGCTATCCAAACTGTATTCTAAGATCATCCTGAACACATAAAAAAAATCCAAAACTTATATCCTTTACTGTATTTGCAGCAATAAAAAGACGAGCGTGACAATCTGTACAAAATGTCAGCACAAAACACATAGTCTCTGTCAAAGATAGCCTCCTTCCTCGCTCACATAACAAACCTATAACTACTGCTGCCATGTATCCGGATAAAGTGCAGTTAAAAGAGTGTTTTTGCAAAGTGTCATTAGAATATTAGTAATATTCACTATGGTATGAAAGTTTAAAGTTAGTGGTACTTATAAGTACCGTCAGTAGATAAAGGGTTAAAGGCAATAGAATAACACCTTCCCCGTCGTTAAAGATTTAAAGATATCCTATTTTAAATGTACAAAATTCATGGTCCTACGGAAGGCATTCTATAAACTTATACCAAATAAGATGAAAACCTGTCTAAAATCTAATCTTTTCCCTTTCACTTGACTTTTCGTACTAGTAGGTTTTACTGCATTAAATAAACCCAGTCGTACTAAACAGCAAAATATGTGACAGTGGAATCGCTCAGACCTAAACAAAATTCCGCATTAGTCAGATTTCTCATGTAGCAGTTATAATTGTATGGTATTCCTTCAGTAGGAACTGTGAAATTTTCAAATTTAAGACAGTATTCCGTTCTAAATAGATTCCATTTTTAGGTGCGTTCGTAATTATAGAAATACGTAGCACGTATAATCGTCGTCTGATCCGTCTGCCTGTGTGTCTGTCCGTATGTAACAGCGCAAAACTACCCAACCGAATAGTTTGAAATTTAATATATATAATCGTGGCAGAATTTTGGCGAATCGTTTCAAATTTTATGAAAATCGAATCAAAACTTAAAAAGATATCAATAAAAGTTTTCTTCATTCTATTAAATCCTATCATACATACTTAGTTCAATGATATCCAATGATAGGTACTGATTCTAGGTTGCCATGGTGATGATGTCCTTTTTAAGATGGAGTCCTATTATTTCCGTATTACTGAATTTAACCCTTAAATGCCTGATTTTTCAAAAATCATTGTAATAATGATTTTCGGCTTTCATTTTTTAAATAAATCATGGGAAAAATGCTTAAAAAAATCATATTTTGTTTTAAGTATGGTTTACGGCTAAAAAACAGTTTCTCACTAATAGGCAATACTGGTCTTTAATTGAAAAAATAATTTTACTTGATAAAATTCTATAATATTAAACACACAAGAATTTTAGGAACTATAATAAGAAATAAATTTTACTTGCTCACTGCAGAACAAAATAGGGTTTTTCGCAAGCTTCCGAGCAAAACAAAAAGATCAAGTAGAAACAATTGAAAAAATAAATCTATTTTTATTTTTAAACAGCACAAGTGTTGCCATCTACATGTTGAAAATCGATTTAATAATATTTTCAGAATGTATTTTATTGGCAACATTAGGTATTATAGCTTCAATATTATTCTAATAGTATTTTAGAACCTAAATTGGGTATGTTGCCGAAAAGCAACACCTGGCATTTAAGGATTAATATATAGAATCGTAATAAATTGTGTATTCATCCGTTTTTGCATAAGAATGCAACAGCTATTGCACCAAGATCTGAATATCTATAAAATTAGTTATAGTACGAACGCACCTTATTTGCCACGTTTGACTTGCAATTTGCAACTTGTTAGGTTTTACTGAACAAAGTACAAGATGGCCATAATTAAACTGACAGTACTGAAAGTTTTCTGTAGAGCAATCGGTACTTTTCGGTTAGCCGGGCGCCAGTGTTAAATATACATACTTATATACACACATATGTGTAAATATACATACATATACACATATTGTATATATACACATATATATATATGTAAATGTATATGTATATATACATATACATGTATATTTAACACTGGCGCCCGCCTAACCGAAAAGTACCGAGCAATCTAATTGAGAGAATAGCGCCAATTTTTGTAAGACGATTAAACAAGGCGGGATCCGCAGGATTCCGCGAAAAAATAATTAGTTCCAAAAGTCACCACTAGGTGGATATGTGTCGCTGTATATCAGAATAGAAAGTTTTAGAAAATGCAGAATCAATACTAAAATCGTTAAATGTTCTAAATAAAAGATAATTTTATTTCAGTATTGATTCTGCAGTTTTTTAAAAACTCTCTTTTCTGTTATACAGCGCCACATATTCCCCTAGTGATGACTTTTGGAACTTTTTTTGCGGAATCCTTCGTCCTTCGTCTTGTTTAATCTTCTTACAAAATATGGCGTCATTCTCTCAATTAGATCGCGCTACAGAACATTCTGTGTACTACCAGTTTAATTATGGCCGCCTTGTACACAGCAGCTTGTAAAAAGCAAAGCAGACAGAGACCGGAAATACATTATGTTTTAGTAGGTAGAATTGTATGGTATTCCATTCTGCGGATTCGTATAATATCTCCGGCTTACGCAAGTTCGGTTTTCACTGGTTTTCCACACGATCTAGACTAAGGAATAGTATGATATTAAAAGTAATTTAGCACTTTACGTCCCGACACTACTTTAAGGGGTCTTGTACCTTTTAAAGGCGACGAAATTTAACGAAAAAATTCAAAGTTTGAATTAGTCTATCTTCAAAACATTTTTATGTATAAACATAAAATTTTGGATATTGATTAAACAGGTTGTGCTTTGTAATACGCTACCATTAGAAATTTATTAGCCTTTTACAGAATTTGTGTATTTGTTGAAATCAAAATAGCTTTTTTTTTACTCCAGAAGTCATTGCGCGCATGATATCTTGAGAAAGTATGCATGGATTGTCATGAAATTTGGTAAAGATATCAAATATATATGTGTGTTTAAAATGAACTACTCTTTGGCCAAAATTATTTCATTAACTGTATAAAAAAAATATTTTTGTAAAAAAAAAAATAAAAAGTTCATATTTTTAATGAATAAAAATAGTTACAGCTAAAAATATTACCATTGTAAATACATAAAAGTAGTTTATTTTAAACACGCATATTTGTTTAGTATCTTTACCAAATTTCATGACAATCTATACTTGCTTTCTCAAGATATCATGCGCGCAATGACTTCTGGAGTAAAAAAAGAGCTATTTTGATTTCAACAATACACAAATTCTGTAAAAGGCTAATAAATTTATAATGGTAGCATATTACAAAGCACAATCCGTTTAATCGATATCCAAAATTTCATGTTTATACATAAAAAGGTTTTGAAGATAGACTAATTCAAACTTTGAAGTTTTTCGTTAATTTTCGGCGCGTTTAAAAGGTACAAGTTCTCTTAAAGTACTATTAAAATAACTTGTTATAAAATTCATTTAATACATCGATTAGAAGTAATACAGTTTAGAATGAGTTATAGATACTTTGGTTTATCTTGTTCCAAAAGCATTATTGGTTGAGAAAAAAAAATAATTTTAAAAGGATGTCCTTTTTTCCATTTGCAACTCTTCAGCCATCTTGACGTTGAAAATTGTGGCTGAAAAGTTTCTGTTCAGAATTATTCTTACACAGTAGCCTCCCGCTTAACCGGCCTAAGGAGCGAAAGTTAGCCGGTTAAGAGAAAAGTTGGTTAAATCGGAGAAGTAAAAAAAAATTAAATAAGTAACCTCATATTTAATTAATTAAGTGCGTAGGATGTATTTAGTTTTTTAACTTGTGTAGTTTTAAAAGTACATATTTTCTATATTTTGTGAAATGAATACTAGCTGCAATTAACTGAGTTGAAATAAAAATTATCACTAATAAGAAATAATGAAAAATATTAAATACAAATTAAATTGTTCAAAATCTTGTCACATACCTTTATAAGAAGTTGAAATTATTCTATATTATGTAAATTTGAGTTAATTAACCGTAAAGAAATGAGAACAGAAATTTTCCTTTCTGAATTTTGCTTGATGTTGGGAAAAAAAGTCGGGCGGTTAAAGCGGAGTTCTGGTTAAGAGGAATGCTACTGTATTTCTATTGTAATAGCATTATATTTGTACATTTGATAATTCTATAAAATACTAAAAAAAAATATCTATAATAATAAAAGAACAGATCGCTCTGTGTGTGTGTCGGCGATGGCTAGCAAAATCTACGGCGCGTACGAGGTTCAAAATTTTTCTGAAGAGTGTCCCCAGGCCTCTCCTAATGCACCTGACTTTCAGAAATTTAATATTCTAATTAATTAATTAACAAACGCAACGAGTAATTAATTTACAAACGCAACTCACTTTCATCAAAAATACGCTTTTTTCTCGGCTTTTTTTAATCCGCATGCTTTCGGTTGGTTGGTTGTATAAGTTTTCTCAGAAGAAATTAAATAAACCGGGATAGCAATGGATGTGTTCAAGATGCACGCGCGCCGCGCGCGCGAGCTCAGGAGACAGGAACATGGAGTGGGTCTTTATCGTTGATGGAATAAACACTCAGCGCGTTCACGAACAAATCACGGTTTGATTAATTACGGTACTAATTATAAAGATAATTTATTGCAAATGAAAGGCGAGCTAGATGACTGACTGGATAGCGCTTTGAGCTCGAGACTAGGGGCTATGGGTTCGAATCCTTCGCGCCCCAAATTACTTTATAAGGTTTTTTTTTTTTTTTTTTTTTTTTTTGGTTGCTTTATATTTTTCATAATAAATAAGATATTTTTGATAAAGATAATTTTTTATATTTATAATACAGAAGCATATACATTTCTATTATGATAATAAAATACTTATTTAAATACCAGAAAATGAGGCATTTCGCAGTGAAAGTTTTACATTTGAACACCTGTTAATATTCAAAGTGATATTTAGAAAATGAAAAAATAAGTACTGCGCGAAATTATACGTTTGCGCTTAGGATAATTTCTTAATGTGTTTCTTTCCTTTTTTTTTTTTTTTTTTTTTTTTTTTCTTTTTTTGAGTAATTTAAGAGTGAATTTTTGTTAAGACAGATGCAAATCATATTTTACGGTGTTAAAATCTACATGGAAAATATTATAATAATAAAATGTAATAGATGTATAATATTTTAACTAAAAATATCAGCACATACAGTAGAACCTCGATTATACGAAGTAATTGGGACCGATCATCTTTCGGAAAATAGAAATTTCCGGATAATCGAGAATGCTTCAATTTTAAGATTAAGGAGAAATATATGCAAAATTTCTTATTATGGTAACAAGTGCTTCATAAAAGTAAAGCAATAGCAAAATAGAAACAAGAATAAATTACCTGAATTTTAATTTTGAAATTAAGTACCTTTTACATATATCACAAGGGTTTAAAAAAATGTTTTGTCTGTCGCAGTTTCGATTGCTTTTGCTTTGAAGCTCTATCACGGAGTTTTTTAATATTACTTCACCAGTATCGCAGTGCTAGGATCCTATATCTAGGGCCCCTTTTTAAGCATTTTTACACCATTATTGCGCATTTTTAATAAATATTATTCTAATGATTATTTCATATCCTATGATTAATTTTGACAAATTGAAGATCTAAAGCGCTAAGTACTAAAACGGTTTAACATGTTTTCATGTTAGAGCCCTGTTCTGAACTATCAGTTGGCCCCTTTTGGGGCCCCTATTATAACTCCCTTAAAAATAGTCCGATTCACTAGCTTTTTTTTCTAACAACATCTTAGGTTCTCCAGCTATTACACGAACGAAAAAAAAAATTGCAGACTTCAGCTACCACATATTTTGAATATTAATCACCTTCTTGGGTCCTTGGTGAAGTTCTTTAAAAATGATCCGAATGCCTTGAAATTTTCTTTACTATTGTTCTAGCATGAACTGATTACTTTAAAAACTACTAAAAAGTATATTTATACTAAACTACATGCCACTTAAGTTCTTGACCCCCTGGGATCCGGTACAGGTCCCTTGAAGCTTTTGCACCATAAATTGTAAATAGATTGGCCCTCTTAATCCGATCTTCATTTTTGGAACCAATTTTTCAATTTATTTATTCTCCCGTTTCTATATTCCAGTTAAAATCCTGAGGCACCCTAGGGTTCCGTAGGGCTCGATCCGGGACCCCTTGAACTTTTTGTTTGCCATGTATTTTTCACCCCCTAATTTTTTCACCTTCTCATTGCATAATTTTAAAATTGAGGTTTAGACTCTTCTCCCTGGACCTTCATATTTTTATTGGGGCCCTATGGCCCTTTTTAAGCATTTACCCCATTTTGTGCGCATTTCTTTAAAATATTAATCTAATGATTAATTCATACCCTATGCTTAATTTTGACTAATTGAAGATCTAAAACGCTAAGTACTAAACCATTTAAACATGTTTTCGAGTTAGAGCACTGTTCTGAACTATCAATTGACCCCTTTGGAGCCCCCTATTATAATTCCCTTAAAAATAGTCAGATTCACTTGCTTTTTTTCCTAACATCTTAAGTGCTCCAGCTGCTACATGAACGAAAAAAAAATTTCAGACTTCAACTACCATCAATTTTGAATACTAATCGCCTTCTTGGGGCCCTTGATTCTTTAAAAATGATGCGAATTCCTTGCAAATTTCTTTACCATCGTTCTAGCGTCCTCTAATTACTTTAAAAACTACTAAAAAGTGTCTTTATACCAAACTACATACCACTTAAGTCCCTTCCCCCTTGGTGCCCGGTACAAGGCTCCTTGAAGCTTTTGCACCATAAATTATTAATAAATTGCCCCTCTTAATCCGATCTTCATTTTTACCATTTTTGCATTTAGTCATTCTCCTGTTACTATATTCCAGTTAAAATCCTGGGACACCTTACGGTCCTGTATGGCCCGATCCGGGACCCTACAGGTGTGTCGTGCATTTTTCACCCCCTAATTTTTTCACCTTCTGATTGCATAATTTTAAAATTGAGTCTTGGACTCTTCTCTCTAGACAAACACCCTCATATTTTTATTGGGGCTCTAGGCCCCCTTTATAAGCATTTACACCATTTTTGCGCATTTCTTTAAAATATTATTCTAATGATTATTTCATACCCTATGATTAATTTTGACTAATTGAAAATCTAAAACGCTAATTACTACAACATTTAAACATGTTTTCATTTTAGGGTCCTTCTCTCAACTATCAGTTGGACCCTTTTGGGCCCCCTGTTATAGCTCCTTTAAAAATGGTCCGATTCACGAACTTTTTTTTCTAACAACTTCTTAGGTTCTCCAGCTACTACATGAACAACAACAAAAAAAAAAATCTGCAGACTTCAGCTACCACCAATTTTGAATGTTAATCGTCTTCTTGGGCCTTTGTTGCAGCTTCTTTAAAAACTATCCTATTCTATTGCAATTTTCTTTAACTTAGTTTTAACGTCTTCAAGCTACTTTAAAACCACTACTAAATTTTCGTATACACAACTACTTTCTAGATAATACTCTGGCCCCCAGGGTCCGGTCTTTCTTTATACCTCAGCTACCACCTTTTTCGATCATTAATCTCCTTTTACAGCATCAACTTACGTCTATTCACTACAGCCGTAAATTAAAAATCGCGTTACTTTAAAGGTATCTTTAGATAAGAGATTTCATCCATTTATTAAATATGTGTTAATGCTAACTGTAACTCATGAAATTTACAAGGGGAGGGACATCTTCCACCGCTTGGGGGAGCAATATTTCCTCGGGTTTAAGGGCCGAATTTCAAAGGGATTTGCTTCCTTCAACTTAGATTACAATTCAGCTACTTTCTGTATTATGAAATTTTATCTTGGACTTTAGTTATCAACATTTTCTAATATTAATGGTGCATTCTTTTTTTATTATTATTCTGTGGGCTTGATTCCTACGAGGTTTGTCTCACTCAACTTGGTTTTCGATTGTCTCCAGTACGTGCGGGCACTTCCGGTAAATGCTGCCATAGATAGCGGGGAACTAGATTACAGGTTCCTTAGAAAAGAAGTTTGATTGGAAAACACTAGATGCTGCGGAAGGAAATGGGGCCTTCGAAATTAGGTTCATTTAAAAGAATTTCCAAAGATATAAAATCATGCGAACTTAAGTTTTGTTTAAGGTTATTATTTACAAACCCCAGGCAACGCCGGGCGGGTCTGCTAGTTTTAAATAAAAGGTTTCAGTGGAACTATAAATATTGAGCAAAATTCCTATAAATACAAATGTTAATTAATTGATTTTAATTGGCAAAATTCTTTTAAAATTTAATAAATGATTGTGTTAACTTTCAAATGTAGTTTCAAAAATTCAAGAAAAATGCTTTAGACGATGAAATTTTCAAGAATTCATAATTTGAGATATAAAGGATTAAAGGAATATTAGTACTACCTAAGGAAAAATCGAGCTTTTGATGATATCACGGGACGGATCTTGAAACTCCTGAAAATCGGGCATTCCGCGTAAATCAGGCGACCTAGCAACTCTAGTTCCCATCATCTCTTCAGGTAAAGTTATGGAAAAAAAGAAATCCCCCCTACTAATTATGCAACAAATTATCGTAGAAGAAATTTACTGGTACCAAACGATTGGAAATAAAATCTACTTTTAAAAGATGTATATGAAATTTGCTTAGGGGGCCATCTACATATCAAAACAAACCCAAACTTTTCTTTTATAGCAATACCCAAGTTTGACACCATAAATAAATTCTACACTCTTCAATTAGCCTAAATATAAATTGTCATGAAATTCGTAGGAATCGTTTCAGAGAAATTATTTTAAAATGGGAATATTTTATGGGCTGTATCCAAATTGAAGATCGATACTCGATTTTTGAAATGCTACAGAATGACTAAGTCACTTCTATTAATGGATTATAGCTTGCCAATATGGCCACTACACTCCCTTAATATTTTAATACGATTGCCAGCTCAAAAGTTTCAATAAAATGAGTAAAACAAATTTTTTCAAATTATGTTTTTATGCACATCATAGACTGTCCCTTAAACCATCATTTTGACGTTTTTTAATCATAATTCGAAAATCACTTGGAAGAAAAATATTTTTATAAAGCAGGACATAATAAATACAAACCTATCAAAAAAATTGCAGATTGCAATTTATTTTTTTTTTCAAATATTAATTTCATAATTTATATTATAATTATTTTTTAATTATAAATTCAATGTATTTATGTTTGAATATTTTAGTATTAGAGCAGATTAAAAAATTATCACAACAGGATTATAATTTCAGCAGATGTTAATAAAAATATGAAAATGTAATTTAACATTAGAAGCTCTAAATTTTGAAAGTCTTTAATTCAAAATCTTTGATATAAACGACTTGAAACTTTATCCGAATAACTTGAAATTTCCTTTCTGGGCATTGTTTGAACCTAAGATTTAAAATATATTGTCAAAATTGGGTGTTGCCATTGAAAAATAAAGTTTGGTCTGGTTCTGATTTGTAAATGGCCCCTTAAGCAAATTTTATATACAACATTCTAAAGCAGACTTTATTTCCAAACGTTTGGTACCAGTAACTTTCTTCTACTATAATTTCTTCTTCTATAATTCTTCAACTAATATTTTGCAGAGTTAGTAAGAAGTGTAAGAACTTTTTTTGCTTATCGCTGTACATTCTGTATTTACGAAACTCATGATGAACTACAAGAAATAATTTTTAGCTCACAGGCTGTCAAAGCCTGAGAGCTTATGTGCCCGCCGGTTCTGTATGTACGCACATGTGTACGTACGTATGTATGTACGTACGTAACGCGATACTTCTTGATAGAAACATCCTATTTGCTTCAATTTTTTTTTTCTAGTTTCGTTCTGATAAGGCGCTTCCCTGATTAGTTTTGGGGTTCATTGGTTAAGGATAAAGGGGAAAAAGGGGGGTTAGTCCACACCCCTAAATTCAGATAAATGGGTTTTTCATGCAGAATTATTGGATTTGCTCCGAAGTTGGTATACCGGTTTATTACGTTAAGGAACTTCTCTGAATTGTTTTGGGGGTTCATTGGTAAAGGATAAAGGGGGAAAAGGGGGGCTAGTCCACCCCCCCCCTTACTTTAGATAAATGGGTTTTTCATGCAGAATTATTCGATTTGCTCCAAATTTGGTATACCGGTTTATTATGTTAAGGAGCTTCCTTGATTAGTTTTGAGGGTTCATTGGTTAAGGATAAAGGGGGGAAAGGGGTTAGTCCACCCCCTTTAATTCAGATAAATGGGTTTTTCATGCAGAATTATTCGATTTCCGAATTTGGTATACCGGTTTATTGTGTTAAGAAACTTCCCTGATTAGTTTTGGGGGTTCACTGGTTAAGGATAAAAGGGGAAAAGGGGGGCTAGTCCACCCCCCCCCCCTTAATTTAGATAAATGGGTTTTTCATGCAGGATTGTTCGATTTGCTCCAAATTTGGTATACCGGTTTATTATGTTAAGGAGCTTCCCTGATTAGTTTTGGGGGTTCATTGGTTAAGGATAAAGGGAGAAAAGGAGGGCTAGTCAACCCCCCTAATTTAGATAAATGAGTCTTTCATACAGAATTATTCGATTTGCTCCAATTTGGTATACCGGTTTATTATGTTAAGGAGCTTAGATTTGGAGGTTCATTGGTTAAGTATATAGGGGGAAACGGGGGCTAATACCCATTCATTTATTTTTTTGAGGGGCATTATTCTTTAAAATAAGAGTATAATATACAATTAGCGTGAATAGCCTGTGAGCTCAATGCCATCAGTTTAGCTGGGCACTTTTCTTTTTTATTTCTTTCAATATACTTACGTAACATAACAATGAGCAGCCGACAGAATGTAATATTCATTTAATATAGCACCACCACAAAATACTTCATTGTTCTCCTTCCTCTTGATAGCAACCTAAGGAAAGAAGAATTGGTATAATAAAAGCTACAAAAAATTATTCAGAAATTTCGTTTTTCTGAAACTTCTGCCAAATGCCCTGACTTGACTGGGTTTAGAATTCTCACTCGCTATTGAGTAATCTTAGAAATTTGGTTAGGTATAATAAAAGCTACAAAAATTACTCAGAATTTTCGTTTTTCTAAAACTTCAGCCAAATGTCCTGACTTGACTTGGGTTCAGAATTCTCACTCACTATTGAGTAATCTTAAAAATTTGGCTAGGTATAATAAAAGCTACAAATGATTACTCAGAAATTTCGTTTTTCTGAAACTTCTGCAAAATGCCCTGACATGACTTGGTTTAGAATTCTCACTCGCTATTGAGTAATCTTAGAAATTTGGTTAGGTATAATAAAAGCTACAAAAATTACTCAGAAATTTCGTTTTTTCTAAAACTTCAGCCAAATGTCCTGACTTGACTTGGGTTCAGAATTCTCACTCGCTATAGAGTAATCTTAAAAATTTGGCTAGGAATAATAAAAGCTACAAAAGATTACTCAGAAATTTCGTTTTTCTGAAACTTCTGCAAAATGCCCTGACTTGACTGGGTTCAGAATTCTCACTCTCTATTGAGTAATCTTAGAAATTTGGCTAGGTATAATAAAAGCTATAAAAGATTACTCAGAAATTTCATTTTTCTGAAACTTCTGACAAATGCCCTGACTTCACTGGGTTTAGAATTCTCACTCGCTATTGAGTATTCTTAGAAATTTGGTTACGTATAATAAAAGCTACAAAAGATTACTGAGAAATTTCGTATTTCTGACACTTCTGCCAAATGCCCTGACTTGACTGGGTTCAGAATTCTCACTCGCTATTGAGTACTCTTAGAAATTTGGCTAGGTATAATAAAAGCTACAAAATATTAATCAGAAATTTTGTTTTTCTGAAACTTCAGCCAAACGTCCTGACTTGACTGGGTTCAGAATTTTCACTCGCTATTAAGTAATCTTAGAAATTTGGCTAGGTATAATAAAAGCTACAAAAGATTACTCAGAAATTTCATTTTTCTGAAACTTCTGACAAATGCCCTGACTTGACTGGGTTTAGAATTCTCACTCGCTATTGAGTAATCTTAGAAATTTGGTTAGGTATAATAAAAGCTACAAAAGATTACTGAGAAATTTCATTTTTCGGACACTTCTGCCAAATGCCCTGACTTGACTGGGTTCAGAATTCTCACTCGCTATTGAGTAATCTTAGAAATTTGGCTAGGAATAATAAAAGCTACAAAATATTAATCAGAAATTTTGTTTTTCTGAAACTTCAGCCAAATGTCCTGACTTGACTGGGTTCAGAATTTTCACTCGCTATTAAGTAATCTTAGAAATTTGGCTAACCTCACATCATCTTTAGTCAAATTAAAATATTGAAAATAATACATTTGCCGTGAAATGCCAATTCTAAAATCGTCTTTTAACACTTGAATAGGAGAAAATTTCATTCAAGTCACATAAACTAATTTAAACTGATATATAAAAAAAGTGTTTTATGGATATTTTGCAAAGTTGAGAAAAAAATTCTAGCTAGATTAATTTATAAACTCGATTTAGTTAAGAAATATTATCGTTTAATAACTATAAAATCATAAAAATATGAGGTTCGCTTGCAAAAACCGAAGGGTAGGCTGCCGAAGGCAGTGAGGCCCTTAACTCTATGTTCGTTTGGATAGATTCTCGTTTATAAATATAAAATCAGGCAAATTCGAGAGTGTACGCTGCCGAAGACAGTGGAGCATCAACATTCCTTTTGTTTAGAAAGATTTTCTAATATTATTAATATTTAGATAAAAAACGGTTTTCGGAATCATGGGTAACTCGGAAGAGGTTATTGTATATTTTCGTTTGCAGTTATATTATACTTTCCTATATTAAGAAACATATTTGTCTTTTATACAATGAAGCTAATTTATGAGTAAAAATGTCCGACACGCCATCATACACTGTAAAAAAAACAAAAAACAAAAAAAAAAAACACAGATTCTACTGCACTGTAAAAAAAAGTCTGTAGTTCTACAGATGTATAGTTACATGCTTACTAAACTATCATCTGTAACTATACAAAAACTAGTATGTTTTGGCCATCACAAAACTTTCTTCCATATAAATCACGTCAATTAAATCATTTAAATAGTAAAAGAAATTACATCAATTTATTCATATAAAAGTATACCTGAATTTGAAGTTTGATAAAAATTCGTGCATTAGTTATTGAGATAGAGCTGTAGGGGAAATTCTGAAAAATGCAGCATAGCAGCGCCACCTGTTGAGCGATTTGCACCAAAACACAAACAGCACTAATTCCTATTAAGGTATACCGGAATCTGAAGTTTGATGAAAATTCGTGTATTAGTTCTGGAGCTAGAGCTACTCTGGAAATAACAAAAAATGCAGCACAGCAGTGCCACCTGTTGAGCGATTTACATCAAAAGGTACAAAACATCAATTCATGTCAAGGACTAACTGAATCTGAAGTTTGATGAAAATCCGTGCATTAGTTCTGGACATTGAGCTATTGTGGAAGTCTAGAAAAACGCTGCATAGCAGCGCCACCTGTTGAGCGATTTACAGCAAAACATAAACAGCATTAATTCATATCCAGTTATACCTGAATCTGAAGTTTGATGAAAATCTGTGCATTAGTTCTTGAGATAGAGCTAGTGCAGAAATCGCGAAAAATGCAGCATAGCAGCGCCACCTTTTGGGCGATTTACACCAAAAACTAATCAGCACCAATTTATATTAGGGACTACTTGAATATAAATTTTTATTAAATTCCGTGCATTAGTTCTTGAGATAGAGCGCCCACAAAATTTGTGTCACATACACACAGACAGACAGACTCACAGACAGACATTTTGTAAAAACATGTTTTTTGTAATCTCTGAACTCTAAAACGTGTAAATCCGTCGAAAACCGGAAGTCGAAAATTTTTACGAATCCAATACTTTCTTCTTGTAAAGAAGGATAGAATAAGAATCCCAGTTTCCTAGAAAAACTTCAGTAACTTTACAGATTTTTTTTTTTTATAGTGTGGCAATCGAGACGCCAGTACTATTTTCGTATTTTATCCCCCCCCCCCCCTC
Source organism: Maratus speciosus (assembly GCA_963932465.1). NCBI lineage: Eukaryota > Metazoa > Arthropoda > Arachnida > Araneae > Salticidae > Maratus > Maratus speciosus. The sequence continues at coordinate 137,790,433 of OZ010798.1, forward strand.
CCATAAATTCCAGAAATCCGTATTTCTACGAAATTTTTTTCCATTAATTACAGAAAATTTTCAGTTTTTCCGGAATTTATAAGGGAAAATTTCCGTTAAAATAAGGAAATAATACTGGCGTCTCGATTGCCAGTAGAATCTCCGTTTTTTAGTTCGTTTTTATTACAGCTTAGATTTGGCAACCTGTATTACGCTGTAAAAAAAAATCTGTAAAGTTACTAAAATTTTTTTGGAAACTTGGATTCCTAGAACTTTTTATGTAACGGCAACAACAAAAATCCATGTAACAGATACACTTTTGCACCGTAAATCAAAAAATCTGTAAGGTTACTAAGAATTTTTTAGGAAACTGGGATGCCTAGAACTTTTTATGTAGCTGCAACCTCGTGTTACAGATAAAATTTTAGTAAGATTAATTTTTGTAGATTCTTTGTAAAGCTACAGATGTCTGTAGCTTTACAAAAACTAGTTTTGTAGATTTGTATCTGTTTTTGTACAGTGTACAGATAAAATTTTGATAAGCATACAGATTTCTGTAATTTTACATCTGTAGAATTACAGATTTTTTTTTTTACAGTATATAAGATTAAGTAAAACTATTTGGACAAAACTGTCCTTTATATCACGCATCTTAATAATTCAAAAAGTAGTTACAAATTTTACTACTTCAATATTATTAGTTCAATACTATACAAACCTTGAGTTTTATCTTAAATTTCTGCTCCAATCAATTAATTGGAGTAAAAATGAATCAATCTCGATCATGTATTTAATAAAATCAATATTTTTCGTTATTCTGTTGTACGTCAGCTGTTTGCGAATAGCTGGCTTAGCAGGAAGCGAAGTTCCCGCCGATGAACAACAGAACTTGGAAAAATTGAGAAAATTACATACAAATGGCTATTACAGCGCCTCCTTCTGGCGGAATATTTCCAAATTCGAGGAGGACCTGCTTGCTATAGCCAAAAATATATACATGAAATTTGGTTCAATTCTATTCATAACTTCCTACACTTTTCGATGGTACAATAATGAAAATGACACAAAAATCGCTATTACAACGCCCTCTTCCGACGGAATATTTCCAAATTCAAGGAACCTGCCATAGTCATAAACATATATATGGAATTTGGTTGAATTCCATGCATAATTTCATGCACTCTTCGATGGTACATTGGCGATACACGGAAAGACAGACATTTTGTATTAACCCATTTTTTGGGATCTCTGACTCATAAAACGTGTAAATCCGTCAAAAACCGGAAGACGAAATTTTTTTTGACTAGAATACTCTATTCTATTATAGATAGAAGAAAGTAAAAAAAAAAAAAAAAAAAAACCTAAATGTAATCGTTGTAATGTAATAACTTTATAGTTACCCTCGTATTTTGCACACTGCAAATTTCTAAAACACAAAAAATAACACATTTTACAACACTTTTTGTCACCAAATTAACAACACATTAATGTATTGTGAATTAGAAAACTTCATATACAAAATATTTTTTTGTGTTGTGATTGTGTTCTTAATATGTTGCAAAAGTGTTGCTGTCTAGAAATGTGTTCTAAAAATAGTGTTTTTAATTGTGTTGAACTCGTGTTGTAAATAGTGTTGATAAAATATTTTCTTACAATAGTGTTGTGCTGCACAACACTTTGTCACCAAATTAACAACACATTGTAAACACCACCCAATTTAGAACCCTATAAAACAACACATGTAAAACACTTTCAAAACACTTTCTACATGGTGCGTTTAAAATAACACACACACACACACACACACACACACACACACACACACACTTAAAACATACTATTTATTAAATATTTATAACACAAATTTAAAAATGAATGTTATGAAATGTTTTGAAAACGCATTTTCTCCTCTTGTAACTTTTAACAACACTTTTTGCACAATCTTTTTATGCGGCACAACACATTCACAACACAATCGAAAATTCTTTTAGTTAGAAGTGTTAATTATTATGTTCAATTACAGTTGCAAAAGTGTTTCACGAATTTGCAGTGCAGATGATCAGTTACCCAACTGATTGATAACTTATAACAACTTACCATCCAAGGATACTTGTATGGAGGATCGACGGGGTTTCCTCTGATAATCATGTAATCATATTCCGGCTCATTGGCTCGGCCACATGCTAAAATGAGTAAGTTATTAATTAAAAATTTCTGTTGTAATATGAGAAACATAAAACAAGTCTACGTAACAGCATTTAAAAGCATTTAATTTACAATTTTTTCTTACTTATAGAATTTTCACTTATGCTCCCACATACAAAATACCTGAAAGAGCACCTGCGAATTCATATCAAGAAGCAAGAAAATTAAAATACTCCTTTCTCTTATCTCTCTATTCTAAAAAAAAGTAACTACCGCTGTCACCGCCGCCGCCGCCGCCGCCGGTTTTGAATTTTTTGTGACCGGAGGTCTTTCTTCGTTAATATTAAGAAAAATAATGCATACAAAAATATGAAAATCGGTAGTGTTATACAGAAATGATTGATAAACACGCTGATGCAGGCAGTTTTCAAATCGAAGAATTATTTTAAGAGATATTTAATGCTAAAGTTGGACAAAATCGTTCCACTAAAAAAGTTTTATAGTAACAAAAACTATACATCGGAATTTAATAATTTTTAGTTCATTTTATACGTTATAATTTCTCGGTGTGCAGAATTGATTTATTTTTTTAATTTGACTCATTTTTCGAGGTTTTATATCTATTTTAAATTCAAATTTTCAGCATTTCGAGAGATATTTTTTACAGATTTTAGAAAGTGATATTAATTTAAACTGTTGCCAACTGTATAAACAGCGGAAACAATAATGTTTGCTTAAAAAAAAAAAAAAAAAATAAAAAAAATATATATATATATATAAGTGTAAATAAATTAAAAATTTATTTACACGTGACTATTATAAACAGAAAAAAACATTTGGAATTAGAATTAAATAATGGACAATATCCGCCTGACATCACACTTCCCCATCCTGTGACTTACAGGAGATATTAGCAGATGTAACTGTAAAAATAACTGTACTGTGTTTCAGATTTTGTCGCCAAACAATGCGATTTAATGCCAAAATGTATAAGCGTGCGATGTTTGCAATAAGGTTGTTTCAAGTGTATGAGAGCAGCTATGGATGAAAATTTTATATTCAAGTGTAAATAATATAAACATGATTTATACATTTAACTTTAAAAATTGCACCTATATAAAAATGGAGTAAAAAATTTCAATTCCAATGGAAATGTTTGCTACACACAAGAAATCTTGGTTAAGAAAGTTAAATTAAATTTGCGCGAACCGATGCTGACTAAATTATGCCAATTGGCTGCAAAACCGGATTACGGAACTTTTGCTTTTGGTATTCGCATAAACTTATGAAAAGAAATAATTTCTTGTCTATAAACGAATTAATTGAACTGTTGTTTAACAGCTATACTTAGCACAATACTTTGACACGTGGTGAAATACAGTGAAACTCGTTTAAGATACGAATCAAGGGACCGAGAGCATTTCGTATCTTAAGCGGGATCGTATCTTATCCGTATTTCATAGATTCTCGAGTAATAATAATGCATACAAAGCCAGTGCACATTGTTATTAACGTATTTTAGTCATTTATAACTCTCATTCTATCCATTTCTAACAATTTTTAAATATTCTAGAAAATTTCAGTTTAAGATTTTGAAATAAAGAATAACTTTATTTTTCTCCAAAATTTTATTGAGTCACCGTTCGTTCAATAACAAAATTAAAATGCCTTTATGCAGCACTCTCTGCCAAATTAAGAAAAGACAATAAAACGAAATTTTTGTTAATCTTTATAAAACAGAAACTAAAATAAACTACATACTTAAAGAGGAAAAATAAAAAAAATTCATAATTATTTTTAAAAAGACAAATTAAATGTATGGAAAGGAACAATAATTATTTGATACATTATCAAAATTAAAGTGCGTGAAGTAATTTTAGTTTGTTAAAAAAAGTCGTTTACCTTGGTTTGGTGCAACGTAGGGCGAGATTTCTGCCTTGTTGATGTGGCAGAAAAAAAAAACTTCGACGGGGAGACCTGCATCCATCGAAGAGGCGTACAGTTGAAGTATGCAGAACGAGCTCATTACAGATGCTAATGATCGTATGGCTGGTACATCCGTTTCTTCATCCGCGACATCCTCGTCTTCTGCTTCTTCTGAAGGCCTAGGTTCATCGAAAATTTTGACGTCCGCCATTATATCCGCGATAGAACGGACTTCACTTGTTACAACCTGATCGTCAATTTTGACAAATGAGGCAGATCACACGCTGAACAGACAAGCTACAAAATAGCTTAAGTCAAGACATTTCACCCTGTTAACAAAGAAGAAACCGGTTTGAACGCTGCAATTTATCTCCTGTCTCACGCTTTTGTCTGCTTCTCTGTTCAGTGTGTGATCTGCCTTAGTCCTAATCTTTGCATTGTTATTGATGCTGCTCCTCTTCTGCGATGCCATCGTTTTGCAAAATGCCGTCGACGTCAAAGGCTTTACAGAAGCAGTTCTCAATCGTGGTTGATCTTACACCTACCCAAGACGCACTCAGGAAATGCATGGCGTCCAAAAGGTCAATAGGCTTACAGGTTAGGCAGGACAGATCCTTTTCGAGATGATCTATTTGGTGTAGATGACGTCGCGAATTTTGTATTTCATTTTGAAAACATGAATTATGCCCTGATTCATGGGTTGAATCACGCTAGTCGCATTTGTTGTTAAAAAGACTAGTTCGATGTTTTATAAGCCGGGGAAATCCTTAGGATGGGCGTGACAGTTGTCGGCGAGATACAATACTTTCCTGAACTCCTTTTCCAGTCGTCCATCGAACTTGAGGTTTCACTTAACGAATATATTACTTGACATCCATGACTTTCATAATCGCAGGGGGCAGATTTCTAGCATTTTTAAAGCAGTGAGGATTCCGCGGATTGCCGATGACGAGAGGTTTTAATTTATCCGTACCGCTCATATTTGATCTAACGAGAACAGCGATACGTTCTTTGCTCAGTTTGCCTCCAGAACATTTCTCACCCTTAAACGCCATTGTTTTATCAGGCATTAATTTAAAAAAAAAGGCCCATCTAGTCGACATTGTAAATATCGCCTCTTGGGTTCTTTTTCAATAGCGGCGCGAGCACCTTATTTTCCTAACAATTGACATCATCTATATTCACAGCTGTGGACTCTCCCCCATACCTTCCTGTAAACTATACCGTAACTTTGTCTGAAGATGTCTAGCCAACCGTTACTAGGCGTGAAATCCTCTGCAAGACGTGTAGCAATTTCGCAAGCCTTTTCCATAATCAGCGATCCGTTACTTGTGATGTTCGTCGATCGGGTTTGGGTGAACCACTCCAATAAAATCTTCTCCAATTCTTCAAATTTGGTCACCCTAATTTTCTTTCTGCCAGAGATTCAGGCTGATGCCCTGTTTTCCAGTTTCTGTCTATTTTTTAATAGAGCTAGAAGTGTTGACTCGTGTATTCCTACAGATTTGGCAAAGACGAATGCTTATCACATTCTCGGCCTCGTATATCCTTAAGACATCCAATTTTTCAGTCAAAGAAAGTGCTTTTCTCTTTACTTTAAGTTGCTCATCTATTATTTGCTCCTATTACTATTCTGCGGATAAACAAAAGACTAGAGTTACGTAATGTCCTTTTGATAGCGTTACTGGCACTGAGGTTTCGAAGGTGCGGTATGGAGTTGCGCGTGTCAGACGATTGTAACGTAAAAGAGAACTTCCCCGAACCTTCCGTAGGGACTCCGAATTACCGCTACTGCGTTCATACGAATGAAAAACAGAAGGGGGGGGGGATGGCGGCAAGAGAAACTCGAGCGCAATTCAATTGCATGTATTCTGTAATAAAAACACGTGATAAACGGATTACATGAGCATCATTTCGTATATTAAGCGGGTTTTTTGACATCAAGGGGCAGATTTTCTTCGTATATTAAGCGGGATCGTATCTTATGCGTACGTATATTAAGCGGGTAATTTTACACAGGTTTAATAGGCATTTTTCAAGGGACCGAAGATAATTCGTATCTTAAGCGGGCGTATCTTAAACGAGTTTCACTGTATATAATTTTTCCCTTCTGCTGAGTACAGTGTACAAGATCATTATCATTTTCTTCGTGCATATTACTATAACTTTATGTAAAGCTTAATTTCACGGAGAGGCATTCACTTTGCTCCAGAAATGAATGCACCTCCGCATAAATATAAAATTTGCTTCTTCTGTCAGAGTACGCTGTAAAAGTGCGATATAATTTTTCATAGATGTCACCATAACAGTTTAGATAAGTTCTACGCCAAGTTCACGAAAAGGCATTCACTTTCCTCCAGAAATGACCGCACCTCCGCATAAATACAGATGTTTTTTCCTCTCTAAGGGAACGGTGTTCTGGAATAATATTATCATTTTCTTCGAGGAGATTCCTATAATTTTACAAACAGTCTTCTTCAAGTTTACGGAGAGGCATTCACTTTACTCCAGAAATGAATGCACCTCCGCATAAGTATAAATTTGTTTTTTTCTCTCCGACTACGTTGTACAAGAATGATATAATTTTTGTAGATGCCAACCGTGCCAGTTTAGAGAAATTATCCTTCAAGTTCACGGAGAGGCATTCATTTTACTCCAGAAATGAATGCACCTCCGCTTAAATATAAAAACCTTTTCCTCTCTAAGAGTACGGTGATCGGGAATGATATAATTTTCTTCAGGGATATTCTTCTTTTGTCATTTTCTTCGAGGATGTTCCTATAATTTTTCGCTGATGTCTCCATAACAGTTTAGAGATGTTCTCCGTCAAGTTCATGAAGAGGCGTTCATTTTACTCCAGAAATGACTGCGCTTCCGAATAAATAAAAATTTTTTCCTGTCTCTGAGTACGTTGTACATGAACATTATATTTTTTCCATAACTTTAGAGCAAGTCTTTTTCAAGTTCTCGGAGAGGCTCCAGAAAGGAATGCACCTCCGCATAAATATATTTTCTTTACTGTCCTTGAGTGCGCTGAGCAATAATATTCTCATTTTGTTCTTGGATTCTTCCGGTTACTTTAGAGAAGGATTTTTTCATGTCCAAGAAGTGAAATCCACTTTATTCCAGAACAGAATGCACCTCCGCATAAATGAGAAAATGCTTTCCTCTCTCTGAGTACGGTGTACAAGATCATTATCATTTCCTTCGTGCACATTACTATAACTTTATATAAAGCCTTCTTCAATTTCACGGAGAGGCATTCACTTTGCTCCAGAAATGAATGCACCTTCGCATAAATATAAATTTTGTTTCTTCTGTCAGAGTACGCTGTAAAAGTGTGATATAATTTTTCATAGAAGTCTCCATAACAGTTTAGATAACTTCTACGTCAAGTTCACGAAAAGGCATTCATTTTTTTTCAGAAATGACCGCACCTCCGTATAAATAGAGATGTTTTTTCCTCTCTAAGAGTACGGTTTTCAGGAATAATATTATTATTTTCTTTGAGGGGTTTCCTATATCTTTACAAAAATCTTCTTCTAGTTTACGGAGAGGCATTCACTTTACTCCAGAAATGAATGCACCTCCGCATAAATATAAATTTTGTTTTTTCTCTCCGACTACGCTGTACAAGAATGATATAATTTTTTGTAGATGCCAACCGTGCCAGTTTAGAGAAGTTCTCCTTCAAGTTCACGGAGAGTCAGTCACTTTACTCCAGAAATGAATGCACGTCCGCATAAATATAAAAACATTTTCATCTCTAACAGTACGGTGATCGGGAATGTAATAATTTTCTCCAGGTATATTCTTCTTTTATCATTTTCTTCGAGGATGTTCCTATAATTTTTCGCAGATGTCTCCATAGCAGTTTAGAGATGTTCTCCCTCAAGTTCACGAAGAGGCGGTAATTTTACTCCAGAAATGACTGCGCCTCCGGATAAATATTATTTTTTATCCTGTCTCTGAGTACGTTGTACATGAATATTACATTTTTTATAAATTTAGAGCAAGTCTTTTTCAAGATCACCGAGAGGCATTCACTTTACTCCAGAAGAGAATGCACCTCCGCATAAATGAGAAAATGTTTTCCAATCTCTGAGTACGGTGTACAAGATCATTATCATTTTCTTCGTGCACATTACTATAACTTTATATAAAGCCTTCTTCAATTTCACGGAGAGGCATTCACTTTGCTCCAGAAATGAATGCACCTCCGCATAAATATAAATTTTGCTTCTTCTGTCAGAGTATGCTGTAAAAGTGTGATATAATTTTTCATAGATGTCTCCATAAGAGTTTAGATAAGTTCTACGTCAAGTTCACGAAAAGGCATTCATTTTTCACCAGAAATGATCGCACCTCCGCATAAATACAGATGATTTTTACTCTCTAAGAGTACGGTGTTCAGGAATAATATTATTATTTTCTTTGAGGAGTTTCTATAACTTTACAAAAATCTTCTTCAAGTTTACGGAGAGGCATTCACTTTTCTCCAGAAATGAATGCACCTCCGCATAAATATATATTTTGTTTTTTCTCTCCGACTACGCTGTACAAGAATGATATAATATTTTGTAGATGCCAACCGTGCCAGTTTAGAGAAGTTCTCCTTCAAGTTCACGGAGAGGCATTCACTTTACTCCAGAAATGAATGCTCCTCCGCATAAATATAAAAACTTTTTCATCTCTAAGAGTACGGTGATCGGGAATGTTATAATTTTCTTCAGGTATATTTTTCTTTTATCATTATCGTCGAGGATGTTCCCATAATTTTTCGCAGATGTCTCCATAACAGTTTAGAGATTTTCTCCCTCAAGTGCACGAAGAGGCGTTAATTTTACTCCAGAAATGACTGCGCCTCTGGATAAATATAATTTTTATCCTGTCTCTGAGTACGTTGTACATGAATATTACATTTTTTATAACTTTAGAGCAAGTCTTTTTCAAGTTCACGGAGAGGCATTAACTTTACTCCAGAAATGAATGCACCTTCGCATAAATACAAAAATCTTTTCCTGTCTAAGAGTACGGTGTTCGGGAATGTTAAGAATTCCTCGAGGATGTTCCTGTAACTTTTTGAGAAAGTCTTTTTCAAGTTTACGGAGAGGCATTCACTTTACTCCAGAAATGAATGCACCTCCGCATAAATATAAAAAAAAAATTTTTTTTCTCGGAATCCGCAGTACAAGAATGTTATCATATTTGTCGGGGATTTTTTCTATAACTTTAGAATGAGTCTTTTTCAAGTTTACGGAGAGGTATTCACTTTAATCCAGATATGAATGCACCTCCGCAGATATATAAAAACCTTTTCCTCTCTAAGTGTATAATTTTTCCTATAATTTTTCGCGGATGTCTCCATAACAGTTTAGAGATGTTCTTCCTAGAGTTCACGAAGAGGCGTTAATTTCATCCAGAAAGGACTGCGCCTCTGGATAAATATAATTTTTTTCCAGTCTCTGAGTACGTTTTACATGAATATTATATTTTTTCTATAACTTTAGAGCAAGTTTTTTTCAAGTTCATGGAGAGGCATTCACTTAACTCCAGAAATGAATGCACCTCCGCATATATATAATGTTTTTCTCTCTCTCTGAGTACAGTGTACAAAATCATTATAATTTTCTTCGTGCACTTTACTATAACTTTATATAAAGCCTTCTTCAATTCCACGGAGAGGCATTCACTTTGCTCCAGAAATGAATGCTCCTCCGCATAAATATAAAATTTGCTTCATCTGTCAGAGTACGCTGCAAAAGTGCGATATAATTTTTCATAGATGTCTCCATAATAGTTTAGATAACTTCTACGTCAAGTTCACGAAAAGGCATTCATTTTCCTCCAGAAATGACCGCACCTCCGCATAAATACAGATGTTTTTTCCTCTCTAAGAGAACGGTGTTCTGGAATAATATTATCATTTTCTTCGAGGAGTTTCCTATAATTTTACAAACAGTCTTCTTCAAGTTTACGGAGAGGCATTCACATTACTCCAGAAATGAATGCACCTCCGTATAAGTATAAATTTGTTTTTTTCTCTCCGACTACGTTGTACAAGAATGATATAATTTTTTGTAGATGCCTCCGCTTAAATATAAAAACCTTTTCCTCTCTAAGAGTACGGTGATCAGGAATGATATAATTTTCTTCAGGGATATTCTTCTTTTGGCATTTTCTTCGAGGATGTTCCTATAATTTTTCGCTGATGTCTCCATAACAGTTTAGAGATGTTCTCCGTCATGTTCATGAAGAGGCGTTCATTTTACTCCAGAAATGACTGCGCTTCCGAATAAATATAAATTATTTCCTGTCTCTGAGTACGTTGTACATGAACATTGTATTTTTTCCATAACTTTAGAGCAAGTCTTTTTCAAGTTCTCGGAGAGGCATTCACTTTACTCCAGAAACGAATGCACCTCCGCATAAATATATTTTCTTTACTGTCCCTGAGTGCGCTGAGCAAGAATATTCTCATTTTGTTCTTGGATTCTTCCGGTTACATTAGAGAATGATTTTTTCATGTCCAAGAAGTGACATCCACTTTATTACAGAAGAGAATGCACCTCCGCATAAATGAGAAAATGTTTTCCTCTCTTTGAGTACAGTGTACAAGATCATTATCATTTTCTTCGTGCACATTACCATAACTTTATATAAAGCCTTTTTCAATTTCACGGAGAGGCATTCACTTTGCTCCAGAAATGAATGCACCTCCGCTTAAATATAAATTTTGCTTCTTCTGTCAGAGTACGCTGTGAAAGTGTGATATAATTTTTCATAGAAGTATCCATAACAGTTTAGATAAATTCTACGTCAAGTTCACGAAAAGGCATTCATTTTTCTTCAGAAATGAACGCACCTCCACATAAATACAGATGATTTTTCCTCTCTAAGAGTACGGTTTTCAGGAATAATATTATTATTTTCTTTGAGGGGTTTCCTATATCTTTACAAAAATCTTCTTCTAGTTTTCGGAGAGGCGTTCACTTTACTCCAGAAATAAAGGCACCTCCGCATAAATATAAATTTTGTTTTTTCTCTCCGACTACGCTGTACAAGAATGATATAATTTTTTGTAGATGCCAACCGTGCCAGTTTAGAGAAGTTCTCCTTCAAGTTCACGGAGAGTCAGTCACTTTACTCCAGAAATGAATGCACGTCCGCATAAATATAAAAACATTTTCATCTCTAACAGTACGGTGATCGGGAATGTAATAATTTTCTCCAGGTATATTCTTCTTTTATCATTTTCTTCGAGGATGTTCCTATAATTTTTCGCAGATGTCTCCATAGCAGTTTAGAGATGTTCTCCCTCAAGTTCACGAAGAGGCGGTAATTTTACTCCAGAAATGACTGCGCCTCCGGATAAATATTATTTTTTATCCTGTCTCTGAGTACGTTGTACATGAATATTACATTTTTTATAAATTTAGAGCAAGTCTTTTTCAAGATCACCGAGAGGCATTCACTTTACTCCAGAAGAGAATGCACCTCCGCATAAATGAGAAAATGTTTTCCAATCTCTGAGTACGGTGTACAAGATCATTATCATTTTCTTCGTGCACATTACTATAACTTTATATAAAGCCTTCTTCAATTTCACGGAGAGGCATTCACTTTGCTCCAGAAATGAATGCACCTCCGCATAAATATAAATTTTGCTTCTTCTGTCAGAGTATGCTGTAAAAGTGTGATATAATTTTTCATAGATGTCTCCATAAGAGTTTAGATAAGTTCTACGTCAAGTTCACGAAAAGGCATTCATTTTTCACCAGAAATGATCGCACCTCCGCATAAATACAGATGATTTTTACTCTCTAAGAGTACGGTGTTCAGGAATAATATTATTATTTTCTTTGAGGAGTTTCTATAACTTTACAAAAATCTTCTTCAAGTTTACGGAGAGGCATTCACTTTTCTCCAGAAATGAATGCACCTCCGCATAAATATATATTTTGTTTTTTCTCTCCGACTACGCTGTACAAGAATGATATAATATTTTGTAGATGCCAACCGTGCCAGTTTAGAGAAGTTCTCCTTCAAGTTCACGGAGAGGCATTCACTTTACTCCAGAAATGAATGCTCCTCCGCATAAATATAAAAACTTTTTCATCTCTAAGAGTACGGTGATCGGGAATGTTATAATTTTCTTCAGGTATATTTTTCTTTTATCATTATCGTCGAGGATGTTCCCATAATTTTTCGCAGATGTCTCCATAACAGTTTAGAGATTTTCTCCCTCAAGTGCACGAAGAGGCGTTAATTTTACTCCAGAAATGACTGCGCCTCTGGATAAATATAATTTTTATCCTGTCTCTGAGTACGTTGTACATGAATATTACATTTTTTATAACTTTAGAGCAAGTCTTTTTCAAGTTCACGGAGAGGCATTAACTTTACTCCAGAAATGAATGCACCTTCGCATAAATACAAAAATCTTTTCCTGTCTAAGAGTACGGTGTTCGGGAATGTTAAGAATTCCTCGAGGATGTTCCTGTAACTTTTTGAGAAAGTCTTTTTCAAGTTTACGGAGAGGCATTCACTTTACTCCAGAAATGAATGCACCTCCGCATAAATATAAAAAAAAAATTTTTTTTCTCGGAATCCGCAGTACAAGAATGTTATCATATTTGTCGGGGATTTTTTCTATAACTTTAGAATGAGTCTTTTTCAAGTTTACGGAGAGGTATTCACTTTAATCCAGATATGAATGCACCTCCGCAGATATATAAAAACCTTTTCCTCTCTAAGTGTATAATTTTTCCTATAATTTTTCGCGGATGTCTCCATAACAGTTTAGAGATGTTCTTCCTAGAGTTCACGAAGAGGCGTTAATTTCATCCAGAAAGGACTGCGCCTCTGGATAAATATAATTTTTTTCCAGTCTCTGAGTACGTTTTACATGAATATTATATTTTTTCTATAACTTTAGAGCAAGTTTTTTTCAAGTTCATGGAGAGGCATTCACTTAACTCCAGAAATGAATGCACCTCCGCATATATATAATGTTTTTCTCTCTCTCTGAGTACAGTGTACAAAATCATTATAATTTTCTTCGTGCACTTTACTATAACTTTATATAAAGCCTTCTTCAATTCCACGGAGAGGCATTCACTTTGCTCCAGAAATGAATGCTCCTCCGCATAAATATAAAATTTGCTTCATCTGTCAGAGTACGCTGCAAAAGTGCGATATAATTTTTCATAGATGTCTCCATAATAGTTTAGATAACTTCTACGTCAAGTTCACGAAAAGGCATTCATTTTCCTCCAGAAATGACCGCACCTCCGCATAAATACAGATGTTTTTTCCTCTCTAAGAGAACGGTGTTCTGGAATAATATTATCATTTTCTTCGAGGAGTTTCCTATAATTTTACAAACAGTCTTCTTCAAGTTTACGGAGAGGCATTCACATTACTCCAGAAATGAATGCACCTCCGTATAAGTATAAATTTGTTTTTTTCTCTCCGACTACGTTGTACAAGAATGATATAATTTTTTGTAGATGCCTCCGCTTAAATATAAAAACCTTTTCCTCTCTAAGAGTACGGTGATCAGGAATGATATAATTTTCTTCAGGGATATTCTTCTTTTGGCATTTTCTTCGAGGATGTTCCTATAATTTTTCGCTGATGTCTCCATAACAGTTTAGAGATGTTCTCCGTCATGTTCATGAAGAGGCGTTCATTTTACTCCAGAAATGACTGCGCTTCCGAATAAATATAAATTATTTCCTGTCTCTGAGTACGTTGTACATGAACATTGTATTTTTTCCATAACTTTAGAGCAAGTCTTTTTCAAGTTCTCGGAGAGGCATTCACTTTACTCCAGAAACGAATGCACCTCCGCATAAATATATTTTCTTTACTGTCCCTGAGTGCGCTGAGCAAGAATATTCTCATTTTGTTCTTGGATTCTTCCGGTTACATTAGAGAATGATTTTTTCATGTCCAAGAAGTGACATCCACTTTATTACAGAAGAGAATGCACCTCCGCATAAATGAGAAAATGTTTTCCTCTCTTTGAGTACAGTGTACAAGATCATTATCATTTTCTTCGTGCACATTACCATAACTTTATATAAAGCCTTTTTCAATTTCACGGAGAGGCATTCACTTTGCTCCAGAAATGAATGCACCTCCGCTTAAATATAAATTTTGCTTCTTCTGTCAGAGTACGCTGTGAAAGTGTGATATAATTTTTCATAGAAGTATCCATAACAGTTTAGATAAATTCTACGTCAAGTTCACGAAAAGGCATTCATTTTTCTTCAGAAATGAACGCACCTCCACATAAATACAGATGATTTTTCCTCTCTAAGAGTACGGTTTTCAGGAATAATATTATTATTTTCTTTGAGGGGTTTCCTATATCTTTACAAAAATCTTCTTCTAGTTTTCGGAGAGGCGTTCACTTTACTCCAGAAATAAAGGCACCTCCGCATAAATATAAATTTTGTTTTTTCTCTCCGACTACGCTGTACAAGAATGATATAATTTTTTGTAGATGCCAACCGTGCCAGTTTAGAGAAGTTCTCCTTCAAGTTCACGGAGAGTCACTCACTTTACTCCAGAAATGAATGCTCCTCCGCATAAATATAAAAACCTTTTCATCGCTAACATTACGGTGATCGGGAATGTTATGATTTTCTTCAGGTAAATTCTTGTTTTATCATTTTCTTCGAGGATGTTCCTATAATTTTTCGCAGATGTCTCCATAACAGTTTAGAGATGTTCTCCTTTAAGTTCACGAAGAGGCGTTAATTTTACTCCAGAAATGACTGCGCCTCCGGATAAATATAGTTTTTTTCCTGTCTCTGAGTACGTTGTACATGAATATTATATTTTTTCTATAACTTTAGAGCAAGTTTTTTTCAAGTTCACGGAGAGGCATTCACTTTGCTGCAGAAATGAATGCACCTCCGCGTAAATATAAATTTTGCTTCTTCTGTCAGAGTACGCTGTAAAAGTGTGATATAATTTTTCATAGATGTCTCCATAACAGTTTAGATAAGTTCTACGTCAAGTTCACGAAAAGGCATTCATTTTTCTCCAGAAATGATCGCACCTCCGCATAAATACAGATGTTTTTTCCTCTCTAAGAGTACGGTGTTCAGGAATAATATTATTATTTTCTTTGAGGAGTTTCCTATAACTTTACAAAAATCTTCTTCAAGTTTACGGAGAGGAATTCACTTTACTCCAGAAATGAATGCACCTCCGCATAAATATAAATTTTGTTTTTTCTCTCCGACTACGCTGTACAAGAATGATATAAATTTTTGTAGATGCCAACCGTGCCAGTTTAGAGAAGTTCTCCTTCAAGTTTACGGAGAGGCATTCACTTTATTCCAGAAATGAATGCACCTCCGCATAAATATAAAAACCTTTTCATCTCTAAGAGTACGGTGATCGGGAATGTTATAATTTTCTTCAGGTATATTCTTCTTTTATCATTATCGTCGAGGATGTTCCCATAATTTTTCGCAGATGTCTCCATAACAGCTTAGAGATTTTCTCCCTCAAGTTCACGAAGAGGCGTTAATTTTACTCCAGAAATGACTGCGCTTCCGGATAAATATAATTTTTATCCTGTCTCTGAGTACGTTGTACATGAATATTACATTTTTTATAACTTTAGAGCAAGTCTTTTTCAAGTTCACGAAGAGGCATTCACTTTACTCCAGAAATGAATGCACCTTCGCATAAATACAAAAATCTTTTCCAGTCTAAGAGTACGGTGTTCGGGAGTGTTAAGAATTCCTCCAGGATGTTCCTTTAACTTTTTGAGAAATTCTTTTTCAAGTTTACGGAGAGGCATTCACTTTACTCCAGAAATGAATGCACCTCCGCATAAATATAAAAAAATTTCTTTTCTCGGAATCCGCTGTACAAGAATGTTATCATATTTATCGGGGATTTTTTCTATAACTTTAGAATGATTCTTTTTCAAGTTTACGGAGAGGTATTCACTTTAATCTAGAAATGAATGCATCTCCGCAGATATATAAAAACCTTTTCCTCTCTAAGTGTATAATTTTTCCTATAATTTTTCGTAGATGTCTCCAGAACAGTTTAGAGATGTTCTCCCTAGAGTTCACGAAGAGGCGTTAATTTCATCCAGAAATGACTGCGTCTCCGGATAAATATAATTTTTTTCCAGGCTCTGAGTACGTTTTACATGAATATTATATTTTTTCTATAATTTAGAGCAAGTTTTTTTCAAGTTCACGGAGAGGCATTCACTTAAGGCATTCATTTTTCTCCAGAAATGACCGCACCTCCGCATAAATACAGATGTTTTTCCTCTCTAAGAGAACGGTGTTGTGGAATAATATCATCATTCTCATCGAGGAGTTCCCTATAATTTTACAAACAGTCTTCTTCAAGTTTACGGAGAGGCATTCATTTTTCTTCAGAAATGAACGCACCTCCACATAAATACAGATGATTTTTCCTCTCTAAGAGTACGGTTTTCAGGAATAATATTATTATTTTCTTTGAGGGGTTTCCTATATCTTTACAAAAATCTTCTTCTAGTTTTCGGAGAGGCGTTCACTTTACTCCAGAAATAAAGGCACCTCCGCATAAATATAAATTTTGTTTTTTCTCTCCGACTACGCTGTACAAGAATGATATAATTTTTTGTAGATGCCAACCGTGCCAGTTTAGAGAAGTTCTCCTTCAAGTTCACGGAGAGTCACTCACTTTACTCCAGAAATGAATGCTCCTCCGCATAAATATAAAAACCTTTTCATCGCTAACATTACGGTGATCGGGAATGTTATGATTTTCTTCAGGTAAATTCTTGTTTTATCATTTTCTTCGAGGATGTTCCTATAATTTTTCGCAGATGTCTCCATAACAGTTTAGAGATGTTCTCCTTTAAGTTCACGAAGAGGCGTTAATTTTACTCCAGAAATGACTGCGCCTCCGGATAAATATAGTTTTTTTCCTGTCTCTGAGTACGTTGTACATGAATATTATATTTTTTCTATAACTTTAGAGCAAGTTTTTTTCAAGTTCACGGAGAGGCATTCACTTTGCTGCAGAAATGAATGCACCTCCGCGTAAATATAAATTTTGCTTCTTCTGTCAGAGTACGCTGTAAAAGTGTGATATAATTTTTCATAGATGTCTCCATAACAGTTTAGATAAGTTCTACGTCAAGTTCACGAAAAGGCATTCATTTTTCTCCAGAAATGATCGCACCTCCGCATAAATACAGATGTTTTTTCCTCTCTAAGAGTACGGTGTTCAGGAATAATATTATTATTTTCTTTGAGGAGTTTCCTATAACTTTACAAAAATCTTCTTCAAGTTTACGGAGAGGAATTCACTTTACTCCAGAAATGAATGCACCTCCGCATAAATATAAATTTTGTTTTTTCTCTCCGACTACGCTGTACAAGAATGATATAAATTTTTGTAGATGCCAACCGTGCCAGTTTAGAGAAGTTCTCCTTCAAGTTTACGGAGAGGCATTCACTTTATTCCAGAAATGAATGCACCTCCGCATAAATATAAAAACCTTTTCATCTCTAAGAGTACGGTGATCGGGAATGTTATAATTTTCTTCAGGTATATTCTTCTTTTATCATTATCGTCGAGGATGTTCCCATAATTTTTCGCAGATGTCTCCATAACAGCTTAGAGATTTTCTCCCTCAAGTTCACGAAGAGGCGTTAATTTTACTCCAGAAATGACTGCGCTTCCGGATAAATATAATTTTTATCCTGTCTCTGAGTACGTTGTACATGAATATTACATTTTTTATAACTTTAGAGCAAGTCTTTTTCAAGTTCACGAAGAGGCATTCACTTTACTCCAGAAATGAATGCACCTTCGCATAAATACAAAAATCTTTTCCAGTCTAAGAGTACGGTGTTCGGGAGTGTTAAGAATTCCTCCAGGATGTTCCTTTAACTTTTTGAGAAATTCTTTTTCAAGTTTACGGAGAGGCATTCACTTTACTCCAGAAATGAATGCACCTCCGCATAAATATAAAAAAATTTCTTTTCTCGGAATCCGCTGTACAAGAATGTTATCATATTTATCGGGGATTTTTTCTATAACTTTAGAATGATTCTTTTTCAAGTTTACGGAGAGGTATTCACTTTAATCTAGAAATGAATGCATCTCCGCAGATATATAAAAACCTTTTCCTCTCTAAGTGTATAATTTTTCCTATAATTTTTCGTAGATGTCTCCAGAACAGTTTAGAGATGTTCTCCCTAGAGTTCACGAAGAGGCGTTAATTTCATCCAGAAATGACTGCGTCTCCGGATAAATATAATTTTTTTCCAGGCTCTGAGTACGTTTTACATGAATATTATATTTTTTCTATAATTTAGAGCAAGTTTTTTTCAAGTTCACGGAGAGGCATTCACTTAAGGCATTCATTTTTCTCCAGAAATGACCGCACCTCCGCATAAATACAGATGTTTTTCCTCTCTAAGAGAACGGTGTTGTGGAATAATATCATCATTCTCATCGAGGAGTTCCCTATAATTTTACAAACAGTCTTCTTCAAGTTTACGGAGAGGCATTCACTTTACTCCAGAAATGAATGCACCTCCGCATAAGTATAAATTAGTTTTTTTCTCTCCGACTACGTTGTACAAGAATGATATAATTTTTGTAGATGCCAACCGTGCGAGTTTAGAGAAATTCTCCTTCAAGTTCACGGAGAGGCATTCATTTTACTCCAGAAATGAATGCACCTCCGCTTAAATATAAAAACCTTTTCCTCTCTAAGAGTACGGTGATCGGAATGATATAATTTTCTTCAGGGATATTCTTCTTTTGTCATTTTCTTCGAGGATGTTCCTATAATTTTCGCTGATGTCTCCATAACAGTTTAGAGATATTCTCCGTCAAGTTCATGAAGAGGCGTTCATTTTACTCCAGAAATGACTGTGCTTCCGAATAAACATAAATTTTTTCCTGTCTCTGAGTACGTTGTAAATGAACATTATATTTTTTCCATAACTTTAGAGCAAGTCTTTTTCAAGTTCTCGGAGAGGCTTTCACTTAACTCCAGAAAGGAATGCACCTCTGCATATATATAATGTTTTTCCCTCTCTCTGAGTACAGTGTACAAGATCATTATCATTTTCTTCGTGCACTTTATTATAACTTTATATAAAGCCTTCTTCAATTCCACGGAGAGGCATTCACTTTGCTCCAGAAATGAATGCACCTCCGCATAAATGAGAAAATGTTTTCCACTCTCTGAGTACGGTGTACAAGATCATTATCATTTTCTTCGTGCACATTACTATAACTTTATATAAAGCCTTCTTCAATTTCACGGAGAGGCATTCACTTTGCTCCAGAAATGAATGCACCTCCGCATAAATATAAATTTTGTTCTTCTGTCAGAGTACGCTGTAAAAGTGTGATATAATTTTTCATAGATGTCTCCATAACAGTTTAGATAAGTTCTACGTCAAGTTCACGAAAATGCATTCATTTTCTTCCAGAAATGACCGCACCTCCGCATAAATACATATGTTTTTCCTCTCTAAGAGAACGGTGTTCTAGAATAATATTATCATTTTCTTCGAGGAGTTTCCTGTAACTTTACAAACAGTCTTCTTCAAGTTTAAGAAGAGGCATTCACTTTACTCCAGAAATGAATGCACCTCCGCATAGGTATAAATTTGTTTTTTTTCTCCCCGACTACATTGTACAATAATGATATAATTTTTTAGATGCCAACCGTGCCAGTTTAGAGAAATTATCCTTGAAGTTCATGGAGAGGCATTCATTTTACTCCAGAAATGAATGCCCCTCCGCATAAATATAACAACCTTTTCATCTCTAAGAGTACGGTGATCGGGAATGTTATAATTTTCTTCAGGTATATTCTTCTTTTATCATTATCGTCGAGGATGTTCCCATAATTTTTCGCAGATGTCTCCATAACAGTTTAGAGATTTTCTCCCTCAAGTTCACGAAGAGGCGTTAATTTTACTCCAGAAATGACTGCGCCTCCGGATAAATAAAATTTTTATCCTGTCTCTGAGTACGTTGTACATGAATATTACATTTTTTATAACTTTAGAGCAAGTCTTTTTCAAGTTCACGGAGAGGCATTCACTTTACTCCAGAAATGAATGCACCTTCGCATAAATACAAAAATCTTTTCCTATCTAAGAGTACGGTGTTCGGGAATGTTAAGAATTCCTCGAGGATGTTCCTTTAACTTTTTGAGAAAGTCTTTTTCAAGTTTACGGAGAGGCATTCACTTTACTCCAGAAATGAATGCACCTCCGCATAAATATAAAAAATATTCTTTTCTCGGATTCCGCAGTACAAGAATGTTATCATATTTGTCGGGGATTTTTTCTATAACTTTAGAATGAGTCTTTTTCAAGTTTACGGAGAGGTATTAACTTTAATCTAGAAATGAATGACCCTCCGCATACATATAAAAACCTTTTCCTCTCTAAGTGTATAATTTTTCCTATAATTTTTCGCAGATGTCTCCATAACAGTTTAGAATTGTTCTCCCTAGAGTTTACGAAGAGGAGTTAATTTTACTCCAGAAATGACTGCTCTTCCGGATAAATATAATTCTTTTCCAGTCTCTGAGTACGTTTTACATGAATATTATATTTTTTCTATAACTTTAGAGCAAGTTTTTTTCAAGTTCACGGAGAGGCATTCACTTAACTCCAGAAATGAATGCACCTCCGCATATGTATAATGTTTTTCCTCTCTCTGAGTACAGTGTACAAGATCATTATCATTTTCTTCGTGCACATTACTATAACTTTATATAAAGCCTTCTTCAATTCCACGGAGAGGAATTCACTTTGCTCCAGAAATGAATGCACCTCCGCATAAATATAAAATTTGCTTCTTCTGTCAGAGTACGCTGTAAAAGTGCGATATAATTTTTCATAGATGTCTCCGTAACAGTTTAGATAAGTTCTACGTCAAGTTCACGAAAAGGCATTCATTTTTCTCCAGAAATGACCGCACCTCCGCATAAATACAGATGATTTTTCCTCTCTAAGAGAACGGTGTTCAGGAATAATATTATCATTTTCTTCGAGGAGTTTCGTATAACTTTACAAACAGTCATCTTAATTTTATGGAGAGGCATTCACTTTACTCCAGAAATGAATGCACCTCCGCATAAGTATAAATTTGGTTTTTTCTCTCCGACTACGCTGTACAAGAATGATATAATTTTTGTAGATGCCAACCGTGCCAGTTTAGAGAAGTTATCCTTCAAGTTCACGGAGAGGCATTCATTTTACTTCAGAAATGAATGCACCTCCGCTTAAATATAAAAACCTCTTCCTCTCTAAGAGTACGGTGATCGGGAATGATATAATTTTCTTCAGGGATATTCTTCTTTTGTCATTTTCTTCGAGGATGTTCCTATAATTTTTCGCTGATGTCTCCATAACAGTTTAGAGATGTTCTCCTTCAAGTTCATGAAGAGGCGTTCATTTTACTCCAGAAATGACTGCGCTTCCAAATAAATATAAATTTTTTCCTGTCTCTGAGTACGTTGTACATGAACATTATATTTTTTCTATAACTTTAGAGCAAGTCTTTTACACGTTCTCGGAGAGGCATTCACTTTACTCCAGAAATGAATGCACCTCCGCATAAATATATTTTCTTTACTGTCCCTGAGTGCGCTGAGCAAGAATATTTTCATTTTGTTCTTGGATGCTTCCGGTTACTTTAGAGAAGGATTTTTTCATGTCCAAGAAGTGGCATCCATTTTATTCCTGAAGAGAATGCTCCTCCGCATAAATGAGAAAATGTTTTCCTCTCTATGAGTACGGTGTACAAGATCATTATAATTTTCTTCGTGCACATTACTATAACTTTAAATAAAGCCTTCTTCAATTTCACGGAGAGGCATTCACTTTACTCCAGAAATGAATGCACCTTCGCATAAATATAAATTTTGTTTTTTCTCTCCGACCACGCTGTACAAGAATGATATAATTTTTTGTAGATGCCAACTGTGCCAGTTTAGAGAAGTTCTCCTTCAAGTTCACGGAGAGGCATTCACTTTACTCCAGAAATGAATGCACCTCCGCATAAATATAAAAACCTTTCCATCTCTAAGAATACGGTGATCGGGAATGTTATAATTTTCTTCAGGTATATTCTTCTTTTACCATTTTCTTCGAGTATGTTCCTACAATTTTTTGCAGATGTCTCCATAACAGTTTAGAGATGTTCTCCCTCAAGTTCACGAAGAGGCGTTAACTTTACCCCAGAAATGACTGCGCGTCCGGATAAATATAATTTTTTCCCTGTCTCTATGTGCGTTGTACATGAATATTACATTTTTTCTATAACTTTAGAGCAAGTATTTTTCAAGTTCACGGAGAGGCATTCACTTTACTCCAGAAATGAATGCACCTTCGCATAAATACAAAAATCTTTTCCTGTCTAAGAGCACGGTATTCGGGAATGTTATCATTTCCTCGAGGATGTTCCTTTAACTTTTTGAAAAAGTCTTTTTCAAGTTTACGGAGAGGCATTCACTTTACTCCAGAAATGAATGCTGCTCCGCATAAATATAAAAAAATGTTCTTTTCTCGGATTCCACTGTACAAGAATATTATCATATTTGTCGGGGATGTTTTGTATAACTTTAGAACGAGTCTTTTTTCAAGTTTACAGAGAGGCATCCACTTTAATCCAGAAATGAATACCTCCGCATATATATAAAAACCTTTTCCTCTCTAAGAGTACGGTGATCGGGTACGTTATAAATTTCTTCAGGGATATTCTTCTTTTATCATTTTCTTCGAGGATGTTCCTATAATTTTTCGCAGATGTCTCCATAACAGTTTAAAGATGTTCTCCGTCAAGTTCATGAAGAGGCGTTCATTTTACTCGAGAAATGACTGCGCCTCCGAATAAATATAAATTTTTTCCTGTCTCTGAGTACTTTGTACATGAATATTATATTTTTTTCTATAATTTAGAGCAAGTCTTTTTCAAGTTTTCGGAGAGGCATTCACTTTACTCCAGAAATGAATGCACCTCCGCATAAATATATTTTCTTTACTGTCCCAGAGTGCGCTGAGCAAGAATATTTTCATTTTGTTCTTGGATGCTTCCGGTTACTTTAGAGAAGGAATTTTTCATGTCCAAGAAGTGGCATCCATTTTATTCCTGAAGAGAATGCTCTGCCGCATAAATGAGAAAATGTTTTCCTCTCTCTGAGTACGGTGTACATGATCATTATAATTTTCTTCGTGTACATTACTATAACTTTATATAAAGCCTTCTTCAATTTCACGGAGAGGCATTCACTTTGCTCCAGAAATGAATACACCTCCGCATAAATATAAATTTTGCTCCTTCTGTCAGAGTACGCTGTAAAAGCGTGATATAATTTTTCATAGATGCCTCCATAACTGTGTAGATAAGTTCTACGTCAAGTTTACGAAAAGGCATTCATTTTTCTCCAGAAATGACCGCACCTCCGCATAAATACAGATGTTTTTTCCTCTCTAAGAGTACGGTGTTCAGGAATAATATTATTATTTTTTTCGAGGAGTTTCCTATAACTTTACAAAAATCTTCTTCAAGTTTACGGAGAGGCATTCACTTTACTCCAGAAATGAATGCACCTTCGCATAAATATAAATTTTGTTTTTTCTCTCCGACAACGCTGTACAAGAATGATATAATTTTTTGTAGATGCCAACTGTGCCAGTTTAGAGAAGTTCTCCTTCAAGTTCACGGAGAGGCATTCACTTTACTCCAGAAATGAATGCACCTCCGCATAAATATAAAAACCTTTTCATCTCTAAGAGTACGGTGATCGGGAATGTTATAATTTTCTTCAGGTATATTCTTCTTTTACCATTTTCTTCGAGGATGTTCCTACAATTTTTTGCAGATGTCTCCATAACAGTTTAGAGATGTTCTCCCTCAAGTTCACGAAGAGGCGTTAATTTTACTCCAGAAATGACTGCGCGTCCGGATAAATATAATTATTTCCCTGTCTCTGAGTGCGTTGTACATGAATACTACATTTTTTCTATAACTTTAGAGCAAGTCTTTTTCAAGTTCACGGAGAGGCATTCACTTTACTGCAGAAATGAATGCACCTTCGCATAAATACACAATTCTTTTTCTGTCTAAGAGCACGGTATTCGGGAATGTTATCATTTCCTCGAGGATGTTCCTTTAACTTTTTGAGAAAGTCTTTTTCAAGTTTACGGAGAGGCATTAACTTTACTCAAGAAATGAATGCTCCTCCGCATAAATATAAAAAAATGTTCTTTTCTCGGATTCCGCTGTACAAGAATATTATCATATTTGTCGGGGATGTTTTGTATAACTTTAGAACGAGTCTTTTTCAAGTTTACGGAGAGGCATCCACTTTAATCCAGAAATGAATACCTCCGCATATATATAAAAACCTTTTCCTCTCTAAGAGTACGGTGATCGGGTACGTTATAATTTTCTTCAGGGATATTCTTCTTTTATCATTTTCTTCGAGGATGTTCCTATAATTTTTCGCAGATGTCTCCATAACAGTTTAAAGATGTTCTCCGTCAAGTTCACGAAGAGGCGTTCATTTTACTCGAGAAATGACAGCGCCTCCGAATAAATATAAATTTTTTCCTGTCTCTGAGTACTTTGTACATGAAGATTATATTTTTTTCTATAATTTAGAGCAAGTCTTTTTCATGTTTTCGCAGAGGCATTCACTTTACTCCAGAAATGAAGGCACCTCCGCATAAGTATATTTTCTTTACTGTCCCTGAGTGCGCTGAGCAAGAATATTTTCATTTTGTTCTTGGATGCTTCCGGTTACTTTAGAGAAGGATTTTTTCATGTCCAAGAAGTGGCATCCATTTTATTCCTGAAGAGAATGCTCCTCCGCATAAATGAGAAAATGTTTTCCTCTCTCTGAGTACGGTGTACAAGATCATTATAATTTTCTTCGTGTACATTACTATAACTTTATATAAAGCCTTCTTCAATTTCACGGAGAGGCATTAACTTTGCTCCAGAAATGAATACACCTCCGCATAAATATAAATTTTGCTCCTTCTGTCAGAGTACGCTGTAAAAGTGTGATATAATTTTTCATAGATGCCTCCATAACTGTGTAGATAAGTTCTACGTCAAGTTTACGAAAAGGCATTCATTTTTCTCCAGAAATGACCGCACCTCCGCATAAATACAGATGTTTTTTCCTCTCTAAGAGTACGGTGTTCAGGAATTATATTATCATTTTCTTCGAGGAGTTTCCCATAACTTTACAAAAAGTCTACTTCAAGTTTACGGAGAGGCATTAACTTTACTCCAGAAATGAATGCACCTCCGCATAAGTATAAATTTTGTTTTTTCTCTCCGACTACGCTGTACAGGAATGATATAATTTTTTGTAGATGCTAACTGTGCCAGTTTAGAGAAGTTCTCCTTCAATTTCACGGAGAGGCATTCACTTTACTCCAGAAATGAATGCACCTCCGCATAAATATAAATTTTGTTTTTTCTCTCCGACCACGCTGTACAAGAATGATATAATTTTTTGTAGATGCCAACTGTGCCAGTTTAGAGAAGTTCTCCTTCAAGTTCACGGAGAGGCATTCACTTTACTCCAGAAATGAATGCACCTCCGCATAAATAAAAAAACCTTTTCATCTCTAAGAGTACGGTGATCGGGAATGTTATAATTTTCTTCAGGTATATTCTTCATTTACCATTTTCTTCGAGTATGTTCCTACAATTTTTTGCAGATGTCTCCATAACAGTTTAGAGATGTTCTCCCTCAAGTTCACGAAGAGGCGTTAACATTTCCCCAGAAATGACTGCGAGTCGGGATAAATATAATTTTTTGCCTGTCTCTATGTGCGTTGTACGTGAATATTACATTTTTTCTATAACTTTAGAGCAAGTCTTTTTCAAGTTCACGGAGAGGCATTCACTTTACTCCAGAAATGAATGCACCTTCGCATAAATACAAAAATCTTTTCCTGTCTAAGAGCACGGTATTCGGGAATGTTATCATTTCCTCGAGGATGTTCCTTTAACTTTTTGAGAAAGTCCTTTTCAAGTTTACGGAGAGGCATTCACTTTACTCCAGAAATGAATGCTCCTCCGCATAAATATAAAAAAATGTTCTTTTCTGGGATTCCGCTGTACAAGAATATTATCATATTTGTCGGGGATGTTTTGTATAACTTTAGAACGAGTCTTTTTTCAAGTTTACGGAGAGGCATCCACTTTAATCCAGAAATAAATACCTCCGCATATACCTAAAAACCTTTTCCTCTCTAAGAGTACGGTGATCGGGTACGTTATAATTTTCTTCAGGGATATTCTTCTTTTATCATTTTCTTCGAGGATGTTCCTATAATTTTTCGCAGATGTCTCCATAACATTTTAAAGATGTTCTCCGTCAAGTTCATGAAGAGGCGTTCATTTTACTCGAGAAATGACTGCGCCTCCGAATAAATATAAATTTTTTCCTGTCTCTGAGTACGTTGTACATGAACATTATATTTTTTCTATAACTTTAGAGCAAGTCTTTTACACGTTCTCGGAGAGGCATTCACTTTACTCCAGAAATGAATGCACCTCCGCATAAATATATTTTCTTTACTGTCCCTGAGTGCGCTGAGCAAGAATATTTTCATGTTGTTCTTGGATGCTTCCGGTTACTTTAGAGAAGGATTTTTTCATGTCCAAGAAGTGGCATCCATTTTATTCCTGAAGAGAATGCTCCTCCGCATAAATGAGAAAATGTTTTCCTCTCTCTGAGTACGGTGTACAAGATCATTATAATTTTCTTCGTGCACATTACTATAACTTTAAATAAAGCCTTCTTCAATTTCACGTAGAGGCATTCACTTTACTCCAGAAATGAATGCACCTTCGCATAAATATAAATTTTGTTTTTTCTCTCCGACCACGCTGTACAAGAATGATATAATTTTTTGTAGATGCCAACTGTGCCAGTTTAGAGAAGTTCTCCTTCAAGTTCACGGAGAGGCATTCACTTTACTCCAGAAATGAATGCACCTCCGCATAAATATAAAAACCTTTTCATCTCTAAGAATACGGTGATCGGGAATGTTATAATTTTCTTCAGGTATATTCTTCTTTTACCATTTTCTTCGAGTATGTTCCTACAATTTTTTGCAGATGTCTCCATAACAGTTTAGAGATGTTCTCCCTCAAGTTCACGAAGAGGCGTTAACTTTACCCCAGAAATGACTGCGCGTCCGGATAAATATAATTTTTTCCCTGTCTCTATGTGCGTTGTACCTGAATATTACATTTTTTCTATAACTTTAGAGCAAGTCTTTTTCAAGTTCACGGAGAGGCATTCACTTTACTCCAGAAATGAATGCACCTTCGCATAAATACAGATGTTTTTTCTTCTCTAAGAGTACGGTGTTCAGGAATAATATTATTATTTTCTTCGAGGAGTTTCCTATAACTTTACAAAAATCTTCTTCAAGTTTACGGAGAGGCATTCACTTTACTCCAGAAATGAATGCACCTTCGCATAAATATAAATTTTGTTTTTTCTCTCCGACCACGCTGTACAAGAATGATATAATTTTTTGTAGATGCCAACTGTTCCAGTTTAGAGAAGTTCTCATTCAAGTTCACGGAGAGGCATTCACTTTACTCCAGAAATGAATGCACCTCCGCATAAATATAAAAACCTTTTCATCTCTAAGAGTACGGTGATCGGGAATGTTATAATTTTCTTCAGGTATATTCTTCTTTTACCATTTTCTTCGAGGATGTTCCTACAATTTTTTGCAGATGTCTCCATAACAGTTTAGAGATGTTCTCCCTCAAGTTCACGAAGAGGCGTTAATTTTACTCCAGAAATGAGTGCGCGTCCGGATAAATATAATTATTTCCCTGTCTCTGAGTGCGTTGTACATGAAAACTACAATTTTTCTATAACTTTTGAGCAAGTCATTTTCAAGTTCACGGAGAGGCATTCACTTTACTGCAGAAACGAATGCACCTTCGCATAAATACAAAAATCTTTTCCTGTCTAAGAGCACGGTATTCGGGAATGTTATCATTTCCTCGAGGATGTTCTTTTAACTTTTTGAGAAAGTCTTTTTCAAGTTTACGGAGAGGCATTCACTTTACTCCAGAAATGAATGCTCCTCCGCATAAATATAAAAAAATGTTCTTTTCTCGGATTCCGCTGTACAAGAATATTATCATATTTGTCGGGGATGTTTTGTATAACTTTAGAACGAGTCTTTTTCAAGTTTACGGAGAGGCATCCACTTTAATCCAGAAATGAATACCTCCGCATATATATAAAAACTTTTTCCTCTCTAAGAGTACGGTGATCGGGTACGTTATAATTTTCTTCAGGGATATTCTTCTTTTATCATTTTCTTCGAGGATGTTCCTATAATTTTTCGCAGATGTCTCCATAACAGTTTAAAGATGTTCTCCGTCAAGTTCATAAAGAGGCGTTCATTTTACTCGAGAAATGACTGCGCCTCCGAATAAATATAAATTTTTTCCTGTCTCTGAGTACTTTGTACATGAATATTATATTTTTTTCTATAATTTAGAGCAAGTCTTTTTTTGGTTTTCGGAGAGGCCTTCACTTTACTCCAGAAATGAATGCACCTCCGCATAAATATATTTTCGTTACTGTCCCTGAGTGCGCTGAGCAAGAATATTTTCATTTTCTTCTTGGATGCTTTCGGTTACTTTAGAGAAGGATTTTTTCATGTCCAAGAAGTGGCATCCATTTTATTCCTGAAGAAAATGCTCCTCCGCATAAATGAGAAAATGTTTTCCTCTCTCTGAGTACGGTGTACAAGAACATTATAATTTTCTTCGTGTACATTACTATAACTTTATATAAAGCCTTCTTCAATTTCACGGAGAGGCATTCACTTTGCTCCAGAAATGAATACACCTCCGCATAAATATAAATTTTGCTCCTTCTGTCAGAGTACGCTGTAAAAGTGTGATATAATTTTTCATAGATGCCTCCATAACTGTGTAGATAAGTTCTACGTCAAGTTTACGAAAAGGCATTCATTTTTCTCCAGAAATGACCGCACCTCTGCATAAATACAGATGTTTTTTCCTCTCTAAGAGTACGGTGTTCAGGAATTATATTATCATTTTCTTCGAGGAGTTTCCCATAACTTTACAAAAAGTCTACTTCAAGTTTACGGAGAGGCATTAACTTTACTCCAGAAATGAATGCACCTCCGCATAAATATAAATTTTGTTCTTCTGTCAGAGTACGCTGTAAAAGTGTGATATAATTTTTCATAGATGTCTCCATAACAGTTTAGATAAGTTCTACGTCAAGTTCACGAAAATGCATTCATTTTCTTCCAGAAATGACCGCACCTCCGCATAAATACATATGTTTTTCCTCTCTAAGAGAACGGTGTTCTGGGATAATATTATCATTTTCTTCGAGGAGTTTCCTATAACTTTACAAACAGTCTTCTTCAAGTTTAAGAAGAGGCATTCACTTTACTCCAGAAATGAATGCACCTCCGCATAGGTATAAATTTGTTTTTTTCTCCCCGACTACGTTGTACAATAATGATATAATTTTTTAGATGCCAACCGTGCCAGTTTAGAGAAATTATCCTTGAAGTTCATGGAGAGGCATTCATTTTACTCCAGAAATGAATGCACCTCCGCATAAATATAACAACCTTTTCATCTCTAAGAGTACGGTGATCGGGAATGTTATAATTTTCTTCAGGTATATTCTTCTTTTATCATTATCGTCGAGGATGTTCCCATAATTTTTCGCAGATGTCTCCATAACAGTTTAGAGATTTTCTCCCTCAAGTTCACGAAGAGGCGTTAATTTTACTCCAGAAATGACTGCGCCTCCGGAGAAATAAAATTTTTATCCTGTCTCTGAGTACGTTGTACATGAATATTACATTTTTTATAACTTTAGAATGAGTCTTTTTCAAGTTTACGGAGAGGTATTAACTTTAATCTAGAAATGAATGACCCTCCGCATACATATAAAAACCTTTTCCTCTCTAAGTGTATAATTTTTCCTATAATTTTTCGCAGATGTCTCCATAACAGTTTAGAATTGTTCTCCCTAGAGTTTACGAAGAGGAGTTAATTTTACTCCAGAAATGACTGCTCTTCCGGATAAATATAATTCTTTTCCAGTCTCTGAGTACGTTTTACATGAATATTATATTTTTTCTATAACTTTAGAGCAAGTTTTTTTCAAGTTCACGGAGAGGCATTCACTTAACTCCAGAAATGAATGCACCTCCGCATATGTATAATGTTTTTCCTCTCTCTGAGTACAGTGTACAAGATCATTATCATTTTCTTCGTGCACATTACTATAACTTTATATAAAGCCTTCTTCAATTCCACGGAGAGGAATTCACTTTGCTCCAGAAATGAATGCACCTCCGCATAAATATAAAATTTGCTTCTTCTGTCAGAGTACGCTGTAAAAGTGCGATATAATTTTTCATAGATGTCTCCGTAACAGTTTAGATAAGTTCTACGTCAAGTTCACGAAAAGGCATTCATTTTTCTCCAGAAATGACCGCACCTCCGCATAAATACAGATGATTTTTCCTCTCTAAGAGAACGGTGTTCAGGAATAATATTATCATTTTCTTCGAGGAGTTTCGTATAACTTTACAAACAGTCATCTTAATTTTATGGAGAGGCATTCACTTTACTCCAGAAATGAATGCACCTCCGCATAAGTATAAATTTGGTTTTTTCTCTCCGACTACGCTGTACAAGAATGATATAATTTTTGTAGATGCCAACCGTGCCAGTTTAGAGAAGTTATCCTTCAAGTTCACGGAGAGGCATTCATTTTACTCCAGAAATGAATGCACCTCCGCTTAAATATAAAAACCTCTTCCTCTCTAAGAGTACGGTGATCGGGAATGATATAATTTTCTTCAGGGATATTCTTCTTTTGTCATTTTCTTCGAGGATGTTCCTATAATTTTTCGCTGATGTCTCCATAACAGTTTAGAGATGTTCTCCTTCAAGTTCATGAAGAGGCGTTCATTTTACTCCAGAAATGACTGCGCTTCCAAATAAATATAAATTTTTTCCTGTCTCTGAGTACGTTGTACATGAACATTATATTTTTTCTATAACTTTAGAGCAAGTCTTTTACACGTTCTCGGAGAGGCATTCACTTTACTCCAGAAATGAATGCACCTCCGCATAAATATATTTTCTTTACTGTCCCTGAGTGCGCTGAGCAAGAATATTTTCATTTTGTTCTTGGATGCTTCCGGTTACTTTAGAGAAGGATTTTTTCATGTCCAAGAAGTGGCATCCATTTTATTCCTGAAGAGAATGCTCCTCCGCATAAATGAGAAAATGTTTTCCTCTCTATGAGTACGGTGTACAAGATCATTATAATTTTCTTCGTGCACATTACTATAACTTTAAATAAAGCCTTCTTCAATTTCACGGAGAGGCATTCACTTTACTCCAGAAATGAATGCACCTTCGCATAAATATAAATTTTGTTTTTTCTCTCCGACCACGCTGTACAAGAATGATATAATTTTTTGTAGATGCCAACTGTGCCAGTTTAGAGAAGTTCTCCTTCAAGTTCACGGAGAGGCATTCACTTTACTCCAGAAATGAATGCACCTCCGCATAAATATAAAAACCTTTCCATCTCTAAGAATACGGTGATCGGGAATGTTATAATTTTCTTCAGGTATATTCTTCTTTTACCATTTTCTTCGAGTATGTTCCTACAATTTTTTGCAGATGTCTCCATAACAGTTTAGAGATGTTCTCCCTCAAGTTCACGAAGAGGCGTTAACTTTACCCCAGAAATGACTGCGCGTCCGGATAAATATAATTTTTTCCCTGTCTCTATGTGCGTTGTACATGAATATTACATTTTTTCTATAACTTTAGAGCAAGTATTTTTCAAGTTCACGGAGAGGCATTCACTTTACTCCAGAAATGAATGCACCTTCGCATAAATACAAAAATCTTTTCCTGTCTAAGAGCACGGTATTCGGGAATGTTATCATTTCCTCGAGGATGTTCCTTTAACTTTTTGAAAAAGTCTTTTTCAAGTTTACGGAGAGGCATTCACTTTACTCCAGAAATGAATGCTGCTCTGCATAAATATAAAAAAATGTTCTTTTCTCGGATTCCACTGTACAAGAATATTATCATATTTGTCGGGGATGTTTTGTATAACTTTAGAACGAGTCTTTTTTCAAGTTTACAGAGAGGCATCCACTTTAATCCAGAAATGAATACCTCCGCATATATATAAAAACCTTTTCCTCTCTAAGAGTACGGTGATCGGGTACGTTATAAATTTCTTCAGGGATATTCTTCTTTTATCATTTTCTTCGAGGATGTTCCTATAATTTTTCGCAGATGTCTCCATAACAGTTTAAAGATGTTCTCCGTCAAGTTCATGAAGAGGCGTTCATTTTACTCGAGAAATGACTGCGCCTCCGAATAAATATAAATTTTTTCCTGTCTCTGAGTACTTTGTACATGAATATTATATTTTTTTCTATAATTTAGAGCAAGTCTTTTTCAAGTTTTCGGAGAGGCATTCACTTTACTCCAGAAATGAATGCACCTCCGCATAAATATATTTTCTTTACTGTCCCAGAGTGCGCTGAGCAAGAATATTTTCATTTTGTTCTTGGATGCTTCCGGTTACTTTAGAGAAGGAATTTTTCATGTCCAAGAAGTGGCATCCATTTTATTCCTGAAGAGAATGCTCTGCCGCATAAATGAGAAAATGTTTTCCTCTCTCTGAGTACGGTGTACATGATCATTATAATTTTCTTCGTGTACATTACTATAACTTTATATAAAGCCTTCTTCAATTTCACGGAGAGGCATTCACTTTGCTCCAGAAATGAATACACCTCCGCATAAATATAAATTTTGCTCCTTCTGTCAGAGTACGCTGTAAAAGCGTGATATAATTTTTCATAGATGCCTCCATAACTGTGTAGATAAGTTCTACGTCAAGTTTACGAAAAGGCATTCATTTTTCTCCAGAAATGACCGCACCTCCGCATAAATACAGATGTTTATTCCTCTCTAAGAGTACGGTGTTCAGGAATAATATTATTATTTTTTTCGAGGAGTTTCCTATAACTTTACAAAAATCTTCTTCAAGTTTACGGAGAGGCATTAACTTTACTCCAGAAATGAATGCACCTCCGCATAAGTATAAATTTTGTTTTTTCTCTCCGACTACGCTGTACAGGAATGATATAATTTTTTGTAGATGCTAACTGTGCCAGTTTAGAGAAGTTCTCCTTCAATTTCACGGAGAGGCATTCACTTTACTCCAGAAATGAATGCACCTCCGCATAAATATAAATTTTTTTTTTCTCTCCGACCACGCTGTACAAGAATGATATAATTTTTTGTAGATGCCAACTGTGCCAGTTTAGAGAAGTTCTCCTTCAAGTTCACGGAGAGGCATTCACTTTACTCCAGAAATGAATGCACCTCCGCATAAATAAAAAAACCTTTTCATCTCTAAGAGTACGGTGATCGGGAATGTTATAATTTTCTTCAGGTATATTCTTCATTTACCATTTTCTTCGAGTATGTTCCTACAATTTTTTGCAGATGTCTCCATAACAGTTTAGAGATGTTCTCCCTCAAGTTCACGAAGAGGCGTTAACATTTCCCCAGAAATGACTGCGCGTCGGGATAAATATAATTTTTTGCCTGTCTCTATGTGCGTTGTACGTGAATATTACATTTTTTCTATAACTTTAGAGCAAGTCTTTTTCAAGTTCACGGAGAGGCATTCACTTTACTCCAGAAATGAATGCACCTTCGCATAAATACAAAAATCTTTTCCTGTCTAAGAGCACGGTATTCGGGAATGTTATCATTTCCTCGAGGATGTTCCTTTAACTTTTTGAGAAAGTCCTTTTCAAGTTTACGGAGAGGCATTCACTTTACTCCAGAAATGAATGCTCCTCCGCATAAATATAAAAAAATGTTCTTTTCTGGGATTCCGCTGTACAAGAATATTATCATATTTGTCGGGGATGTTTTGTATAAATTTAGAACGAGTCTTTTTTCAAGTTTACGGAGAGGCATCCACTTTAATCCAGAAATAAATACCTCCGCATATACCTAAAAACCTTTTCCTCTCTAAGAGTACGGTGATCGGGTACGTTATAATTTTCTTCAGGGATATTCTTCTTTTATCATTTTCTTCGAGGATGTTCCTATAATTTTTCGCAGATGTCTCCATAACAGTTTAAAGATGTTCTCCGTCAAGTTCACGAAGAGGCGTTCATTTTACTCGAGAA
Organism: Maratus speciosus; assembly: GCA_963932465.1. Classification (NCBI taxonomy): domain Eukaryota; kingdom Metazoa; phylum Arthropoda; class Arachnida; order Araneae; family Salticidae; genus Maratus; species Maratus speciosus. The sequence goes on from OZ010798.1 coordinate 137,824,812, forward strand.
ATGACTGCGCCTCCGAATAAATATAAATTTTTTCCTGTCTCTGAGTACGTTGTACATGAACATTATATTTTTTCTATAACTTTAGAGCAAGTCTTTTACACGTTCTCGGAGAGGCATTCACTTTACTCCAGAAATGAATGCACCTCCGCATAAATATATTTTCTTTACTGTCCCTGAGTGCGCTGAGCAAGAATATTTTCATGTTGTTCTTGGATGCTTCCGGTTACTTTAGAGAAGGATTTTTTCATGTCCAAGAAGTGGCATCCATTTTATTCCTGAAGAGAATGCTCCTCCGCATAAATGAGAAAATGTTTTCCTCTCTCTGAGTACGGTGTACAAGATCATTATAATTTTCTTCGTGCACATTACTATAACTTTAAATAAAGCCTTCTTCAATTTCACGTAGAGGCATTCACTTTACTCCAGAAATGAATGCACCTTCGCATAAATATAAAGTTTGTTTTTTCTCTCCGACCACGCTGTACAAGAATGATATAATTTTTCATAGATGCCTCCATAACTGTGTAGATAAGTTCTACGTCAAGTTTACGAAAAGGCATTCATTTTTCTCCAGAAATGACCGCACCTCCGCATAAATACAGATGTTTTTTCCTCTCTAAGAGTACGGTGTTCAGGAATTATATTATCATTTTCTTCGAGGAGTTTCCCATAACTTTACAAAAAGTCTACTTCAAGTTTACGGAGAGGCATTAACTTTACTCCAGAAATGAATGCACCTCCGCATAAGTATAAATTTTGTTTTTTCTCTCCGACTACGCTGTACAGGAATGATATAATTTTTTGTAGATCTCAACCGTTCCAGTTTAAAGAAGTTCTCCTTCAAGTTCACGGAGAGGCAATCACTTTACTCCAGAAATGAATGCACCTCCGCATAAATATAAAAACCTTTTCCTCTCTAAGAGTACGGTGATCGGGAATGATATAATTTTCTTCAGGGATATTCTTCTTTTATCATTTTCTTCGAGGATGTTCCTATAATTTTTCGCAGATGTCTCCATAACAGTTTAGATATGCTCTCCGTCAAGTTCATGAAGATCGTTCATTTTACTCCAGAAATGACTGCGCTTCCGAATAAATATAAATTTTTTCCTGTCTCTGAGTACGTTGTACATGAACATTATATTTTTTCTACAACTTTAGAGCAAGTCTTTTTCAAGTTCTCGGAGAGGCATTCACTTTACTCCAGAAATGAATGCACCTCCGCATAAATATATTTTCTTTACTGTCCCTGAGAGCGCTGAGCAGGAATATTATCATTTTGTTCTTGGATGCTTCCGGTTACTTTAGAGAAGGATTTTTTCATGTCCAAGAAGTGACATCCATTTTATTCCTGAAGAGAATGCTCCTCCGCATAAATGAGAAAATGTTTTCCTCTCTCTGAGTACGGTGTACAAGATCATTATAATTTTCTTCGTGTACATTACTATAACTTTATATAAAGCCTTCTTCAATTTCACGGAGAGGCATTCACTTTGCTCCAGAAATGAATACACCTCCGCATAAATATAAATTTTGCTCCTTCTTTCAGAGTACGCTGTAAAAGTGTGATATAATTTTTCATAGATGCCTCCATAACAGTGTAGATAAGTTCTACGTCAAGTTTACGAAAAGGCATTCATTTTTCTCCAGAAATGACCGCACCTCCGCATAAATACAGATGTTTTTTCCTCTCTAAGAGTACGGTGTTCAGGAATTATATTATCATTTTCTTCGAGGAGTTTCCCATAACTTTACAAAAAGTCTACTTCAAGTTTACGGAGAGGCATTAACTTTACTCCAGAAATGAATGCACCTCCGCATAAGTATAAATTTTGTTTTTTCTCTCCGACTGCGCTGTACAGGAATGATATAATTTTTTGTAGATGCTAACTGTGCCAGTTTAGAGAAGTTCTCCTTCAATTTCACGGAGAGGCATTCACTTTACTCCAGAAATGAATGCACCTCCGCATAAATATAAATTTTGTTTTTTCTCTCCGACCACGCTGTACAAGAATGATATAATTTTTTGTAGATGCCAACTGTGCCAGTTTAGAGAAGTTCTCCTTCAAGTTCACGGAGAGGCATTCACTTTACTCCAGAAATGAATGCACCTCCGCATAAATAAAAAAACCTTTTCATCTCTAAGAGTACGGTGATCGGGAATGTTATAATTTTCTTCAGGTATATTCTTCATTTACCATTTTCTTCGAGTATGTTCTTACAATTTTTTGCAGATGTCTCCATAACAGTTTAGAGATGTTCTCCCTCAAGTTCACGAAGAGGCGTTAACATTTCCCCAGAAATGACTGCGCGTCGGGATAAATATAATTTTTTGCCTGTCTCTATGTGCGTTGTACGTGAATATTACATTTTTTCTATAACTTTAGAGCAAGTCTTTTTCAAGTTCACGGAGAGGCATTCACTTTACTCCAGAAATGAATGCACCTTCGCATAAATACAAAAATCTTTTCCTGTCTAAGAGCACGGTATTCGGGAATGTTATCATTTCCTCGAGGATGTTCCTTTAACTTTTTGAGAAAGTCCTTTTCAAGTTTACGGAGAGGCATTCACTTTACTCCAGAAATGAATGCTCCTCCGCATAAATATAAAAAAATGTTCTTTTCTGGGATTCCGCTGTACAAGAATATTATCATATTTGTCGGGGATGTTTTGTATAACTTTAGAACGAGTCTTTTTTCAAGTTTACGGAGAGGCATCCACTTTAATCCAGAAATAAATACCTCCGCATATACCTAAAAACCTTTTCCTCTCTAAGAGTACGGTGATCGGGTACGTTATAATTTTCTTCAGGGATATTCTTCTTTTATCATTTTCTTCGAGGATGTTCCTATAATTTTTCGCAGATGTCTCCATAACAGTTTAAAGATGTTCTCCGTCAAGTTCATGAAGAGGCGTTCATTTTACTCGAGAAATGACTGCGCCTCCGAATAAATATAAATTTTTTCCTGTCTCTGAGTACGTTGTACATGAACATTATATTTTTTCTATAACTTTAGAGCAAGTCTTTTACACGTTCTCGGAGAGGCATTCACTTTACTCCAGAAATGAATGCACCTCCGCATAAATATATTTTCTTTACTGTCCCTGAGTGCGCTGAGCAAGAATATTTTCATGTTGTTCTTGGATGCTTCCGGTTACTTTAGAGAAGGATTTTTTCATGTCCAAGAAGTGGCATCCATTTTATTCCTGAAGAGAATGCTCCTCCGCATAAATGAGAAAATGTTTTCCTCTCTCTGAGTACGGTGTACAAGATCATTATAATTTTCTTCGTGCACATTACTATAACTTTAAATAAAGCCTTCTTCAATTTCACGTAGAGGCATTCACTTTACTCCAGAAATGAATGCACCTTCGCATAAATACAGATGTTTTTTCTTCTCTAAGAGTACGGTGTTCAGGAATAATATTATTATTTTCTTCGAGGAGTTTCCTATAACTTTACAAAAATCTTCTTCAAGTTTACGGAGAGGCATTCACTTTACTCCAGAAATGAATGCACCTTCGCATAAATATAAATTTTGTTTTTTCTCTCCGACCACGCTGTACAAGAATGATATAATTTTTTGTAGATGCCAACTGTGCCAGTTTAGAGAAGTTCTCATTCAAGTTCACGGAGAGGCATTCACTTTACTCCAGAAATGAATGCACCTCCGCATAAATATAAAAACCTTTTCATCTCTAAGAGTACGGTGATCGGGAATGTTATAATTTTCTTCAGGTATATTCTTCTTTTACCATTTTCTTCGAGGATGTTCCTACAATTTTTTGCAGATGTCTCCATAACAGTTTAGAGATGTTCTCCCTCAAGTTCACGAAGAGGCGTTAATTTTACTCCAGAAATGAGTGCGCGTCCGGATAAATATAATTATTTCCCTGTCTCTGAGTGCGTTGTACATGAAAACTACAATTTTTCTATAACTTTAGAGCAAGTCATTTTCAAGTTTACGGAGAGGCATCCACTTTAATCCAGAAATGAATACCTCCGCATATATATAAAAACCTTTTCCTCTCTAAGAGTACGGTGATCGGGTACGTTATAATTTTCTTCAGGGATATTCTTCTTTTATCATTTTCTTCGAGGATGTTCCTATAATTTTTCGCAGATGTCTCCATAACAGTTTAAAGATGTTCTCCGTCAAGTTCATAAAGAGGCGTTCATTTTACTCGAGAAATGACTGCGCCTCCGAATAAATATAAATTTTTTCCTGTCTCTGAGTACTTTGTACATGAATATTATATTTTTTTCTATAATTTAGAGCAAGTCTTTTTTTGGTTTTCGGAGAGGCCTTCACTTTACTCCAGAAATGAATGCACCTCCGCATAAATATATTTTCTTTACTGTCCCTGAGTGCGCTGAGCAAGAATATTTTCATTTTCTTCTTGGATGCTTTCGGTTACTTTAGAGAAGGATTTTTTCATGTCCAAGAAGTGGCATCCATTTTATTCCTGAAGAAAATGCTCCTCCGCATAAATGAGAAAATGTTTTCCTCTCTCTGAGTACGGTGTACAAGATCATTATAATTTTCTTCGTGTACATTACTATAACTTTATATAAAGCCTTCTTCAATTTCACGGAGAGGCATTCACTTTGCTCCAGAAATGAATACACCTCCGCATAAATATAAATTTTGCTCCTTCTGTCAGAGTACGCTGTAAAAGTGTGATATAATTTTTCATAGATGCCTCCATAACTGTGTAGATAAGTTCTACGTCAAGTTTACGAAAAGGCATTCATTTTTCTCCAGAAATGACCGCACCTCCGCATAAATACAGATGTTTTTTCCTCTCTAAGAGTACGGTGTTCAGGAATTATATTATCATTTTCTTCGAGGGGTTTCCCATAACTTTACAAAAAGTCTACTTCAAGTTTACGGAGAGGCATTAACTTTACTCCAGAAATGAATGCACCTCCGCATAAGTATAAATTTTGTTTTTTCTCTCCGACTACGCTGTACAGGAATGATATAATTTTTTGTAGATCCCAACCGTTCCAGTTTAAAGAAGTTCTCCTTCAAGTTCACGGAGAGGCATTCACTTTACTCCAGAAATGAATGCACCTCCGCATAAATATAAAAACCTTTTCCTCTCTAAGAGTACGGTGATCGGGAACGATATAATTTTCTTCAGGGATATTCTTCTTTTATCATTTTCTTCGAGGATGTTCCTATAATTTTTCGCAGATGTCTCCATAACAGTTTAGATATGCTCTCCGTCAAGTTCATGAAGATCGTTCATTTTACCCCAGAAATGATTGCGCTTCCGAATAAATATAAATTTTTTCCTGTCTCTGAGTACGTTGTACATGAACATTATATTTTTTCTACAACTTTAGAGCAAGTCTTTTTTAAGTTCTCGGAGAGGCATTCACTTTACTCCAGAAATGAATGCACCTCCGCATAAATATATTTTCTTTACTGTCCCTGAGAGCGCTGAGCAGGAATATTATCATTTTGTTCTTGGATGCTTCCGGTTACTTTAGAGAAGGATTTTTTCATGTCCAAGAAGTGACATCCACTTTATTCCAGAAGAGAATGCACCTCCGCATAAATGAGAAAATGTTTTCCTCTCTCTGAGTACGGTGTACAAGATCATTATAATTTTCTTCGTGCACATTACTATAACTTTATATAAAGCCTTCTTCAATTTCACGGAGAGGCATTCACTTTGCTCCAGAAATGAATACACCTCCGCATAAATATAAATTTTGCTTCTTCTGTCAGAGTACGCTGTAAAAGTGTGATATAATTTTTCATAGATGCCTCCATAACAGTGTAGATAAGTTCTACGTCAAGTTTACGAAAAGGCATTTATTTTTCTCCAGAAATGACCGCACCTCCGCATAAATACAGATGTTTTTTCTTCTCTAAGAGTACGGTGTTCAGGAATAATATTATTATTTTCTTCGAGGAGTTTCCTATAACTTTACAAAAATCTTCTTCAAGTTTACGGAGAGGCATTCACTTTACTCCAGAAATGAATGCACCTTCGCATAAATATAAATTTTGTTTTTTCTCTCCGACCACGCTGTACAAGAATGATATAATTTTTTGTAGATGCCAACTGTGCCAGTTTAGAGAAGTTCTCCTTCAAGTTCACGGAGAGGCATTCACTTTACTCCAGAAATGAATGCACCTCCGCATAAATATAAAAACCTTTTCATCTCTAAGAATACGGTGATCGGGAATGTTATAATTTTCTTCAGGTATATTCTTCTTTTACCATTTTCTTCGAGTATGTTCCTACAATTTTTTGCAGATGTTTCCATAACAGTTTAGAGATGTTCTCCCTCAAGTTCACGAAGAGGCGTTAACTTTACCCCAGAAATGACTGCGCGTCCGGATAAATATATTTTTTTCCCTGTCTCTATGTGCGTTGTACATGAATATTACATTTTTTCTATAACTTTAGAGCAAGTCTTTTTCAAGTTCACGGAGAGGCATTCACTTTACTCCAGAAATGAATGCACCTTCGCATAAATACAAAAATCTTTTCCTGTCTAAGAGCACGGTATTCGGGAATGTTATCATTTCCTCGAGGATGTTCCTTTAACTTTTTGAGAAAGTCTTTTTCAAGTTTACGGAGAGGCATTCACTTTACTCCAGAAATGAATGCTCCTCCGCATAAATATAAAAAAATGTTCTTTTCTCGGATTCCGCTGTACAAGAATATTATCATATTTGTCGGGGATGTTTTGTATAACTTCAGAACGTGTCTTTTTTCAAGTTTACGGAGAGGCATCCACTTTAATCCAGAAATGAATACCTCCGCATATATATAAAAACCTTTTCCTCTCTAAGAGTACGGTGATCGGGTACGTTATAATTTTCTTCAGGGATATTCTTCTTGTATCATTTTCTTCGAGGATGTTCCTATAATTTTTCGCAGATGTCTCCATAACAGTTTAAAGATGTTCTCCGTCAAGTTCATGAAGAGGCGTTCATTTTACTCGAGAAATGACTGCGCCTCCGAATAAATATAATTTTTTTCCTGTCTCTGATTACTTTGTACATGAATATTATATTTTTTTCTATAATTTAGAGCAAGTCTTTTTCAAGTTTTCGGAGAGGCATTCACTTTACTCCAGAAATGAATGCACCTCCGCATAAATATATTTTCTTTACTGTCCCTGAGTGCGCTGAGCAAGAATATTTTCATTTTGTTCTTGGATGCTTCCGGTTACTTTAGAGAAGGATTTTTTCATGTCCAAGAAGTGGCATCCATTTTATTCCTGAAGAGAATGCTCCTCCGCATAAATGAGAAAATGTTTTCCTCTCTCTGAGTACGGTGTACAAGATCATTATAATTTTCTTCGTGTACATTACTATAACTTTATATAAAGCCTTCTTCAATTTCACGGAGAGGCATTCACTTTGCTCCAGAAATGAATACACCTCCGCATAAATATAAATTTTGCTCCTTCTGTCAGAGTACGCTGTAAAAGTGTGATATAATTTTTAATAGATGCCTCCATAACAGTGTAGATAAGTTCTACGTCAAGTTTACGAAAAGGCATTCATTTTTCTCCAGAAATGACCGCACCTCCGCATAAATACAGATGTGTTTTCCTCTCTAAGAATACGGTGTTCAGGAATTATATTATCATTTTCTTCGAGGAGTTTCCCATAACTTTACAAAAAGTCTACTTCAAGTTTACGGAGAGGCATTCACTTTACTCCAGAAATGAATGCACCTCCGCATAAATATAAATTTTGTTTTTTCTCTCCGACTACGCTGTACAAGAATGATATAATTTTTTGTAGATGCCAACCGTGCCAGTTTAAAGAAATTCTCCTCCAAGTTCACGGAGAGGCATTCACTTTACTCCAGAAATGAATGCACCTCCGCATAAATATAAAAACCTTTTCATCTCTAAGAGTACGGTGATCGGGAATGTTATAATTTTCTTCAGGTATATTCTTCTTTTATCACTATCGTCGAGGATGTTCCCATAATTTTCCGCAGATGTCTCCATAACAGTTTAGAGATTTTCTCCCTCAAGTTCACGAAGAGGCGTTAATTTTACTCCTGAAATGACTGCGCCTCCGGATAAATATAATTTTTATCCTGTCTCTGAGTACGTTGTACATGAATATTACATTTTTTATAACTTTAGAGCAAGTCTTTTTCAAGTTCACGAAGAGGCATTCACTTTACTCCAGAAATGAATGCACCTTCGCATAAATACAAAAATCTTTTCCTGTCTAAGAGTACGGTGTTCAGGAATGTTAAGAATTCCTCGAGGATGTTCCTTTAACTTTTTGAGAAAGTCTTTTTCAAGTTTACGGAGAGGCATTCACTTTACTCCAGAAATGAATGCACCTCCGCATAAATATAAAAAAAAACCTTTTCTCGGATTCCGCTGTACAAGAATGTTATCATATTTCTCGGGCATTTTTTCTATAACTTTAGAATGAGTCTTTTTCAAGTTTACGGAGAGGTATTCACTTTAATCCAGAAATGAATGCAAATCCGCAGATATATTAAAACCTTTTCCTCTCTAAGTGTATAATTTTTCCTAAAATTTTGCGCAGATGTCTCCATAACAGTTTAGAGATGTTCTCCCTAGAGTTCACGAAGAGGCGTTAATTTCATCCAGAAATGACTGCGCCTCCGGATAAATATAATTTTTTTCCAGTCTCTGAGTACGTTTTACATGAATATTATATTTTTTCTATAACTTTAGAGCAAGTTTTTTTCAAGTTCATGGAGAGGCTTTCACTTAACTCCAGAAAGGAATGCACCTCCGCATATATATAATGTTTTTCCCTCTCTCTGAGTACAGTGTACAAGATCATTATCATTTTCTTCGTGCACTTTATTATAACTTTATATAAAGCCTTCTTCAATTCCACGGACTGGCATTCACTTTGCCCCAGAAGTGACTGGACCTCCGCATAAATATAAAATTTGCTTCTTCTGTCAGAGTACGCTGTAAAAGTGCGATATAATTTTTCATAGATGTCTCCATAAAAGTTTAGATAAGTTCTACGTCAAGTTCACGAAAAGGCATTCATTTTCTCCCAGAAATGACCGCACCTCCGCATAAATACAGATGTTTTTTCCTCTATAAGAGAACGGTGTTCTGGAATAATATAATCATTTTCTTCGAGGAGTTTCCTATAACTTTACAAACAGTCTTCTTCAAGTTTAAGAAGAGGCATTCACTTTACTCCAGAAATGAATGCACCTCCGCATAGGTATAAATTAAATTTTTTCTCTCCGACTACGTTGTACAAGAATGATATAATTTTTTTAGATGCCAACCGTGCCAGTTTAGAGAAATTATCCTTCAAGTTCACGGAGAGGCATTCATTTTACTCCAGAAATGAATGCACCTCCGCTTAAATATAAAAACCTTTTCCTCTCTAAGAGTACGGTGATCGGAAATGATATAATTTTCTTCAGGGATATTCTTCTTTTGTCATTTTCTTCGAGGATGTTCCTATAATTTTTCGCTGATGTCTTCATAACAGTTTAGAGATGTTCTCCGTCAAGTTCATGAAGAGGCGTTCATTTTACTCCAGAAATGACTGCGCTTCCGAATAAATATAATTTTTATCCTGTCTCTGAGTACGTTGTACATGAACATTATATTTTTTCCATAAATTTAGAGCAAGTCTTTTTCAAGTTCTCGGAGAGGCATTCACTTTACTACAGAAATGAATGCACCTCCGCATAAATATATTTTCTTTACTGTCCCTGAGTGCGCTGAGCAAGAATATTCTCATTTTGTTCTTGGATTCTTCCGGTTACTTTAGAATAGGATTTTTTCATGTCCAAGAAGTGACATCCACTTTATTCCAGAAGAGAATGCACCTCCGCATAAATGAGAAAATGTTTTCCTCTCTCTGAGTACGGTGTACAAGATCATTATCATTTTCTTCGTGCACATTACTATAACTTTATATAAAGCCTTCTTCAATTTCACGGAGAGGCATTCACTTTGCTCCAGAAATGAATGCACCTCCGCATAAATATAAATTTTGCTTCTTCTGTCAGAGTACGCTGTAAAAGTGTGATATAATTTTTCATAGATGTCTCCATAACAGTTTAGATAAGTTCTACGTCAAGTTCACGAAAAGGCATTCATTTTTCTTCAGAAATGACCGCACCTTCGCATAAATACAGATGTTTTTTCCTCTCTAAGAGTACGGTTTTCAGGAATAATATTATTATTTCCTTTGAGGAGTATCCTATATCTGTACAAAAATCTTCAAGTTTACGGAGAGTCATTCACTTTACTCCAGAAATGAATGCACCTCCGCATAAATATAAAAACCTTTTCATCTTTAACAGTACGGTGATCGGGAATGTTATAATTTTCTTCAGGTATATTCTTCTTTTATCATTTTCTTCGAGGATGTTCCTATAATTTTTCGCAGATATCTCCATAACAGTTTAGAGATGTTCTCCCTCAAGTTCACGAAGAGGCGTTAATTTTACTCCAGAAATGTCTGCGCCTCCGGATAAATATAATTTTTATCCTGTCTCTGAGTACGTTGTACATGAATATTACATTTTTTATAACTTTAGAGCAAGTCTTTTTCAAGTTCACGAAGAGGCATTCACTTTACTCCAGAAATGAATGCACCTCCGCATATATATAATTTTTTTCCCTCTCTCTGAGTACAGTGTACAAGATCATTATCATTTTCTTCGTGCACGTTACAATAACTTTATATAAAGCCTTCTTCAATTTCACGGAGAGGCATTCACTTTGCTCCAAAAATGAATACACCTCCGCATAAATATAAATTTTTCTCCTTCTGTCAGAGTACGCTGTAAAAGTGTGATATAATTTTTCATAGATGCCTCCATAACAGTGTAGATAAGTTCTACGTCAAGTTTACGAAAAGGCATTCATTTTTCTCCAGAAATGACCGCACCTCCGCATAAATACAGATGTTTTTTCCTCTCTAAGAGTACGGTGTTCAGGAATTATATTATCATTTTCTTCGAGGAGTTTCCTATAACTTTACAAAAAGTCTACTTCAAGTTTACGGAGAGGCATTAACTTTACTCCAGAAATGAATGCACCTTCGCATAAATATAAATTTTGTTTTTTCTCTCCGACCACGCTGTACAAGAATGATATAATTTTTTGTAGACGCCAACTGTGCCAGTTTAGAGAAGTTCTCCTTCAAGTTCACGGAGAGGCATTCAATTTACTCCAGAAATGAATGCACCTCCGCATAAATATAAAAACCTTTTCATCTCTAAGAGTACGGTGATCGGGAATGTTATAATTTTCTTCAGGTATATTCTTCATTTACCATTTTCTTCGAGGATGTTCCTACAATTTTTTGCAGATGTCTCCATAACAGTTTAGAGATGTTCTCCCTCAAGTTCACGAAGAGGCGTTAATTTTACTCCAGAAATGACTGCGCGTCCGGATAAATATAATTATTTCCCTGTCTCTGAGTGCATTGTACATGAATACTACATTTTTTCTATAACTTTAGAGCAAGTCTTTTTTAAGTTCACGGAGAGGCATTCACTTTACTCCAGAAATGAATGCACCTCCGCATAAATATATTTTCTTTACTGTCCCTGAGTGCGCTGAGCAAGAATATTTTCATTTTGTTCTTGGATGCTTCCGGTTACTTTAGAGAAGGATTTTTTCATGTCCAAGAAGTGGCATCCATTTTATTCCTGAAGAGAATGCTCCTCCGCATAAATGAGAAAATGTTTTCCTCTCTCTGAGTACGGTGTACAAGATCATTATAATTTTCTTCGTGTACATTACTATAACTTTATATAAAGCCTTCTTAAATTTCACGGAGAGGCATTCACTTTGCTCCAGAAATGAATACACCTCCGCATAAATATAAATTTTGCTCCTTCTGTCAGAGTACGCTGTAAAAGTGTGATATAATTTTTCATAGATGCCTCCATAACAGTGTAGATAAGTTCTACGTCAAGTTTACGAAAAGGCATTCATTTTTCTCCAGAAATGACCGCCCCTCCGCATAAATACAGATGTTTTTTCCTCTCTAAGAGTACGGCGTTCAGGAATTATATTATCATTTTCTTCGAGGAGTTTCCCATAACTTTACAAAAAGTCTACTTCAAGTTTACGGAGAGGCATTAACTTTACTCCAGAAATGAATGCACCTCCGCATAAGTATAAATTTTGTTTTTTCTCTCCGACTACGCTGTACTGAGATATGATATAATTTTTTGTAGATGCCAACTGTGCCAGTTTAGAGAAGTTCTCCTTCAAGTTCACGGAGAGGCATTCACTTTACTCCAGAAATGAATGCACCTCCGCATAAATATAAATTTTGTTTTTTCTCTCCGACCACGCTGTACAAGAATGATATAATTTTTTGTAGATGCCAACTGTGCCAGTTTAGAGAAGTTCTCCTTCAAGTTCACGGAGAGGCATTCACTTTACTCCAGAAATGAATGCACCTCCGCATAAATATAAAAACCTTTTCATCTCTAAGAGTACGGTGACCGGGAATGTTATAATTTTCTTCAGGTATATTCTTCTTTTACCATTTTCTTCGAGGATGTTCCTACAATTTTTTGCAGATGTCTCCATAACAGTTTAGATATGTTCTCCCTCAAGTTCACGAAGAGGCGTTAATTTTACTCCAGAAATGAGTGCGCGTTCGAATAAATATAATTATTTCCCTGTCTCTGAGTGCGTTGTACATGAATACTACATTTTTTCTATAACTTTAGAGCAAGTCTTTTTCAAGTTCACGGAGAGGCATTCACTTTACAGCAGAAATGAATGCACCTTCGCATAAATACAAAAATCTTTTCCTGTCTAAGAGCACGGTATTCGGGAATGTTATCATTTCCTCGAGGATGTTCCTTTAACTTTTTGAGAAAGTCTTTTTCAAGTTTACGGAGAGGCATTCACTTTACTCCAGAAATGAATGCTCCTCCGCATAAATATAAAAAAATGTTCTTTTCTTGGATTCCGCTGTACAAGAATATTATCATATTTGTCGGGGATGTTTTGTATAACTTTAGAACGAGTCTTTTTCAAGTTTACGGAGAGGCATCCACTTTAATCCAGAAATGAATACCTCCGCATATATATAAAAACCTTTTCCTATCTAAGAGTACGGTGATCGGGTACGTTATAATTTTCTTCAGGGATATTCTTCTTTTATCATTTTCTTCGAGGATGTTCCTATAATTTTTCGCAGATGTCTCCATAACCGTTTAAAGATGTTCTCCGTCAAGTTCATGAAGAGGCGTTCATTTTACTCGAGAAATGACTGCGCCTCCGAATAAATATAAATTTTTTCCTGTCTCTGAGTACTTTGTACATGAATATTATATTTTTTCTATAATTTAGAGCAAGTCATTTTCAAGTTTTCGGAGAGGCATTCACTTTACTCCAGAAATGAATGCACCTCCGCATAAATATATTTTTTTACTGTCCCTGAGTGCGCTGAGCAAGAATATTTTCATTTTGTTCTTGGATGCTTCCGGTTACTTTAGAGAAGGATTTTTTTCATGTCCAAGAAGTGGCATCCATTTTATTCCTGAAGAGAATGCTCCTCCGCATAAATGAGAAAATGTTTTCCTCTCTCTGAGTACGGTGTACAAGATCATTATAATTTTCTTCGTGGACATTACCATAACATTATATAAAGCCTTCTTCAATTTCACGGAGAGGCATTCACTTTGCTCCAGAAATGAATACTCCTCCGCATAAATATAAATTTTGCTCCTTCTGTCAGAGTACGCTGTAAAAGTGTGATATAATTTTTCATAGATGCCTCCATAACAGTGTAGATAAGTTCTACGTCAAGTTTACGAAAAGGCATTCATTTTTCTCCAGAAATGACCGCACCTCCGCATAAATACAGATGTTTTTTCCTCTCTAAGAGTACGGTGTTCAGGAATTATATTATCATTTTCTTCGAGGAGTTTCCTATAACTTTACAAAAAGTCTACTTCAAGTTTACGGAGAGGCATTAACTTTACTCCAGAAATGAATGCACCTTCGCATAAATATAAATTTTGTTTTTTCTCTCCGACCACGCTGTACAAGAATGATATAATTTTTTGTAGACGCCAACTGTGCCAGTTTAGAGAAGTTCTCCTTCAAGTTCACGGAGAGGCATTCAATTTACTCCAGAAATGAATGCACCTCCGCATAAATATAAAAACCTTTTCATCTCTAAGAGTACGGTGATCGGGAATGTTATAATTTTCTTCAGGTATATTCTTCATTTACCATTTTCTTCGAGGATGTTCCTACAATTTTTTGCAGATGTCTCCATAACAGTTTAGAGATGTTCTCCCTCAAGTTCACGAAGAGGCGTTAATTTTACTCCAGAAATGACTGCGCGTCCGGATAAATATAATTATTTCCCTGTCTCTGAGTGCATTGTACATGAATACTACATTTTTTCTATAACTTTAGAGCAAGTCTTTTTTAAGTTCACGGAGAGGCATTCACTTTACTCCAGAAATGAATGCACCTCCGCATAAATATATTTTCTTTACTGTCCCTGAGTGCGCTGAGCAAGAATATTTTCATTTTGTTCTTGGATGCTTCCGGTTACTTTAGAGAAGGATTTTTTCATGTCCAAGAAGTGGCATCCATTTTATTCCTGAAGAGAATGCTCCTCCGCATAAATGAGAAAATGTTTTCCTCTCTCTGAGTACGGTGTACAAGATCATTATAATTTTCTTCGTGTACATTACTATAACTTTATATAAAGCCTTCTTAAATTTCACGGAGAGGCATTCACTTTGCTCCAGAAATGAATACACCTCCGCATAAATATAAATTTTGCTCCTTCTGTCAGAGTACGCTGTAAAAGTGTGATATAATTTTTCATAGATGCCTCCATAACAGTGTAGATAAGTTCTACGTCAAGTTTACGAAAAGGCATTCATTTTTCTCCAGAAATGACCGCCCCTCCGCATAAATACAGATGTTTTTTCCTCTCTAAGAGTACGGCGTTCAGGAATTATATTATCATTTTCTTCGAGGAGTTTCCCATAACTTTACAAAAAGTCTACTTCAAGTTTACGGAGAGGCATTAACTTTACTCCAGAAATGAATGCACCTCCGCATAAGTATAAATTTTGTTTTTTCTCTCCGACTACGCTGTACTGAGATATGATATAATTTTTTGTAGATGCCAACTGTGCCAGTTTAGAGAAGTTCTCCTTCAAGTTCACGGAGAGGCATTCACTTTACTCCAGAAATGAATGCACCTCCGCATAAATATAAATTTTGTTTTTTCTCTCCGACCACGCTGTACAAGAATGATATAATTTTTTGTAGATGCCAACTGTGCCAGTTTAGAGAAGTTCTCCTTCAAGTTCACGGAGAGGCATTCACTTTACTCCAGAAATGAATGCACCTCCGCATAAATATAAAAACCTTTTCATCTCTAAGAGTACGGTGACCGGGAATGTTATAATTTTCTTCAGGTATATTCTTCTTTTACCATTTTCTTCGAGGATGTTCCTACAATTTTTTGCAGATGTCTCCATAACAGTTTAGATATGTTCTCCCTCAAGTTCACGAAGAGGCGTTAATTTTACTCCAGAAATGAGTGCGCGTTCGAATAAATATAATTATTTCCCTGTCTCTGAGTGCGTTGTACATGAATACTACATTTTTTCTATAACTTTAGAGCAAGTCTTTTTCAAGTTCACGGAGAGGCATTCACTTTACAGCAGAAATGAATGCACCTTCGCATAAATACAAAAATCTTTTCCTGTCTAAGAGCACGGTATTCGGGAATGTTATCATTTCCTCGAGGATGTTCCTTTAACTTTTTGAGAAAGTCTTTTTCAAGTTTACGGAGAGGCATTCACTTTACTCCAGAAATGAATGCTCCTCCGCATAAATATAAAAAAATGTTCTTTTCTTGGATTCCGCTGTACAAGAATATTATCATATTTGTCGGGGATGTTTTGTATAACTTTAGAACGAGTCTTTTTCAAGTTTACGGAGAGGCATCCACTTTAATCCAGAAATGAATACCTCCGCATATATATAAAAACCTTTTCCTATCTAAGAGTACGGTGATCGGGTACGTTATAATTTTCTTCAGGGATATTCTTCTTTTATCATTTTCTTCGAGGATGTTCCTATAATTTTTCGCAGATGTCTCCATAACCGTTTAAAGATGTTCTCCGTCAAGTTCATGAAGAGGCGTTCATTTTACTCGAGAAATGACTGCGCCTCCGAATAAATATAAATTTTTTCCTGTCTCTGAGTACTTTGTACATGAATATTATATTTTTTCTATAATTTAGAGCAAGTCATTTTCAAGTTTTCGGAGAGGCATTCACTTTACTCCAGAAATGAATGCACCTCCGCATAAATATATTTTTTTACTGTCCCTGAGTGCGCTGAGCAAGAATATTTTCATTTTGTTCTTGGATGCTTCCGGTTACTTTAGAGAAGGATTTTTTTCATGTCCAAGAAGTGGCATCCATTTTATTCCTGAAGAGAATGCTCCTCCGCATAAATGAGAAAATGTTTTCCTCTCTCTGAGTACGGTGTACAAGATCATTATAATTTTCTTCGTGGACATTACCATAACATTATATAAAGCCTTCTTCAATTTCACGGAGAGGCATTCACTTTGCTCCAGAAATGAATACTCCTCCGCATAAATATAAATTTTGCTCCTTCTGTCAGAGTACGCTGTAAAAGTGTGATATAATTTTTCATAGATGCCTCCATAACAGTGTAGATAAGTTCTACGTCAAGTTTACGAAAAGGCATTCATTTTTCTCCAGAAATGACCGCACCTCCGCATAAATACAGATGTTTTTTCCTCTCTAAGAGTACGGTGTTCAGGAATTATATTATCATTTTCTTCGAGGAGTTTCCCATAACTTTACAAAAAGTCTACTTCAAGTTTACGGAGAGGCTTCATCTTTACTCCAGAAATGAATGCACCTTCGCATAAATATAAATTTTGTTTTTTCTCTCCGACCACGCTGTACAAGAATGATATAATGTTTTGTAGATGCCAACTGTGCCAGTTTAGAGAAGTTCTCCTTCAAGTTCACGGAGAGGCATTCAATTTACTCCAGAAATGAATGCACCTCCGCATAAATATAAAAACCTTTTCATCTCTAAGAGTACGGTGATCGGGAATGTTATAATTTTCTTCAGGTATATTCTTCATTTACCATTTTCTTCGAGGATGTTCCTACAATTTTTTGCAGATGTCTCCATAACAGTTTAGAGATGTTCTCCCTCAAGTTCAAGAAGAGACGTTAATTTTACTCCAGAAATGAGTGCGCGTTCGGATAAATATAATTATTTCCCTGTCTCTGAGTGCGTTGTACATGAATACTACATTTTTTCTATAACTTTAGAGCAAGTCTTTTTCAAGTTCACGGAGAGGCATTCACTTTACTGCATAAATGAATGCACCTTCGCATAAATACAAAAATCTTTTCCTGTCTAAGAGCACGGTATTCGGGAATGTTATCATTTCCTCGAGGATGTTCCTTTAACTTTTTGAGAAAGTCTTTTTCAAGTTTACGGAGAGGCATTCACTTTACTCCAGAAATGAATGCTCCTCCGCATAAATATAAAAAAATGTTCTTTTCTCGGATTCCGCTGTACAAGAATATTATCATATTTGTCGGGGATGTTTTGTATAACTTTAGAACGAGTCTTTTTCAAGTTTACGGAGAGGCATCCACTTTAATCCAGAAATGAATACCTCCGCATATATATAAAAACCTTTTCCTATCTAAGAGTACGGTGATCGGGTACGTTATAATTTTCTCCAGGGATATTCTTCTTTTATCATTTTCTTCGAGGATGTTCCTATAATTTTTCGCAGATGTCTCCATAACAGTTTAAAGATGTTCTCCGTCAAGTTCATGAAGAGGCGTTCATTTTACTCGAGAAATGACTGCGCCTCCGAATAAATATAAATTTTTTCCTGTCTCTGAGTACTTTGTACATGAATATTATATTTTTTCTATAATTTAGAGCAAGTCTTTTTCAAGTTTTCGGAGAGGCATTCACTTTACTCCAGAAATGAATGCACCTCCGCATAAATATATTTTCTTTACTGTCCCTGAGTGCGCTGAGCAAGAATATTTTCATTTTGTTCTTGAATGCTTCCGGTTACTTTAGAGAAGGATTTTTTTCATGTCCAAGAAGTGGCATCCATTTTATTCCTGAAGAGAATGCTCCTCCGCATAAATGAGAAAATGTTTTCCTCTCTCTGAGTACGGTGTACAAGATCATTATAATTTTCTTCGTGAACATTACTATAACTTTATATAAAGCCTTCTTCAATTTCACGGAGAGGCATTCACTTTGCTCCAGAAATGAATACTCCTCCGCATAAATATAAATTTTGCTCCTTCTGTCAGAGTACGCTGTAAAAGTGTGATATAATTTTTCATAGATGCCTCCATAACAGTGTAGATAAGTTCTACGTCAAGTTTACGAAAAGGCATTCATTTTTCTCCAGAAATGACCGCACCTCCGCATAAATACAGATGTTTTTTCCTCTCTAAGAGTACGGTGTTCAGGAATTATATTATCATTTTCTTCGAGGAGTTTCCCATAACTTTACAAAAAGTCTACTTCAAGTTTACGGAGAGGCATTAACTTTACTCCAGAAATGAATGCACCTCCGCATAAGTATAAACTTTGTTTTTTCTCTCCGACTACGCTGTACAGGAATGATATAATTTTTTGTAGATGCCAACCGTTCCAGTTTAAAGAAGTTCTCCTTCAAGTTCACGGAGAGGCATTCACTTTACTCCAGAAATGAATGAACCTCCGCATAAATATAAAACCCTTTTCATCTCTAAGAGTACGGTGACCGGGAATGTTATAATTTTCTTCAGGTATATTCTTCTTTTACCATTTTCTTCGAGGATGTTCCTACAATTTTTTGCAGATGTCTCCATAACAGTTTAGAGATGTTCTCCCTCAAGTTCACGAAGAGGCGTTAACTTTACCCCAGAAATGACTGCGCGTCCGGATAAATATAATTTTTTCCCAGTCTCTATGTGCGTTGTACATGAATATTACATTTTTTCTATAACTTTAGAGCAAGTCTTTTTCAAGTTCACGGAGAGGCATTCACTTTACTCCAGAAATGAATGCACCTTCGCATAAATACAAAAATCTTTTCCTGTCTAAGAGCACGGTATTCGGGAATGTTATCATTTCCTCGAGGATGTTCCTTTAACTTTTTGAGAAAGTCTTTTTTAAGTTTACGGAGAGGCATTCACTTTGCTCCAGAAATGAATACACCTCCGCATAAATATAAATTTTGCTCCTTCTGTCAGAGTACGCTGTAAAAGTGTGATATAATTTTTCATAGATGCCTCCATAACAGTGTAGATAAGTTCTACGTCAAGTTTACGAAAAGGCATTCATTTTTCTCCAGAAATGACCGCACCTCCGCATAAATACAGATGTTTTTTCCTCTCTAAGAGTACGGCGTTCAGGAATTATATTATCATTTTCTTCGAGGAGTTTCCCATAACTTTACAAAAAGTCTACTTCAAGTTTACGGAGAGGCATTAACTTTACTCCAGAAATGAATGCACCTCCGCATAAGTATAAATTTTGTTTTTTCTCTCCGACTACGCTGTACTGAGATATGATATAGTTTTTTGTAGATGCCAACTGTGCCAGTTTAGAGAAGTTCTCCTTCAAGTTCACGGAGAGGCATTCACTTTACTCCAGAAATGAATGCACCTCCGCATAAATATAAATTTTGTTTTTTCTCTCCGACCACGCTGTACAAGAATGATATAATTTTTTGTAGATGCCAACTGTGCCAGTTTAGAGAAGTTCTCCTTCAAGTTCACGGTGAGGCATTCACTTTACTCCAGAAATGAATGCACCTCCGCATAAATATAAAACCCTTTTCATCTCTAAGTGTACGGTGACCGGGAATGTTATAATTTTCTTCAGGTATATTCTTCTTTTACCATTTTCTTCGAGGATGTTCCTACAATTTTTTGAAGATGTCTCCATAACAGTTTAGAGATGTTCTCCCTCAAGTTCACGAAGAGGCGTTAACTTTACCCCAGAAATGACTGCGCGTCCGGATAAATATAATTTTTTCCCTGTCTCTATGTGCGTTGTACATGAATATTACATTTTTTCTATAACTTTAGAGCAAGTCTTTTTCAAGTTCACGGAGAGGCATTCACTTTACTCCAGAAATGAATGCACCTTCGCATAAATACAAAAATCTTTTCCTGTCTAAGAGCACGGTATTCGGGAATGTTATCATTTCCTCGAGGATGTTCCTTTAACTTTTTGAGAAAGTCTTTTTCAAGTTTACGGAGAGGCATTCACTTTACTCCAGAAATGAATGCTCCTCCGCATAAATATAAAAAAATTTTCTTTTCTCGGATTCCGCTGTACAAGAATATTATCATATTTGTCGGGGATGTTTTGTATAACTTTAGAACGAGTCTTTTTTCAAGTTTACGGAGAGGCATTCACTTTGCTCCAGAAATGAATACACCTCCGCATAAATATAAATTTTGCTCCTTCTGTCAGAATACACTGTAAAAGTGTGATATAATTTTTCATAGATGCCTCCATAACAGTGTAGATAAGTTCTACGTCAAGTTTACGAAAAGGCATTTATTTTTCTCCAGAAATGACCGCACCTCCGCATAAATACAGATGTTTTCTCTTCTCTAAGAGTACGGTGTTCAGGAATAATATTATTATTTTCTTCGAGGAGTTTCCTATAACTTTACAAAAATCTTCTTCAAGTTTACGGAGAGGCATTCACTTTACTCCAGAAATGAATGCACCTTCGCATAAATATAAATTTTGTTTTTTCTCTCCGACCACGCTGTACAAGAATGATATAATTTTTTGTAGATGCCAACTGTGCCAGTTTAGAGAAGTTCTCCTTCAAGTTCACGGAGAGGCATTCAATTTACTCCAGAAATGAATGCACCTCCGCATAAATATAAAAACCTTTTCATCTCTAAGAGTACGGTGATCGGGAATGTTATAATTTTCTTCAGGTATATTCTTCATTTACCATTTTCTTCGAGGATGTTCCTACAATTTTTTGCAGATGTCTCCATAACAGTTTAGAGATGTTCTCCCTCAAGTTCACGAAGAGGCGTTAATTTTACTCCAGAAATGAGTGCGCGTTCGGATAAATATAATTATTTCCCTGTCTCTGAGTGCGTTGTACATGAATACTACATTTTTTCTATAACTTTAGAGCAAGTGTTTTTCAAGTTCACGGAGAGGCATTCACTTTACTGCAGAAATGAATGCACCTTCGCATAAATACAAAAATCTTTTCCTGTCTAAGAGCACGGTATTCGGGAATGTTATCATTTCCTCGAGGATGCTCCTTTAACTTTTTGAGAAAGTCTTTTTCAAGTTTACGGAGAGGCATTCACTTTACTCCAGAAATGAATGCTCCTCCGCATAAATATAAAAAAATCTTCTTTTCTCGGATTCCGCTGTACAAGAATATTATCATATTTGTCGGGGATGTTTTGTATAAATTTAGAACGAGTCTTTTTCAAGTTTACGGAGAGGCATCCACTTTAATCCAGAAATGAATACCTCCGCATATATATAAAAACCTTTTCCTATCTAAGAGTACGGTGATCGGGTACGTTATAATTTTCTTCAGGGATATTCTTCTTTTATCATTTTCTTCGAGGATGTTCCTATAATTTTTCGCAGATGTCTCCATAACAGTTTAAAGATGTTCTCCGTCAAGTTCATGAAGAGGCGTTCATTTTACTCGAGAAATGACTGCGCCTCCGAATAAATATAAATTTTTTCCTGTCTCTGAGTACTTTGTACATGAATATTATATTTTTTCTATAATTTAGAGCAAGACTTTTTCAAGTTTTCGGAGAGGCATTCACTTTACTCCAGAAATGAATGCACCTCCGCATAAATATATTTTCTTTACTGTCCCTGAGTGCGCTGAGCAAGAATATTTTCATTTTGTTCTTGGATGCTTCCGGTTACTTTAGAGAAGGATTTTTTTCATGTCCAAGAAGTGGCATCCATTTTATTCCTGAAGAGAATGCTCCTCCGCATAAATGAGAAAATGTTTTCCTCTCTCTGAGTACGGTGTACAAGATCATTATAATTTTCTTCGTGAACATTACTATAACTTTATATAAAGCCTTCTTCAATTTCACGGAGAGGCATTCACTTTGCTCCAGAAATGAATACTCTTCCGCATAAATATAAATTTTGCTCCTTCTGTCAGAGTACGCTGTAAAAGTGTGATATAATTTTTCATAGATGCCTCCATAACAGTGTAGATAAGTTCTACGTCAAGTTTACGAAAAGGCATTCATTTTTCTCCAGAAATGACCGCACCTCCGCATAAATACAGATGTTTTTTCCTCTCTAAGAGTACGGTGTTCAGGAATTATATTATCATTTTCTTCGAGGAGTTTCCCATAACTTTACAAAAAGTCTACTTCAAGTTTACGGAGAGGCATTCACTTTACTCCAGAAATGAATGCTCCTTCGCATAAATATAAAAAAATGTTCTTTTCTCGGATTCCGCTGTACAAGAATATTATCATATTTGTCGGGGATGTTTTGTATAACTTTAGAACGAGTCTTTTTTTAAGTTTACGGAGAGGCATCCACTTTAATCCAGAAATGAATACCTCCGCATATATATAAAAACCTTTTCCTCTCTAAGTGTACGGTGATCGGGTACGTTATAATTTTCTTCAGGGATATTCTACTTTTATCATTTTCTTCGAGGATGTTCCTATAATTTTTCGCAGATGTCTCCATAACAGTTTAAAGATGTTCTCCGTCAAGTTCATGAAGAGGCGTTCATTTTATTCGAGAAATGACTGCGCCTCCGAATAAATATAAATTTTTTCCTGTCTCTGAGTACTTTGTACATGAATATTATATTTTATTCTATAATTTAGAGCAAGTCTTTTTCAAGTTTTCGGAGAGGCATTCACTTTGCTCCAGAAATGAATACACCTCCGCATAAATATAAATTTTGCTCCTTCTGTCAGAATACACTGTAAAAGTGTGATATAATTTTTCATAGATGCCTCCATAACAGTGTAGATAAGTTCTACGTCAAGTTTACGAAAAGGCATTTATTTTTCTCCAGAAATGACCGCACCTCCGCATAAATAGAGATGTTTTTTCTACCCTAAGAGTACGGTGTTCAGGAATAATATTATTATTTTCTTCGAGGAGTTTCCTATAACTTTACAAAAATCTTCTTCAAGTTTACGGAGAGGCATTCACTTTACTCCAGAAATGAATGCACCTTCGCATAAATATAAATTTTGTTTTTTCTCTCCAACCACGCTGTACAAGAATGATATAATTTTTTGTAGATGCCAACTGTGCCAGTTTAGAGAAGTTCTCCTTCAAGTTCACGGAGAGGCATTCAATTTACTCCAGAAATGAATGCACCTCCGCATAAATATAAAAACCTTTTCATCTCTAAGAGTACGGTGATCGGGAATGTTATAATTTTCTTCAGGTATATTCTTCTTTTACCATTTTCTTCGAGGATGTTCCTACAATTTTTTGCAGATGTCTCCATAACAGTTTAGAGATGTTCTCCCTCAAGTTCACGAAGAGGCGTTAATTTTACTCCAGAAATGAGTGCGCGTCCGGATAAATATAATTATTTACCTGTCTCTGAGTGCGTTGTACATGAATACTACATTTTTTCTATAACTTTAGAGCAAGTCTTTTTCAAGTTCACGGAGAGGCATTCACTTTACTGCAGAAATGAATGCACCTTCGCATAAATACAAAAATCTTTTCCTGTCTAAGAGCAGGGTATTCGGGAATGTTATCATTTCCTCGAGGATGTTCCTTTAACTTTTTGAGAAAGTCTTTTTCAAGTTTACGGAGAGGCATTCACTTTACTCCAGAAATGAATGCTCCTCCGCATAAATATAAAAAAATGTTCTTTTCTCGGATTCCGCTGTACAAGAATATTATCATATTTGTCGGGGATGTTTTGTATAACTTTAGAACGAGTCTTTTTCAAGTTTACGGAGAGGCATCCACTTTAATCCAGAAATGAATACCTCCGCATATATATAAAAAACTTTTCCTCTCTAATAGTACGGTGATCGGGTACGTTATAATTTTCTTCAGGGATTTTCTTCTTTTATCATTTTCTTCGAGGATGTTCCTATAATTTTTCGCAGATGTCTCCATAACAGTTTAAAGATGTTCTCCGTCAAGTTCATGAAGAGGCGTTCATTTTACTCGAGAAATGAGTGCGCCTCCGAATAAATATAAATTTTTTCCTGTCTCTGAGTACTTTGTACATGAATATTATATTTTTTCTATAATTTAGAGCAAGTCTTTTTCAAGGTTTCGGAGAGGCATTCACTTTACTCCAGAAATGAATGCACCTCCGCATAAATATATTTTCTTTACTGTCCCTGAGTGCGCTGAGCAAGAATATTTTCATTTTGTTCTTGGATGCTTCCGGTTACTTTAGAGAAGGTTTTTTTCATGTCCAAGAAGTGGCATCCATTTTATTCCTGAAGAGAATGCTCCTCCGCATAAATGAGAAAATGTTTTCCTCTCTCTGAGTACGGTGTACAAGATCATTATAATTTTCTTCGTGAACATTACTATAACTTTATATAAAGCCTTCTTCAATTTCACGGAGAGGCATTCACTTTGCTCCTGAAATGAATACACCTCCGCATAAATATAAATTTTGCTCCTTCTGTCAGAGTACGCTGTAAAAATGTGATATAATTTTTCATAGATGCCTCCATAACAGTGTAGATAAGTTCTACGTCAAGTTTACGAAAAGGCATTCATTTTTCTCCAGAAATGACCGCACCTCCGCATAAATACAGATGTTTTTTCCTCTCTAAGAGTACGGTGTTCAGGAATTATATTATCATTTTCTTCGAGGATTTTCCCATAACTTTACAAAAAGTCTACTTCAAGATTACGGAGAGGCATTAACTTTACTCCAGAAATGAATGCACCTCCGCATAAGTATAAACTTTGTTTTTTATCTCCGACTACGCTGTACAGGAATGATATAATTTTTTGTAGATGCCAACCGTTCCAGTTTAAAGAAGTTCTCCTTCAAGTTCACGGAGAGGCATTCACTTTACTCCAGAAATGAATGCACCTCCGATAAATATAAAACCCTTTTCATCTCTAAGAGTACGGTGACCGGGAATGTTATAATTTTCTTCAGGTATATTCTTCTTTTACCATTTTCTTCGAGGATGTTCCTACAATTTTTTGCAGATGTCTCCATAACAGTTTAGAGATGTTCTCCCTCAAGTTCACGAAGAGGCGTTAACTTTACCCCAGAAATGACTGCGCGTCCGGATAAATATAATTTTTTCCCTGTCTCTATGTGCGTTGTACATGAATATTACATTTTTTCTATAACTTTAGAGCAAGTCTTTTTCAAGTTCACGGAGAGGCATTCACTTTACTCCAGAAATGAATGCACCTTCGCATAAATACAAAAATCTTTTCCTGTCTAAGAGCACGGTATTCGGGAATGTTATCATTTCCTCGAGGATGTTCCTTTAACTTTTTGAGAAAGTCTTTTTCAAGTTTACGGAGAGGCATTCACTTTACTCCAGAAATGAATGCTCCTCCGCATAAATATAAAAAAATGTTCTTTTCTTGGATTCCGCTGTACAAGAATATTATCATATTTGTCGGGGATGTTTTGTATAACTTTAGAACGAGTCTTTTTCAAGTTTACGGAGAGGCATCCACTTTAATCCAGAAATGAATACCTCCGCATATATATAAAAACCTTTTCCTATCTAAGAGTACGGTGATCGGGTACGTTATAATTTTCTTCAGGGATATTCTTCTTTTATCATTTTCTTCGAGGATGTTCCTATAATTTTTCGCAGATGTCTCCATAACCGTTTAAAGATGTTCTCCGTCAAGTTCATGAAGAGGCGTTCATTTTACTCGAGAAATGACTGCGCCTCCGAATAAATATAAATTTTTTCCTGTCTCTGAGTACTTTGTACATGAATATTATATTTTTTCTATAATTTAGAGCAAGTCATTTTCAAGTTTTCGGAGAGGCATTCACTTTACTCCAGAAATGAATGCACCTCCGCATAAATATATTTTCTTTACTGTCCCTGAGTGCGCTGAGCAAGAATATTTTCATTTTGTTCTTGGATGCTTCCGGTTACTTTAGAGAAGGATTTTTTTCATGTCCAAGAAGTGGCATCCATTTTATTCCTGAAGAGAATGCTCCTCCGCATAAATGAGAAAATGTTTTCCTCTCTCTGAGTACGGTGTACAAGATCATTATAATTTTCTTCGTGGACATTACCATAACATTATATAAAGCCTTCTTCAATTTCACGGAGAGGCATTCACTTTGCTCCAGAAATGAATACTCCTCCGCATAAATATAAATTTTGCTCCTTCTGTCAGAGTACGCTGTAAAAGTGTGATATAATTTTTCATAGATGCCTCCATAACAGTGTAGATAAGTTCTACGTCAAGTTTACGAAAAGGCATTCATTTTTCTCCAGAAATGACCGCACCTCCGCATAAATACAGATGTTTTTTCCTCTCTAAGAGTACGGTGTTCAGGAATTATATTATCATTTTCTTCGAGGAGTTTCCCATAACTTTACAAAAAGTCTACTTCAAGTTTACGGAGAGGCTTCATCTTTACTCCAGAAATGAATGCACCTTCGCATAAATATAAATTTTGTTTTTTCTCTCCGACCACGCTGTACAAGAATGATATAATTTTTTGTAGATGCCAACTGTGCCAGTTTAGAGAAGTTCTCCTTCAAGTTCACGGAGAGGCATTCAATTTACTCCAGAAATGAATGCACCTCCGCATAAATATAAAAACCTTTTCATCTCTAAGAGTACGGTGATCGGGAATGTTATAATTTTCTTCAGGTATATTCTTCATTTACCATTTTCTTCGAGGATGTTCCTACAATTTTTTGCAGATGTCTCCATAACAGTTTAGAGATGTTCTCCCTCAAGTTCAAGAAGAGACGTTAATTTTACTCCAGAAATGAGTGCGCGTTCGGATAAATATAATTATTTCCCTGTCTCTGAGTGCGTTGTACATGAATACTACATTTTTTCTATAACTTTAGAGCAAGTCTTTTTCAAGTTCACGGAGAGGCATTCACTTTACTGCATAAATGAATGCACCTTCGCATAAATACAAAAATCTTTTCCTGTCTAAGAGCACGGTATTCGGGAATGTTATCATTTCCTCGAGGATGTTCCTTTAACTTTTTGAGAAAGTCTTTTTCAAGTTTACGGAGAGGCATTCACTTTACTCCAGAAATGAATGCTCCTCCGCATAAATATAAAAAAATGTTCTTTTCTCGGATTCCGCTGTACAAGAATATTATCATATTTGTCGGGGATGTTTTGTATAACTTTAGAACGAGTCTTTTTCAAGTTTACGGAGAGGCATCCACTTTAATCCAGAAATGAATACCTCCGCATATATATAAAAACCTTTTCCTATCTAAGAGTACGGTGATCGGGTACGTTATAATTTTCTCCAGGGATATTCTTCTTTTATCATTTTCTTCGAGGATGTTCCTATAATTTTTCGCAGATGTCTCCATAACAGTTTAAAGATGTTCTCCGTCAAGTTCATGAAGAGGCGTTCATTTTACTCGAGAAATGACTGCGCCTCCGAATAAATATAAATTTTTTCCTGTCTCTGAGTACTTTGTACATGAATATTATATTTTTTCTATAATTTAGAGCAAGTCTTTTTCAAGTTTTCGGAGAGGCATTCACTTTACTCCAGAAATGAATGCACCTCCGCATAAATATATTTTCTTTACTGTCCCTGAGTGCGCTGAGCAAGAATATTTTCATTTTGTTCTTGAATGCTTCCGGTTACTTTAGAGAAGGATTTTTTTCATGTCCAAGAAGTGGCATCCATTTTATTCCTGAAGAGAATGCTCCTCCGCATAAATGAGAAAATGTTTTCCTCTCTCTGAGTACGGTGTACAAGATCATTATAATTTTCTTCGTGAACATTACTATAACTTTATATAAAGCCTTCTTCAATTTCACGGAGAGGCATTCACTTTGCTCCAGAAATGAATACTCCTCCGCATAAATATAAATTTTGCTCCTTCTGTCAGAGTACGCTGTAAAAGTGTGATATAATTTTTCATAGATGCCTCCATAACAGTGTAGATAAGTTCTACGTCAAGTTTACGAAAAGGCATTCATTTTTCTCCAGAAATGACCGCACCTCCGCATAAATACAGATGTTTTTTCCTCTCTAAGAGTACGGTGTTCAGGAATTATATTATCATTTTCTTCGAGGAGTTTCCCATAACTTTACAAAAAGTCTACTTCAAGTTTACGGAGAGGCATTAACTTTACTCCAGAAATGAATGCACCTCCGCATAAGTATAAACTTTGTTTTTTCTCTCCGACTACGCTGTACAGGAATGATATAATTTTTTGTAGATGCCAACCGTTCCAGTTTAAAGAAGTTCTCCTTCAAGTTCACGGAGAGGCATTCACTTTACTCCAGAAATGAATGAACCTCCGCATAAATATAAAACCCTTTTCATCTCTAAGAGTACGGTGACCGGGAATGTTATAATTTTCTTCAGGTATATTCTTCTTTTACCATTTTCTTCGAGGATGTTCCTACAATTTTTTGCAGATGTCTCCATAACAGTTTAGAGATGTTCTCCCTCAAGTTCACGAAGAGGCGTTAACTTTACCCCAGAAATGACTGCGCGTCCGGATAAATATAATTTTTTCCCAGTCTCTATGTGCGTTGTACATGAATATTACATTTTTTCTATAACTTTAGAGCAAGTCTTTTTCAAGTTCACGGAGAGGCATTCACTTTACTCCAGAAATGAATGCACCTTCGCATAAATACAAAAATCTTTTCCTGTCTAAGAGCACGGTATTCGGGAATGTTATCATTTCCTCGAGGATGTTCCTTTAACTTTTTGAGAAAGTCTTTTTTAAGTTTACGGAGAGGCATTCACTTTGCTCCAGAAATGAATACACCTCCGCATAAATATAAATTTTGCTCCTTCTGTCAGAGTACGCTGTAAAAGTGTGATATAATTTTTCATAGATGCCTCCATAACAGTGTAGATAAGTTCTACGTCAAGTTTACGAAAAGGCATTCATTTTTCTCCAGAAATGACCGCACCTCCGCATAAATACAGATGTTTTTTCCTCTCTAAGAGTACGGCGTTCAGGAATTATATTATCATTTTCTTCGAGGAGTTTCCCATAACTTTACAAAAAGTCTACTTCAAGTTTACGGAGAGGCATTAACTTTACTCCAGAAATGAATGCACCTCCGCATAAGTATAAATTTTGTTTTTTCTCTCCGACTACGCTGTACTGAGATATGATATAGTTTTTTGTAGATGCCAACTGTGCCAGTTTAGAGAAGTTCTCCTTCAAGTTCACGGAGAGGCATTCACTTTACTCCAGAAATGAATGCACCTCCGCATAAATATAAATTTTGTTTTTTCTCTCCGACCACGCTGTACAAGAATGATATAATTTTTTGTAGATGCCAACTGTGCCAGTTTAGAGAAGTTCTCCTTCAAGTTCACGGTGAGGCATTCACTTTACTCCAGAAATGAATGCACCTCCGCATAAATATAAAACCCTTTTCATCTCTAAGTGTACGGTGACCGGGAATGTTATAATTTTCTTCAGGTATATTCTTCTTTTACCATTTTCTTCGAGGATGTTCCTACAATTTTTTGAAGATGTCTCCATAACAGTTTAGAGATGTTCTCCCTCAAGTTCACGAAGAGGCGTTAACTTTACCCCAGAAATGACTGCGCGTCCGGATAAATATAATTTTTTCCCTGTCTCTATGTGCGTTGTACATGAATATTACATTTTTTCTATAACTTTAGAGCAAGTCTTTTTCAAGTTCACGGAGAGGCATTCACTTTACTCCAGAAATGAATGCACCTTCGCATAAATACAAAAATCTTTTCCTGTCTAAGAGCACGGTATTCGGGAATGTTATCATTTCCTCGAGGATGTTCCTTTAACTTTTTGAGAAAGTCTTTTTCAAGTTTACGGAGAGGCATTCACTTTACTCCAGAAATGAATGCTCCTCCGCATAAATATAAAAAAATGTTCTTTTCTCGGATTCCGCTGTACAAGAATATTATCATATTTGTCGGGGATGTTTTGTATAACTTTAGAACGAGTCTTTTTTCAAGTTTACGGAGAGGCATTCACTTTGCTCCAGAAATGAATACACCTCCGCATAAATATAAATTTTGCTCCTTCTGTCAGAATACACTGTAAAAGTGTGATATAATTTTTCATAGATGCCTCCATAACAGTGTAGATAAGTTCTACGTCAAGTTTACGAAAAGGCATTTATTTTTCTCCAGAAATGACCGCACCTCCGCATAAATACAGATGTTTTCTCTTCTCTAAGAGTACGGTGTTCAGGAATAATATTATTATTTTCTTCGAGGAGTTTCCTATAACTTTACAAAAATCTTCTTCAAGTTTACGGAGAGGCATTCACTTTACTCCAGAAATGAATGCACCTTCGCATAAATATAAATTTTGTTTTTTCTCTCCGACCACGCTGTACAAGAATGATATAATTTTTTGTAGATGCCAACTGTGCCAGTTTAGAGAAGTTCTCCTTCAAGTTCACGGAGAGGCATTCAATTTACTCCAGAAATGAATGCACCTCCGCATAAATATAAAAACCTTTTCATCTCTAAGAGTACGGTGATCGGGAATGTTATAATTTTCTTCAGGTATATTCTTCATTTACCATTTTCTTCGAGGATGTTCCTACAATTTTTTGCAGATGTCTCCATAACAGTTTAGAGATGTTCTCCCTCAAGTTCACGAAGAGGCGTTAATTTTACTCCAGAAATGAGTGCGCGTTCGGATAAATATAATTATTTCCCTGTCTCTGAGTGCGTTGTACATGAATACTACATTTTTTCTATAACTTTAGAGCAAGTGTTTTTCAAGTTCACGGAGAGGCATTCACTTTACTGCAGAAATGAATGCACCTTCGCATAAATACAAAAATCTTTTCCTGTCTAAGAGCACGGTATTCGGGAATGTTATCATTTCCTCGAGGATGCTCCTTTAACTTTTTGAGAAAGTCTTTTTCAAGTTTACGGAGAGGCATTCACTTTACTCCAGAAATGAATGCTCCTCCGCATAAATATAAAAAAATCTTCTTTTCTCGGATTCCGCTGTACAAGAATATTATCATATTTGTCGGGGATGTTTTGTATAAATTTAGAACGAGTCTTTTTCAAGTTTACGGAGAGGCATCCACTTTAATCCAGAAATGAATACCTCCGCATATATATAAAAACCTTTTCCTATCTAAGAGTACGGTGATCGGGTACGTTATAATTTTCTTCAGGGATATTCTTCTTTTATCATTTTCTTCGAGGATGTTCCTATAATTTTTCGCAGATGTCTCCATAACAGTTTAAAGATGTTCTCCGTCAAGTTCATGAAGAGGCGTTCATTTTACTCGAGAAATGACTGCGCCTCCGAATAAATATAAATTTTTTCCTGTCTCTGAGTACTTTGTACATGAATATTATATTTTTTCTATAATTTAGAGCAAGACTTTTTCAAGTTTTCGGAGAGGCATTCACTTTACTCCAGAAATGAATGCACCTCCGCATAAATATATTTTCTTTACTGTCCCTGAGTGCGCTGAGCAAGAATATTTTCATTTTGTTCTTGGATGCTTCCGGTTACTTTAGAGAAGGATTTTTTTCATGTCCAAGAAGTGGCATCCATTTTATTCCTGAAGAGAATGCTCCTCCGCATAAATGAGAAAATGTTTTCCTCTCTCTGAGTACGGTGTACAAGATCATTATAATTTTCTTCGTGAACATTACTATAACTTTATATAAAGCCTTCTTCAATTTCACGGAGAGGCATTCACTTTGCTCCAGAAATGAATACTCTTCCGCATAAATATAAATTTTGCTCCTTCTGTCAGAGTACGCTGTAAAAGTGTGATATAATTTTTCATAGATGCCTCCATAACAGTGTAGATAAGTTCTACGTCAAGTTTACGAAAAGGCATTCATTTTTCTCCAGAAATGACCGCACCTCCGCATAAATACAGATGTTTTTTCCTCTCTAAGAGTACGGTGTTCAGGAATTATATTATCATTTTCTTCGAGGAGTTTCCCATAACTTTACAAAAAGTCTACTTCAAGTTTACGGAGAGGCATTCACTTTACTCCAGAAATGAATGCTCCTTCGCATAAATATAAAAAAATGTTCTTTTCTCGGATTCCGCTGTACAAGAATATTATCATATTTGTCGGGGATGTTTTGTATAACTTTAGAACGAGTCTTTTTTTAAGTTTACGGAGAGGCATCCACTTTAATCCAGAAATGAATACCTCCGCATATATATAAAAACCTTTTCCTCTCTAAGTGTACGGTGATCGGGTACGTTATAATTTTCTTCAGGGATATTCTACTTTTATCATTTTCTTCGAGGATGTTCCTATAATTTTTCGCAGATGTCTCCATAACAGTTTAAAGATGTTCTCCGTCAAGTTCATGAAGAGGCGTTCATTTTATTCGAGAAATGACTGCGCCTCCGAATAAATATAAATTTTTTCCTGTCTCTGAGTACTTTGTACATGAATATTATATTTTATTCTATAATTTAGAGCAAGTCTTTTTCAAGTTTTCGGAGAGGCATTCACTTTGCTCCAGAAATGAATACACCTCCGCATAAATATAAATTTTGCTCCTTCTGTCAGAATACACTGTAAAAGTGTGATATAATTTTTCATAGATGCCTCCATAACAGTGTAGATAAGTTCTACGTCAAGTTTACGAAAAGGCATTTATTTTTCTCCAGAAATGACCGCACCTCCGCATAAATAGAGATGTTTTTTCTACCCTAAGAGTACGGTGTTCAGGAATAATATTATTATTTTCTTCGAGGAGTTTCCTATAACTTTACAAAAATCTTCTTCAAGTTTACGGAGAGGCATTCACTTTACTCCAGAAATGAATGCACCTTCGCATAAATATAAATTTTGTTTTTTCTCTCCAACCACGCTGTACAAGAATGATATAATTTTTTGTAGATGCCAACTGTGCCAGTTTAGAGAAGTTCTCCTTCAAGTTCACGGAGAGGCATTCAATTTACTCCAGAAATGAATGCACCTCCGCATAAATATAAAAACCTTTTCATCTCTAAGAGTACGGTGATCGGGAATGTTATAATTTTCTTCAGGTATATTCTTCTTTTACCATTTTCTTCGAGGATGTTCCTACAATTTTTTGCAGATGTCTCCATAACAGTTTAGAGATGTTCTCCCTCAAGTTCACGAAGAGGCGTTAATTTTACTCCAGAAATGAGTGCGCGTCCGGATAAATATAATTATTTACCTGTCTCTGAGTGCGTTGTACATGAATACTACATTTTTTCTATAACTTTAGAGCAAGTCTTTTTCAAGTTCACGGAGAGGCATTCACTTTACTGCAGAAATGAATGCACCTTCGCATAAATACAAAAATCTTTTCCTGTCTAAGAGCAGGGTATTCGGGAATGTTATCATTTCCTCGAGGATGTTCCTTTAACTTTTTGAGAAAGTCTTTTTCAAGTTTACGGAGAGGCATTCACTTTACTCCAGAAATGAATGCTCCTCCGCATAAATATAAAAAAATGTTCTTTTCTCGGATTCCGCTGTACAAGAATATTATCATATTTGTCGGGGATGTTTTGTATAACTTTAGAACGAGTCTTTTTCAAGTTTACGGAGAGGCATCCACTTTAATCCAGAAATGAATACCTCCGCATATATATAAAAAAATTTTCCTCTCTAATAGTACGGTGATCGGGTACGTTATAATTTTCTTCAGGGATTTTCTTCTTTTATCATTTTCTTCGAGGATGTTCCTATAATTTTTCGCAGATGTCTCCATAACAGTTTAAAGATGTTCTCCGTCAAGTTCATGAAGAGGCGTTCATTTTACTCGAGAAATGAGTGCGCCTCCGAATAAATATAAATTTTTTCCTGTCTCTGAGTACTTTGTACATGAATATTATATTTTTTCTATAATTTAGAGCAAGTCTTTTTCAAGGTTTCGGAGAGGCATTCACTTTACTCCAGAAATGAATGCACCTCCGCATAAATATATTTTCTTTACTGTCCCTGAGTGCGCTGAGCAAGAATATTTTCATTTTGTTCTTGGATGCTTCCGGTTACTTTAGAGAAGGTTTTTTTCATGTCCAAGAAGTGGCATCCATTTTATTCCTGAAGAGAATGCTCCTCCGCATAAATGAGAAAATGTTTTCCTCTCTCTGAGTACGGTGTACAAGATCATTATAATTTTCTTCGTGAACATTACTATAACTTTATATAAAGCCTTCTTCAATTTCACGGAGAGGCATTCACTTTGCTCCTGAAATGAATACACCTCCGCATAAATATAAATTTTGCTCCTTCTGTCAGAGTACGCTGTAAAAATGTGATATAATTTTTCATAGATGCCTCCATAACAGTGTAGATAAGTTCTACGTCAAGTTTACGAAAAGGCATTCATTTTTCTCCAGAAATGACCGCACCTCCGCATAAATACAGATGTTTTTTCCTCTCTAAGAGTACGGTGTTCAGGAATTATATTATCATTTTCTTCGAGGATTTTCCCATAACTTTACAAAAAGTCTACTTCAAGATTACGGAGAGGCATTAACTTTACTCCAGAAATGAATGCACCTCCGCATAAGTATAAACTTTGTTTTTTATCTCCGACTACGCTGTACAGGAATGATATAATTTTTTGTAGATGCCAACCGTTCCAGTTTAAAGAAGTTCTCCTTCAAGTTCACGGAGAGGCATTCACTTTACTCCAGAAATGAATGCACCTCCGATAAATATAAAACCCTTTTCATCTCTAAGAGTACGGTGACCGGGAATGTTATAATTTTCTTCAGGTATATTCTTCTTTTACCATTTTCTTCGAGGATGTTCCTACAATTTTTTGCAGATGTCTCCATAACAGTTTAGAGATGTTCTCCCTCAAGTTCACGAAGAGGCGTTAACTTTACCCCAGAAATGACTGCGCGTCCGGATAAATATAATTTTTTCCCTGTCTCTATGTGCGTTGTACATGAATATTACATTTTTTCTATAACTTTAGAGCAAGTCTTTTTCAAGTTCACGGAGAGGCATTCACTTTACTCCAGAAATGAATGCACCTTCGCATAAATACAAAAATCTTTTCCTGTCTAAGAGCACGGTATTCGGGAATGTTATCATTTCCTCGAGGATGTTCCTTTAACTTTTTGAGAAAGTCTTTTTCAAGTTTACGGAGAGGCATTCACTTTACTCCAGAAATGAATGCTCCTCCGCATAAATATAAAAAAAATGTTCTTTTCTCGGATTCCGCTGTACAAGAATATTATCATATTTGTCGGGGATGTTTTGTATAACTTTAGAACGAGTCTTTTTTCAAGTTTACGGAGAGGCATCCACTTTAATCCAGAAATGAATACTTCCGCATATATATAAAAACCTTTTCCTCTCTAAGAGTACGATGATCGGGTACGTTATAATTTTCTTCAGGGATATTCTTCTTTTATCCTTTTCTTCGAGGATGTTCCTATAATTTTTCGCAGATGTCTCCATAACAGTTTAAAGATGTTCTCCGTCAAGTTCATGAAGAGGCGTTCATTTTACTCGAGAAATGACTGCGCCTCCGAATAAATATAAATTTTTTCCTGTCTCTGAGTACGTTGTACATGAATATTATATTTTTTTCTATAATTTAGAGCAAGTCTTTTTCAAGTTTTCGGAGAGGCATTCACTTTACTCCAGAAATGAATGCACCTGCGCATAAATATATTTTGTTTACTGTTCCTGAGTGCGCTGAGCAAGAATATTTTCATTTTGTTCTTGGATGCTTTCGGTTACTTTAGAGAAGGAATTTTTCATGTCCAAGAAGTGGCATCCATTTTATTCCTGAAGAGAATGCTCCTCCGCATAAATGAGAAAATGTTTTCCTCTCTCTGAGTACGGTGTACATGATCATTATAATTTTCTTCGTGTACATTACTATAACTTTATATAAAGCCTTCTTCAATTTCACGGAGAGGCATTCACTTTGCTCCAGAAATGAATACACCTCCGCATAAATATAAATTTTGCTCCTGCTGTCAGAATACGCTGTAAAAGTGTGATATAATTTTTCATAGATGCCTCCATAACAGTGTAGATAAGTTCTACGTCAAGTTTACGAAAAGGCATTTATTTTTCTCCAGAAATGACCGCACCTCCGCATAAATACAGATGTTTTTTCTTCTCTAAGAGTACGGTGTTCAGGAATAATATTATTATTTTCTTCGAGGAGATTCCTATAACTTTACAAAAAGTCTACTTCAAGTTTACGGAGAGGCATTAACTTTACTCCAGAAATGAATGCACCTCCGCATAAGTATAAATTTTGTTTTTTCTCTCCGACTACGCTGTACTGAGATATGATATAATTTTTTGTAGATGCCAACTGTGCCAGTTTAGAGAAGTTCTCCTTCAAGTTCACGGAGAGGCATTCACTTTACTCCAGAAATGAATGCACCTCCGCATAAATATAAATTTTGTTTTTGCTCTCCGACCACGCTGTACAAGAATGATATAATTTTTTGTAGATGCCAACTGTGCCAGTTTAGAGAAGTTCTCCTTCAAGTTCACGGAGAGGCATTCACTTTACTCCAGAAATGAATGCACCTCCGCATAAATATAAAACCCTTTTCATCTCTAAGAGTACGGTGACCGGGAATGTTATAATTTTCTTCAGGTATATTCTTCTTTTACCATTTTCTTCGAGGATGTTCCTACAATTTTTTGCAGATGTCTCCATAACAGTTTAGAGATGTTCTCCCTCAAGTTCACGAAGAGGCGTTAACTTTACCCCAGAAATGACTGCGCGTCCGGATAAATATAATTTTTTCCCTGTCTCTATGTGCGTTGTACATAAATATTACATTTTTTCTATAACTTTAGAGCAAGTCTTTTTCAAGTTCACGGAGAGGCATTCACTTTACTCCAGAAATAAATGCACCTTCGCATAAATACAAAAATCTTTTCCTGTCTAAGAGCACGGTATTCGGGAATGTTATCATTTCCTCGAGGATGTTCCTTTAACTTTTTGAGAAAGTCTTTTTCAAGTTTACGGAGAGGCATTCACTTTACTCCAGAAATGAATGCTCCTCCGCATAAATATAAAAAAAATGTTCTTTTCTCGGATTCCGCTGTACAAGAATATTATCATATTTGTCGGGGATGTTTTGTATAACTTTAGAACGAGTCTTTTTTCAAGTTTACGGAGAGGCATCCACTTTAATCCAGAAATGAATACTTCCGCATATATATAAAAACCTTTTCCTCTCTAAGAGTACGATGATCGGGTACGTTATAATTTTCTTCAGGGATATTCTTCTTTTATCCTTTTCTTCGAGGATGTTCCTATAATTTTTCGCAGATGTCTCCATAACAGTTTAAAGATGTTCTCCGTCAAGTTCATGAAGAGGCGTTCATTTTACTCGAGAAATGACTGCGCCTCCGAATAAATATAAATTTTTTCCTGTCTCTGAGTACGTTGTACATGAATATTATATTTTTTTCTATAATTTAGAGCAAGTCTTTTTCAAGTTTTCGGAGAGGCATTCACTTTACTCCAGAAATGAATGCACCTGCGCATAAATATATTTTCTTTACTGTTCCTGAGTGCGCTGAGCAAGAATATTTTCATTTTGTTCTTGGATGCTTTCGGTTACTTTAGAGAAGGAATTTTTCATGTCCAAGAAGTGGCATCCATTTTATTCCTGAAGAGAATGCTCCTCCGCATAAATGAGAAAATGTTTTCCTCTCTCTGAGTACGGTGTACATGATCATTATAATTTTCTTCGTGTACATTACTATAACTTTATATAAAGTCTTCTTCAATTTCACGGAGAGGCATTCACTTTGCTCCAGAAATGAATACACCTCCGCATAAATATAAATTTTGCTCCTGCTGTCAGAATACGCTGTAAAAGTGTGATATAATTTTTCATAGATGCCTCCATAACAGTGTAGATAAGTTCTACGTCAAGTTTACGAAAAGGCATTTATTTTTCTCCAGAAATGACCGCACCTCCGCATAAATACAGATGTTTTTTCTTCTCTAAGAGTACGGTGTTCAGGAATAATATTATTATTTTCTTCGAGGAGTTTCCTATAACTTTACAAAAAGTCTACTTCAAGTTTACGGAGAGGCATTAACTTTACTCCAGAAATGAATGCACCTCCGCATAAGTATAAATTTTGTTTTTTCTCTCCGACTACGCTGTACTGGGATATGATATAATTTTTTGTAGATGCCAACTGTGCCAGTTTAGAGAAGTTCTCCTTCAAGTTCACGGAGAGGCATTCACTTTACTCCAGAAATGAATGCACCTCCGCATAAATATAAATTTTGTTTTTGCTCTCCGACCACGCTGTACAAGAATGATATAATTTTTTGTAGATGCCAACTGTGCCAGTTTAGAGAAGTTCTCCTTCAAGTTCACGGAGAGGCATTCACTTTACTCCAGAAATGAATGCACCTCCGCATAAATATAAAACCCTTTTCATCTCTAAGAGTACGGTGACCGGGAATGTTATAATTTTCTTCAGGTATATTCTTCTTTTACCATTTTCTTCGAGGATGTTCCTACAATTTTTTGCAGATGTCTCCATAACAGTTTAGAGATGTTCTCCCTCAAGTTCACGAAGAGGCGTTAACTTTACCCCAGAAATGACTGCGCGTCCGGATAAATATAATTTTTTCCCTGTCTCTATGTGCGTTGTACATGAATATTACATTTTTTCTATAACTTTAGAGCAAGTCTTTTTCAAGTTCATGGAGAGGCATTCACTTTACTCCAGAAATGAATGCACCTTCGCATAAATACAAAAATCTTTTCCTGTCTAAGAGCACGGTATTCGGGAATGTTATCATTTCCTCGAGGATGTTCCTTTAACTTTTTGAGAAACTGTTTTTCAAGTTTACGGAGAGGCATTCACTTTACTCCAGAAATGAATGCTCCTCCGCATAAATATAAAAAAATGTTCTTTTCTCGGATTCCGCTGTACAAGAATATTATCATATTTGTCGGGGATGTTTTGTATAACTTTAGAACGAGTCTTTTTTCAAGTTTACGGAGAGGCATCCACTTTAATCCAGAAAAGAATACCTCCGCATATATATAAAAACCTTTTCCTCTCTAAGAGTACGATGATCGGGTACGTTATAATTTTCTTCAGGGATATTCTTCTTTTATCATTTTCTTCGAGGATGTTCCTATAATTTTTCGCAGATGTCTCCATAACAGTTTAAAGATGTTCTCCGTCAAGTTCATGAAGAGGCGTTCATTTTACTCGAGAAATGACTGCACCTCCGAATAAATATAAATTTTTTCCTGTCTCTGAGTACTTTGTACATGAATATTATATTTTTTTCTATAATTTAGAGCAAGTCTTTTTCAAGTTTTCGGAGAGGCATTCACTTTACTCCAGAAATGAATGCACCTGCGCATAAATATATTTTCTTTACTGTCCCTGAGTGCGCTGAGCAAGAATATTTTCATTTTGTTCTTGGATGCTTCCGGTTACTTTAGAGAAGGAATTTTTCATGTCCAAGAAGTGGCATCCATTTTATTCCTCAAGAGAATGCTCCTCCGCATAAATGAGAAAATGTTTTCCTCTCTCTGAGTACGGTGTACATGATCATTATAATTTTCTTCGTGTACATTATTATAACTTTATATAAAGCCTTCTTCAATTTCACGGAGAGGCATTCACTTTGCTCCAGAAATGAATACACCTCCGCATAAATATAAATTTTGCTCCTTCTGTCAGAATACGCTGTAAAAGTGTGATATAATTTTTCATAGATGCCTCCATAACAGTGTAGATAAGTTCTACGTCAAGTTTACGAAAAGGCATTTATTTTTCTCCAGAAATGACCGCACCTCCGCATAAATACAGATGTTTTTTCTTCTCTAAGAGTACGGCGTTCAGGAATAATATTATTATTTTCTTCGAGGAGTTTCCTATAACTTTACAAAAATCTTCTTCAAGTTTACGGAGAGGCATTCACTTTACTCCAGAAATGATGACACCTTCGCATAAATATAAATTTTGTTTTTCTCTCCGACCACGCTGTACAAGAATGATATAATTTTTTGTAGATGCCAACTGTGCCAGTTTAGAGAAGTTCTCCTTCAAGTTCACGGAGAGGCATTCACTTTACTCCAGAAATGAATGCACCTCCGCATAAATATAAAAACCTTTTCATCTCTAAGAGTACGGTGATCGGGAATGTTATAATTTTCTTCAGGTATATTCTTCTTTTACCATTTTCTTCGAGGATGTTCCTACAATTTTTTGCAGATGTCTCCATAACAGTTTAGAGATGTTCTCCCTCAAGTTCACGAAGAGGCGTTAACTTTACCCGAAAAATGACTGCGCGTCCGGATAAATATATTTTTTCCCCTGTCTCTATGTGCGTTGTACATGAATATTACATTTTTTCTATAACTTTAGAGCAAGTCTTTTTCAAGTTCACGGAGAGGCATTCACTTTACTCCAGAAATGAATGCACCGTCGCATAAATACAAAAATCTTTTCCTGTTTAAGAGCACGGTATTCGGGAATGTTATCATTTCCTCGAGGATGTTCCTTTAACTTTTGGAGAAAGTCTTTTTCAAGTTTACGGAGAGGCATTCACTTTACTCCAGAAATGAATGCTCCTTCGCATAAATATAAAATAATGTTCTTTTCTCGGATTCCGCTGTACAAGAATATTATCATATTTGTCGGGGATGTTTTGTATAACTTTAGAACGAGTCTTTTTTTAAGTTTACGGAGAGGCATCCACTTTAATCCAGAAATGAATACCTCCGCATATATATAAAAACCTTTTCCTCTCTAAGTGTACGGTGATCGGGTACGTTATAATTTTCTTCAGGGATATTCTACTTTTATCATTTTCTTCGAGGATGTTCCTATAATTTTTCGCAGATGTCTCCATAACAGTTTAAAGATGTTCTCCGTCAAGTTCATGAAGAGGCGTTCATTTTATTCGAGAAATGACTGCGCCTCCGAATAAATATAATTTTTTTCCTGTCTCTGAGTACTTTGTACATGAATATTATATTTTTTTCTATAATTT
This sequence comes from Maratus speciosus, assembly GCA_963932465.1. NCBI lineage: Eukaryota > Metazoa > Arthropoda > Arachnida > Araneae > Salticidae > Maratus > Maratus speciosus. The sequence continues at coordinate 137,866,030 of OZ010798.1, forward strand.
AGAGCAAGTCTTTTTCAAGTTTTCGGAGAGGCATTCACTTTGCTCCAGAAATGAATACACCTCCGCATAAATATAAATTTTGCTCCTTCTGTCAGAATACACTGTAAAAGTGTGATATAATTTTTCATAGATGCCTCCATAACAGTGTAGATAAGTTCTACGTCAAGTTTGCGAAAAGGCATTTATTTTTCTCCAGAAATGACCGCACCTCCGCATAAATACAGATGTTTTTTCTTCTCTAAGAGTACGGTGTTCAGGAATAATATTATTATTTTCTTCGAGGAGTTTCCTATAACTTTACAAAAATCTTCTTCAAGTTTACGGAGAGGCATTCACTTTACTCCAGAAATGAATGCACCTTCGCATAAATATAAATTTTGTTTTTTCTCTCCAACCACGCTGTACAAGAATGATATAATTTTTTGTAGATGCCAACTGTGCCAGTTTAGAGAAGTTCTCCTTCAAGTTCACGGAGAGGCATTCAATTTACTCCAGAAATGAATGCACCTCCGCATAAATATAAAAACCTTTTCATCTCTAAGAGTACGGTGATCGGGAATGTTATAATTTTCTTCAGGTATATTCTTCTTTTACCATTTTCTTCGAGGATGTTCCTACAATTTTTTGCAGATGTCTCCATAACAGTTTAGAGATGTTCTCCCTCAAGTTCACGAAGAGGCGTTGAAGAGGCGTTAATTTTACTCCAGAAATGAGTGCGCGTCCGGATAAATATAATTATTTACCTGTCTCTGAGTGCGTTGTACATGAATACTACATTTTTTCTATAACTTTAGAGCAAGTCTTTTTCAAGTTCACGGAGAGGCATTCACTTTACTGCAGAAATGAATGCACCTTCGCATAAATACAAAAATCTTTTCCTGTCTAAGAGCACGGTATTCGGGAATGTTATCATTTCCTCGAGGATGTTCCTTTAACTTTTTGAGAAAGTCTTTTTCAAGTTTACGGAGAGGCATTCACTTTACTCCAGAAATGAATGCTCCTCCGCATAAATATAAAAAAATGTTCTTTTCTCGGATTCCGCTGTACAAGAATATTATCATATTTGTCGGGGATGTTTTGTATAACTTTAGAACGAGTCTTTTTCAAGTTTACGGAGAGGCATCCACTTTAATCCAGAAATGAATACCTCCGCATATATATAAAAACCTTTTCCTCTCTAATAGTACGGTGATCGGGTACGTTATAATTTTCTTCAGGGATATTCTTCTTTTATCATTTTCTTCGAGGATGTTCCTATAATTTTTCGCAGATGTCTCCATAACAGTTTAAAGATGTTCTCCGTCAAGTTCATGAAGAGGCGTTCATTTTACTCGAGAAATGACTGCGCCTCCGAATAAATATAAATTTTTTCCTGTCTCTGAGTACTTTGTACATGAATATTATATTTTTTCTATAATTTAGAGCAAGTCTTTTTCAAGGTTTCGGAGAGGCATTCACTTTACTCCAGAAATGAATGCACCTCCGCATAAATATATTTTCTTTACTGTCCCTGAGTGCGCTGAGCAAGAATATTTTCATTTTGTTCTTGGATGCTTCCGGTTACTTTAGAGAAGGTTTTTTTCATGTCCAAGAAGTGGCATCCATTTTATTCCTGAAGAGAATGCTCCTCCGCATAAATGAGAAAATGTTTTCCTCTCTCTGAGTACGGTGTACAAGATCATTATAATTTTCTTCGTGAACATTACTATAACTTTATATAAAGCCTTCTTCAATTTCACGGAGAGGCATTCACTTTGCTCCAGAAATGAATACAGCTCCGCATAAATATAAATTTTGCTCCATCTGTCAGAGTACGCTGTAAAAGTGTGATATAATTTTTCATAGATGCCTCCATAACAGTGTAGATAAGTTCTACGTCAAGTTTACGAAAAGGCATTCATTTTTCTCCAGAAATGACCGCACCTCCGCATAAATACAGATGTTTTTTCCTCTCTAAGAGTACGGTGTTCAGGAATTATATTATCATTTTCTTCCAGGATTTTCCCATAACTTTACAAAAAGTCTACTTCAAGATTACGGAGAGGCATTAACTTTACTCCAGAAATGAATGCACCTCCGCATAAGTATAAACTTTGTTTTTTATCTCCGACTACGCTGTACAGGAATGATATAATTTTTTGTAGATGGCAACCGTTCCAGTTTAAAGAAGTTCTCCTTCAAGTTCACGGAGAGGCATTCACTTTACTCCAGAAATGAATGCACCTCCGATAAATATAAAACCCTTTTCATCTCTAAGAGTACGGTGACCGGGAATGTTATAATTTTCTTCAGGTATATTCTTCTTTTACCATTTTCTTCGAGGATGTTCCTACAATTTTTTGCAGATGTCTCCATAACAGTTTAGAGATGTTCTCCCTCAAGTTCACGAAGAGGCGTTAACTTTACCCCAGAAATGACTGCGCGTCCGGATAAATATAATTTTTTCCCTGTCTCTATGTGCGTTGTACATGAATATTACATTTTTTCTATAACTTTAGAGCAAGTCTTTTTCAAGTTCACGGAGAGGCATTCACTTTACTCCAGAAATGAATGCACCTTCGCATAAATACAAAAATCTTTTCCTGTCTAAGAGCACGGTATTCGGGAATGTTATCATTTCCTCGAGGATGTTCCTTTAACTTTTTGAGAAAGTCTTTTTCAAGTTTACGGAGAGGCATTCACTTTACTCCAGAAATGAATGCTCCTCCGCATAAATATAAAAAAATGTTCTTTTCTCGGATTCCGCTGTACAAGAATATTATCATATTTGTCGGGGATGTTTTGTATAACTTTAGAACGAGTCTTTTTTGAAGTTTACGGAGAGGCATCCTCTTTAATCCAGAAATGAATACCTCCGCATATATATAAAAACCTTTTCCTCTCTAAGAGTACGATGATCGGGTACGTTATAATTTTCTTCAGGGATATTCTTCTTTTATCATTTTCTTCGAGGATGTTCCTATAATTTTTCGCAGATGTCTCCATAACAGTTTAAAGATGTTCTCCGTCAAGTTCATGAAGAGGCGTTCATTTTACTCGAGAAATGACTGCGCCTCCGAATAAATATAAATTTTTTCCTGTCTCTGAGTACTTTGTACATGAATATTATATTTTTTTCTATAATTTAGAGCAAGTCTTTTTCAAGTTTTCGGAGAGGCATTCACTTTACTCCAGAAATGAATGCACCTGCGCATAAATATATTTTCTTTACTGTCCCTGAGTGCGCTGAGCAAGAATATTTTCATTTTGTTCTTGGATGCTTCCGGTTACTTTAGAGAAGGAATTTTTCATGTCCAAGAAGTGGCATCCATTTTATTCCTCAAGAGAATGCTCCTCCGCATAAATGAGAAAATGTTTTCCTCTCTCTGAGTACGGTGTACATGATCATTATAATTTTCTTCGTGTACATTACTATAACTTTATATAAAGCCTTCTTCAATTTCACGGAGAGGCATTCACTTTGCTCCAGAAATGAATACACCTCCGCATAAATATAAATTTTGCTCCTTCTGTCAGAATACGCTGTAAAAGTGTGATATAATTTTTCATAGATGCCTCCATAACAGTGTAGATAAGTTCTACGTCAAGTTTACGAAAAGGCATTTATTTTTCTCCAGAAATGACCGCACCTCCGCATAAATACAGATGTTTTTTCTTCTCTAAGAGTACGGCGTTCAGGAATAATATTATTATTTTCTTCGAGGAGTTTCCTATAACTTTACAAAAATCTTCTTCAAGTTTACGGAGAGGCATTCACTTTACTCCAGAAATGATGACACCTTCGCATAAATATAAATTTTGTTTTTTCTCACCGACCACGCTGTACAAGAATGATATAATTTTTTGTAGATGCCAACTGTGCCAGTTTAGAGAAGTTCTCCTTCAAGTTCACGGAGAGGCATTCACTTTACTCCAGAAATGAATGCACCTCCGCATAAATATAAAAACCTTTTCATCTCTAAGAGTACGGTGATCGGGAATGTTATAATTTTCTTCAGGTATATTCTTCTTTTACCATTTTCTTCGAGGATGTTCCTACAATTTTTTGCAGATGTCACCATAACAGTTTAGAGATGTTCTCCCTCAAGTTCACGAAGAGGCGTTAACTTTACCCGAAAAATGACTGCGCGTCCGGATAAATATATTTTTTCCCCTGTCTCTATGTGCGTTGTACATGAATATTACATTTTTTCTATAACTTTAGAGCAAGTCTTTTTCAAGTTCACGGAGAGGCATTCACTTTACTCCAGAAATGAATGCACCTTCGCATAAATACAAAAATCTTTTCCTGTTTAAGAGCACGGTATTCGGGAATGTTATCATTTCCTCGAGGATGTTCCTTTAACTTTTTGAGAAAGTCTTTTTCAAGTTTACGGAGAGGCATTCACTTTACTCCAGAAATGAATGCTCCTTCGCATAAATATAAAAAAATGTTCTTTTCTCGGATTCCGCTGTATAAGAATATTATCATATTTGTCGGGGATGTTTTGTATAACTTTAGAACGAGTCTTTTTTTAAGTTTACGGAGAGGCATCCACTTTAATCCAGAAATGAATACCTCCGCATATATATAAAAACCTTTTCCTCTCTAAGTGTACGGTGATCGGGTACGTTATAATTTTCTTCAGGGATATTCTACTTTTATCATTTTCTTCGAGGATGTTCCTATAATTTTTCGCAGATGTCTCCATAACAGTTTAAAGATGTTCTCCGTCAAGTTCATGAAGAGGCGTTCATTTTATTCGAGAAATGACTGCGCCTCCGGATAAATGTAATTTTTTTCCTGTCTCTGAGTTCTTTGTACATGAATATTATATTTTTTTCTATAATTTAGAGCAAGTCTTTTTCAAGTTTTCGGAGAGGCATTCACTTTGCTCCAGAAATGAATACACCTCCGCATAAATATAAATTTTGCTCCTTCTGTCAGAATACGCTGTAAAAGTGTGATATAATTTTTCATAGATGCCTCCATAACAGTGTAGATAAGTTCTACGTCAAGTTTACGAAAAGGCATTTATTTTTCTCCAGAAATGACCGCACCTCCGCATAAATACAGATGTTTTTTCTTCTCTAAGAGTACGGCGTTCAGGAATAATATTATTATTTTCTTCGAGGAGTTTCCTATAACTTTACAAAAATCTTCTTCAAGTTTACGGAGAGGCATTCACTTTACTCCAGAAATGATGACACCTTCGCATAAATATAAATTTTGTTTTTTCTCACCGACCACGCTGTACAAGAATGATATAATTTTTTGTAGATGCCAACTGTGCCAGTTTAGAGAAGTTCTCCTTCAAGTTCACGGAGAGGCATTCACTTTACTCCAGAAATGAATGCACCTCCGCATAAATATAAAAACCTTTTCATCTCTAAGAGTACGGTGATCGGGAATGTTATAATTTTCTTCAGGTATATTCTTCTTTTACCATTTTCTTCGAGGATGTTCCTACAATTTTTTGCAGATATCACCATAACAATTTAGAGATGTTCTCCCTCAAGTTCACGAAGAGGCGTTAACTTTACCCGAAAAATGACTGCGCGTCCGGATAAATATATTTTTTCCCCTGTCTCTATGTGCGTTGTACATGAATATTACATTTTTTCTATAACTTTAGAGCAAGTCTTTTTCAAGTTCACGGAGAGGCATTCACTTTACTCCAGAAATGAATGCACCTTCGCATAAATACAAAAATCTTTTCCTGTTTAAGAGCACGGTATTCGGGAATGTTATCATTTCCTCGAGGATGTTCCTTTAACTTTTTGAGAAAGTCTTTTTCAAGTTTACGGAGAGGCATTCACTTTACTCCAGAAATGAATGCTCCTTCGCATAAATATAAAAAAATGTTCTTTTCTCGGATTCCGCTGTATAAGAATATTATCATATTTGTCGGGGATGTTTTGTATAACTTTAGAACGAGTCTTTTTTTAAGTTTACGGAGAGGCATCCACTTTAATCCAGAAATGAATACCTCCGCATATATATAAAAACCTTTTCCTCTCTAAGTGTACGGTGATCGGGTACGTTATAATTTTCTTCAGGGATATTCTACTTTTATCATTTTCTTCGAGGATGTTCCTATAATTTTTCGCAGATGTCTCCATAACAGTTTAAAGATGTTCTCCGTCAAGTTCATGAAGAGGCGTTCATTTTATTCGAGAAATGACTGCGCCTCCGGATAAATATAATTTTTTTCCTGTCTCTGAGTTCTTTGTACATGAATATTATATTTTTTTCTATAATTTAGAGCAAGTCTTTTTCAAGTTTTCGGAGAGGCATTCACTTTGCTCCAGAAATGAATACACCTCCGCATAAATATAAATTTTGCTCCTTCTGTCAGAATACACTGTAAAAGTGTGATATAATTTTTCATAGATGCCTCCATAACAGTGTAGATAAGTTCTACGTCAAGTTTACGAAAAGGCATTTATTTTTCTCCAGAAATGACCGCACCTCCGCATAAATACAGATGTTTTTTCTACTCTAAGAGTACGGTGTTCAGGAATAATATTATTATTTTCTTCGAGGAGTTTCCTATAACTTTACAAAAATCTTCTTCAAGTTTACGGAGAGGCATTCACTTTACTCCAGAAATGAATGCACCTTCGCATAAATATAAATTTTGTTTTTTCTCTCCAACCACGCTGTACAAGAATGATATAATTTTTTGTAGATGCCAACTGTGGCAGTTTAGAGAAGTTCTCCTTCAAGTTCATGGAGAGGCATTCAATTTACTCCAGAAATGAATGCACCTCCGCATAAATATAAAAACCTTTTCATCTCTAAGAGTACGGTGATCGGGAATGTTATAATTTTCTTCAGGTATATTCTTCTTTTACCATTTTCTTCGAGGATGTTCCTACAATTTTTTGCAGATGTCTCCATAACAGTTTAGAGATGTTCTCCCTCAAGTTCACGAAGAGGCGTTAATTTTACTCCAGAAATGAGTGCGCGTCCGGATAAATATAATTATTTACCTGTCTCTGAGTGCGTTGTACATGAATACTACATTTTTTCTATAACTTTAGAGCAAGTCTTTTTCAAGTTCACGGAGAGGCATTCACTTTTCTGCAGAAATGAATGCACCTTCGCATAAATACAAAAATCTTTTCCTGTCTAAGAGCACGGTATTCGGGAATGTTATCATTTCCTCGAGGATGTTCCTTTAACTTTTTGAGAAAGTCTTTTTCAAGTTTACGGAGAGACATTCACTTTACTCCAGAAATGAATGCTCCTCCGGATAAATATAAAAAAATGTTCTTTTCTCGGATTCCGCTGTACAAGAATATTATCATATTTGTCGGGGATGTTTTCTATAACTTTAGAACGAGTCTTTTTCAAGTTTACGGAGAGGCATCCACTTTAATCCAGAAATGAATACCTCCGCATATATATAAAAACCTTTTCCTCTATAATAGTACGGTGATCGGGTACGTTATAATTTTCTTCAGGGATATTCTTCTTTTATCATTTTCTTCGAGGATGTTCCTATAATTTTTCGCAGATGTCTCCATAACAGTTTAAAGATGTTCTCCGTCAAGTTCATGAAGAGGCGTTCATTTTACTCGAGAAATGACTGCGCCTCCGAATAAATATAAATTTTTTCCTGTCTCTGAGTACTTTGTACATGAATATTATATTTTTTCTATAATTTAGAGCAAGTCTTTTTCAAGGTTTCGGAGAGGCATTCACTTTACTCCAGAAATGAATGCACCTCCGCATAAATATATTTTCTTTACTGTCCCTGAGTGCGCTGAGCAAGAATATTTTCATTTTGTTCTTGGATGCTTCCGGTTACTTTAGAGAAGGTTTTTTTCATGTCCAAGAAGTGGCATCCATTTTATTCCTGAAGAGAATGCTCCTCCGCATAAATGAGAAAATGTTTTCCTCTCTCTGAGTACGGTGTACAAGATCATTATAATTTTCTTCGTGAACATTACTATAACTTTATATAAAGCCTTCTTCAATTTCACGGAGAGGCATTCACTTTGCTCCAGAAATGAATACACCTCCGCATAAATATAAATTTTGCTCCTTCTGTCAGAGTACGCTGTAAAAGTGTGATATAATTTTTCATAGATGCCTCCATAACAGTGTAGATAAGTTCTACGTCAAGTTTACGAAAAGGCATTCATTTTTCTCCAGAAATGACCGCACCTCCGCATAAATACAGATGTTTTTTCCTCTGTAAGAGTACGGTGTTCAGGAATTATATTATCATTTTCTTCGAGGATTTTCCCATAACTTTACAAAAAGTCTACTTCAAGATTACGGAGAGGCATTAACTTTACTCCAGAAATGAATGCACCTCCGCATAAGTATAAACTTTGTTTTTTATCTCCGACTACGCTGTACAGGAATGATATAATTTTTTGTAGATGCCAACCGTTCCAGTTTAAAGAAGTTCTCCTTCAAGTTCACGGAGAGGCATTCACTTTACTCATGAAATGAATGCACCTCCGATAAATATAAAACCCTTTTCATCTCTAAGAGTACGGTGACCGGGAATGTTATAATTTTCTTCAGGTATATTCTTCTTTTACCATTTTCTTCGAGGATGTTCCTACAATTTTTTGCAGATGTCTCCATAACAGTTTAGAGATGTTCTCCCTCAAGTTCACGAAGAGGCGTTAACTTTACCCCAGAAATGACTGCGCGTCCGGATAAATATAATTTTTTCCCTGTTTCTATGTGCGTTGTACATGAATATTACATTTTTTCTATAACTTTAGAGCAAGTCTTTTTCAAGTTCACGGAGAGGCATTCACTTTACTCCAGAAATGAATGCACCTTCGCATAAATACAAAATTCTTTTCCTGTCTAAGAGCACGGTATTCGGGAATGTTATCATTTCCTCGAGGATGTTCCTTTAACTTTTTGAGAAAGTCTTTTTCAAGTTTACGGAGAGGCATTCACTTTACTCCAGAAATGAATACTCCTCCGCATAAATATAAAAAAATGTTCTTTTCTCGGATTCCGCTGTACAAGAATATTATCATATTTGTCGGGGATGTTTTGTATAACTTTAGAACGATTTTTTTTTAAGTTTACGGAGAGGCATCCACTTTAATCCAGAAATGAATACCTCCGCATATATATAAAAACCTTTTCCTCTCTAAGAGTACGATGACCGGGTACGTTATAATTTTCTTCAGGGATATTCTTCTTTTATCATTTTCTTCGAGGATGTTCCTATAATTTTTCGCAGATGTCTCCATAACAGTTTAAAGATGTTCTCCGTCAAGTTCATGAAGAGGCGTTCATTTTACTCGAGAAATGACTGCACCTCCGAATAAATATAAATTTTTTCCTGTCTCTGAGTACTTTGTACATGAATATTATATTTTTTTCTATAATTTAGAGCAAGTCTTTTTCAAGTTTTCGGAGAGGCATTCACTTTACTCCAGAAATGAATGCACCTGCGCATAAATATATTTTCTTTACTGTCCCTGAGTGCGCTGAGCAAGAATATTTTCATTTTGTTCTTGGATGCTTCCGGTTACTTTAGAGAAGGAATTTTTCATGTCCAAGAAGTGGCATCCATTTTATTCCTCAAGAGAATGCTCCTCCGCATAAATGAGAAAATGTTTTCCTCTCTGTGAGTACGGTGTACATGATCATTATAATTTTCTTCGTGTACATTACTATAACTTTATATAAAGCCTTCTTCAATTTCACGGAGAGGCATTCACTTTGCTCCAGAAATGAATACACCTCCGCATAAATATAAATTTTGCTCCTTCTGTCAGAATACGCTGTAAAAGTGTGATATAATTTTTCATAGATGCCTCCATAACAGTGTAGATAAGTTCTACGTCAAGTTTACGAAAAGGCATTTATTTTTCTCCAGAAATGACCGCACCTCCGCATAAATACAGATGTTTTTTCTTCTCTAAGAGTACGGCGTTCAGGAATAATATTATTATTTTCTTCGAGGAGTTTCCTATAACTTTACAAAAATCTTCTTCAAGTTTACGGAGAGGCATTCACTTTACTCCAGAAATGATGACACCTTCGCATAAATATAAATTTTGTTTTTTCTCTCCGACCACGCTGTACAAGAATGATATAATTTTTTGTAGATGCCAACTCTGCCAGTTTAGAGAAGTTCTCCTTCAAGTTCACGGAGAGGCATTCACTTTACTCCAGAAATGAATGCACCTCCGCATAAATATAAAAACCTTTTCATCTCTAAGAGTACGGTGATCGGGAATGTTATAATTTTCTTCAGGTATATTCTTCTTTTACCATTTTCTTCGAGGATGTTCCTACAATTTTTTGCAGATGTCTCCATAACAGTTTAGAGATGTTCTCCCTCAAGTTCACGAAGAGGCGTTAACTTTACCCGAAAAATGACTGCGCGTCCGGATAAATATATTTTTTCCCCTGTCTCTATGTGCGTTGTACATGAATATTACATTTTTTCTATAACTTTAGAGCAAGTATTTTTCAAGTTCACGGAGAGGCATTCACTTTACTCCAGAAATGAATGCACCTTCGCATAAATACAAAAATCTTTTCCTGATTAAGAGCACGGTATTCGGGAATGTTATCATTTCCTCGAGGATATTCCTTTAACTTTTTGAGAAAGTCTTTTTCAAGTTTACGGAGAGGCATTCACTTTACTCCAGAAATGAATGCTCCTTCGCATAAATATAAAAAAATGTTCTTTTCTCGGATTCCGCTGTATAAGAATATTATCATATTTGTCGGGGATGTTTTGTATAACTTTAGAACGAGTCTTTTTTTAAGTTTACGGAGAGGCATCCACTTTAATCCAGAAATGAATACCTCCGCATATATATAAAAACCTTTTCCTCTCTAAGTGTACGGTGATCGGGTACGTTATAATTTTCTTCAGGGATATTCTACTTTTATCATTTTCTTCGAGGATGTTCCTATAATTTTTCGCAGATGTCTCCATAACAGTTTAAAGATGTTCTCCGTCAAGTTCATGAAGAGGCGTTCATTTTATTCGAGAAATGACTGCGCCTCCGAATAAATATAATTTTTTTCCTGTCTCTGAGTTCTTTGTACATGAATATTATATTTTTTTCTATAATTTAGAGCAAGTCTTTTTCAAGTTTTCGGAGAGGCATTCACTTTGCTCCAGAAATGAATACACCTCCGCATAAATATAAATTTTGCTCCTTCTGTCAGAATACACTGTAAAAGTGTGATATAATTTTTCATAGATGCCTCCATAACAGTGTAGATAAGTTCTACGTCAAGTTTACGAAAAGGCATTTATTTTTCTCCAGAAATGACCGCACCTCCGCATAAATACAGATGTTTTTTCTACTCTAAGAGTACGGTGTTCAGGAATAATATTATTATTTTCTTCGAGGAGTTTCCTATAACTTTACAAAAATCTTCTTCAAGTTTACGGAGAGGCATTCACTTTACTCCAGAAATGAATGCACCTTCGCATAAATATAAATTTTGTTTTTTCTCTCCAACCACGCTGTACAAGAATGATATAATTTTTTGTAGATGCCAACTGTGCCAGTTTAGAGAAGTTCTCCTTCAAGTTCACGGAGAGGCATTCAATTTACTCCAGAAATGAATGCACCTCCGCATAAATATAAAAACCTTTTCATCTCTAAGAGTACGGTGATCGGGAATGTTATAATTTTCTTCAGGTATATTCTTCTTTTACCATTTTCTTCGAGGATGTTCCTACAATTTTTTGCAGATGTCTCCATAACAGTTTAGAGATGTTCTCCCTCAAGTTCACGAAGAGGCGTTAATTTTACTCCAGAAATGAGTGCGCGTCCGGATAAATATAATTATTTACCTGTCTCTGAGTGCGTTGTACATGAATACTACATTTTTTCTATAACTTTAGAGCAAGTCTTTTTCAAGTTCACGGAGAGGCATTCACTTTACTGCAGAAATGAATGCACCTTCGCATAAATACAAAAATCTTTTCCTGTCTAAGAGCACGGTATTCGGGAATGTTATCATTTCTTCGAGGATGTTCCTTTAACTTTTTGAGAAAGTCTTTTTCAAGTTTACGGAGAGGCATTCACTTTACTCCAGAAATGAATGCTCCTCCGCATAAATATAAAAAAATGTTCTTTTCTCGGATTCCGCTGTACAAGAATATTATCATATTTGTCGGGGATGTTTTGTATAACTTTAGAACGAGTCTTTTTCAAGTTTACGGAGAGGCATCCACTTTAATCCAGAAATGAATACCTCCGCATATATATAGAAAACTTTTCCTCTCTAATAGTACGGTGATCGGGTACGTTATAATTTTCTTCAGGGATATTCTTCTTTTATCATTTTCTTCGAGGATGTTCCTATAATTTTTCGCAGATGTCTCCATAACAGTTTAAAGATGTTCTCCGTCAAGTTCATGAAGAGGCGTTCATTTTACTCGAGAAATGACTGCGCCTCCGAATAAATATAAATTTTTTCCTGTCTCTGAGTACTTTGTACATGAATATTATATTTTTTCTATAATTTAGAGCAAGTCTTTTTCAAGGTTTCGGAGAGGCATTCACTTTACTCCAGAAATGAATGCACCTCCGCATAAATATATTTTCTTTACTGTCCCTGAGTGCGCTGAGCAAGAATATTTTCATTTTGTTCTTGGATGCTTCCGGTTACTTTAGAGAAGGTTTTTTTCATGTCCAAGAAGTGGCATCCATTTTATTCCTGAAGAGAATGCTCCTCCGCATAAATGAGAAAATGTTTTCCTCTCTCTGAGTACGGTGTACAAGATCATTATAATTTTCTTCGTGAACATTACTATAACTTTATATAAAGCCTTCTTCAATTTCACGGAGAGGCATTCACTTTGCTCCAGAAATGAATACACCTCCGCATAAATATAAATTTTGCTCCTTCTGTCAGAGTACGCTGTAAAAGTGTGATATAATTTTTCATAGATGCCTCCATAACAGTGTAGATAAGTTCTACGTCAAGCTTACGAAAAGGCATTCATTTTTCTCCAGAAATGACCGCACCTCCGCATAAATACAGATGTTTTTTCCTCTCTAAGAGTACGGTGTTCAGGAATTATATTATCATTTTCTTCGAGGATTTTCCCATAACTTTAGAAAAAGTCTACTTCAAGATTACGGAGAGGCATTAACTTTACTCCAGAAATGAATGCACCTCCGCATAAGTATAAATTTTGTTTTTTCTCTCCGACTACGCTGTACAGGAATGATATAATTTTTTGTAGATGCCAACCGTTCCAGTTTAAAGAAGTTCTCCTTCAAGTTCACGGAGAGGCATTCACTTTACTCCAGAAATGAATGCACCTCCGATAAATATAAAACCCTTTTCATCTCTAAGAGTACGGTGACCGGGAATGTTATAATTTTCTTCAGGTATATTCTTCTTTTACCATTTTCTTCGAGGATGTTCCTACAATTTTTTGCAGATGTCTCCATAACAGTTTAGAGATGTTCTCCCTCAAGTTCACGAAGAGGCGTTAACTTTACCCCAGAAATGACTGCGCGTCCGGATAAATATAATTTTTTCCCTGTCTCTATGTGCGTTGTACATGAATATTACATTTTTCTATAACTTTAGAGCAAGTCTTTTTCAAGTTCACGGAGAGGCATTCACTTTACTCCAGAAATGAATGCACCTTCGCATAAATACAAAAATCTTTTCCTGTCTAAGAGCACGGTATTCGGGAATGTTATCATTTCCTCGAGGATGTTCCTTTAACTTTTTGAGAAAGTCTTTTTCAAGTTTACGGAGAGGCATTCACTTTACTCCAGAAATGAATGCTCCTCCGCATAAATATAAAAAAATGTTCTTTTCTCGGATTCCGCTGTACAAGAATATTATCATATTTGTCGGGGATGTTTTGTATAACTTTAGAACGAGTCTTTTTTGAAGTTTACGGAGAGGCATCCACTTTAATCCAGAAATGAATACCTCCGCATATATATAAAAACCTTTTCCTCTCTAAGAGTACGATGATCGGGTACGTTATAATTTTCTTCAGGGATATTCTTCTTTTATCATTTTCTTCGAGGATGTTCCTATAATTTTTCGCAGATGTCTCCATAACAGTTTAAAGATGTTCTCCGTCAAGTTCATGAAGAGGCGTTCATTTTACTCGAGAAATGACTGCGCCTCCGAATAAATATAAATTTTTTCCTGTCTCTGAGTACTTTGTACATGAATATTATATTTTTTCTATAATTTAGAGCAAGTCTTTTTCAAGGTTTCGGAGAGGCATTCACTTTACTCCAGAAATGAATGCACCTCCGCATAAATATATTTTCTTTACTGTCCCTGAGTGCGCTGAGCAAGAATATTTTCATTTTGTTCTTGGATGCTTCCGGTTACTTTAGAGAAGGTTTTTTTCATGTCCAAGAAGTGGCATCCATTTTATTCCTGAAGAGAATGCTCCTCCGCATAAATGAGAAAATGTTTTCCTCTCTCTGAGTACGGTGTACAAGATCATTATAATTTTCTTCGTGAACATTACTATAACTTTATATAAAGCCTTCTTCAATTTCACGGAGAGGCATTCACTTTGCTCCAGAAATGAATACACCTCCGCATAAATATAAATTTTGCTCCTTCTGTCAGAGTACGCTGTAAAAGTGTGATATAATTTTTCATAGATGCCTCCATAACAGTGTAGATAAGTTCTACGTCAAGCTTACGAAAAGGCATTCATTTTTCTCCAGAAATGACCGCACCTCCGCATAAATACAGATGTTTTTTCCTCTCTAAGAGTACGGTGTTCAGGAATTATATTATCATTTTCTTCGAGGATTTTCCCATAACTTTACAAAAAGTCTACTTCAAGATTACGGAGAGGCATTAACTTTACTCCAGAAATGAATGCACCTCCGCATAAGTATAAACTTTGTTTTTTATCTCCGACTACGCTGTACAGGAATGATATAATCTTTTGTAGATGCCAACCGTTCCAGTTTAAAGAAGTTCTCCTTCAAGTTCACGGAGAGGCATTCACTTTACTCCAGAAATGAATGCACCTCCGATAAATATAAAACCCTTTTCATCTCTAAGAGTACGGTGACCGGGAATGTTATAATTTTCTTCAGGTATATTCTTCTTTTACCATTTTCTTCGAGGATGTTCCTACAATTTTTTGCAGATGTCTCCATAACAGTTTAGAGATGTTCTCCCTCAAGTTCACGAAGAGGCGTTAACTTTACCCCAGAAATGACTGCGCGTCCGGATAAATATAATTTTTTCCCTGTCTCTATGTGCGTTGTACATGAATATTACATTTTTTCTATAACTTTAGAGCAAGTCTTTTTCAAGTTCACGGAGAGGCATTCACTTTACTCCAGAAATGAATGCACCTTCGCATAAATACAAAAATCTTTTCCTGTCTAAGAGCACGGTATTCGGGAATGTTATCATTTCCTCGAGGATGTTCCTTTAACTTTTTGAGAAAGTCTTTTTCAAGTTTACGGAGAGGCATTCACTTTACTCCAGAAATGAATGCTCCTCCGCATAAATATAAAAAAATGTTCTTTTCTCGGATTCCGCTGTACAAGAATATTATCATATTTGTCGGGGATGTTTTGTATAACTTTAGAACGAGTCTTTTTTGAAGTTTACGGAGAGGCATCCACTTTAATCCAGAAATGAATACCTCCGCATATATATAAAAACCTTTTCCTCTCTAAGAGTACGATGATCGGGTACGTTATAATTTTCTTCAGGGATATCCTTCTTTTATCATTTTCTTCGAGGATGTTCCTATAATTTTTCACAGATGTCTCCATAACAGTTTAAAGATGTTCTCCGTCAAGTTCATGAAGAGGCGTTCATTTTACTCGAGAAATGACTGCGCCTCCGAATAAATATAAATTTTTTCCTGTCTCTGAGTACTTTGTACATGAATATTATATTTTTTCTATAATTTAGAGCAAGTCTTTTTCAAGGTTTCGGAGAGGCATTCACTTTACTCCAGAAATGAATGCACCTCCGCATAAATATATTTTCTTTACTGTCCCTGAGTGCGCTGAGCAAGAATATTTTCATTTTGTTCTTGGATGCTTCCGGT
The DNA here is from genome assembly GCA_963932465.1 of Maratus speciosus. Taxonomy (NCBI): domain Eukaryota; kingdom Metazoa; phylum Arthropoda; class Arachnida; order Araneae; family Salticidae; genus Maratus; species Maratus speciosus. Next base: position 137,882,052 of record OZ010798.1, read on the forward strand.
TACTTTAGAGAAGGTTTTTTTCATGTCCAAGAAGTGGCATCCATTTTATTCCTGAAGAGAATGCTCCTCCGCATAAATGAGAAAATGTTTTCCTCTCTCTGAGTACGGTGTACAAGATCATTATAATTTTCTTCGTGAACATTACTATAACTTTATATAAAGCCTTCTTCAATTTCACGGAGAGGCATTCACTTTGCTCCAGAAATGAATACACCTCCGCATAAATATAAATTTTGCTCCTTCTGTCAGAGTACGCTGTAAAAGTGTGATATAATTTTTCATAGATGCCTCCATAACAGTGTAGATAAGTTCTACGTCAAGTTTACGAAAAGGCATTCATTTTTCTCCAGAAATGACCGCACCTCCGCATAAATACAGATGTTTTTTCCTCTCTAAGAGTACGGTGTTCAGGAATTATATTATCATTTTCTTCGAGGATTTTCCCATAACTTTACAAAAAGTCTACTTCAAGATTACGGAGAGGCATTAACTTTACTCCAGAAATGAATGCACCTCCGCATAAGTATAAACTTTGTTTTTTATCTCCGACTACGCTGTACAGGAATGATATAATTTTTTGTAGATGCCAACCGTTCCAGTTTAAAGAAGTTCTCCTTCAAGTTCACGGAGAGGCATTCACTTTACTCCAGAAATGAATGCACCTCCGATAAATATAAAAACCTTTTCATCTCTAAGAGTACGGTGACCGGGAATGTTATAATTTTCTTCAGGTATATTCTTCTTTTACCATTTTCTTCGAGGATGTTCCTACAATTTTTTGCAGATGTCTCCATAACAGTTTAGAGATGTTCTCCCTCAAGTTCACGAAGAGGCGTTAACTTTACCCCAGAAATGACTGCGCGTCCGGATAAATATAATTTTTTCCCTGTCTCTATGTGCGTTGTACATGAATATTACATTTTTTCTATAACTTTAGAGCAAGTCTTTTTCAAGTTCACGGAGAGGCATTCACTTTACTCCAGAAATGAATGCACCTTCGCATAAATACAAAAATCTTTTCCTGTCTAAGAGCACGGTATTCGGGAATGTTATCATTTCCTCGAGGATGTTCCTTTAACTTTTTGAGAAAGTCTTTTTCAAGTTTACGGAGAGGCATTCACTTTACTCCAGAAATGAATGCTCCTCCGCATAAATATAAAAAAATGTTCTTTTCTCGGATTCCGCTGTACAAGAATATTATCATATTTGTCGGGGATGTTTTGTATAACTTTAGAACGAGTCTTTTTTGAAGTTTACGGAGAGGCATCCACTTTAATCCAGAAATGAATACCTCCGCATATATATAAAAACCTTTTCCTCTCTAAGAGTACGATGATCGGGTACGTTATAATTTTCTTCAGGGATATTCTTCTTTTATCATTTTCTTCGAGGATGTTCCTATAATTTTTCGCAGATGTCTCCATAACAGTTTAAAGATGTTCTCCGTCAAGTTCTTGAAGAGGCGTTCATTTTACTCGAGAAATGACTGCGCCTCCGAATAAATATAAATTTTTTCCTGTCTCTGAGTACTTTGTACATGAATATTATATTTTTTTCTATAATTTAGAGCAAGTCTTTTTTAAGTTTTCGGAGAGGCATTCACTTTACTCCAGAAATGAATGCACCTGCGCATAAATATATTTTCTTTACTGTCCCTGAGTGCGCTGAGAAAGAATATTTTCATTTTGTTCTTGGATGCTTTCGGTTACTTTAGAGAAGGAATTTTTCATGTCCAAGAAGTGGCATCCATTTTATTCCTGAAGAGAATGCTCCTCCGCATAAATGAGAAAATGTTTTCCTCTCTCTGAGTACGGTGTACATGATCATTATAATTTTCTTCGTGTACATTACTATAACTTTATATAAAGCCTTCTTCAATTTCACGGAGAGGCTCACTTTGCTCCAGAAATGAATACACCTCCGCATAAATATAAATTTTGCTCCTTCTGTCAGAATACGCTGTAAAAGTGTGATATAATTTTTCATAGATGCCTCCATAACAGTGTAGATAAGTTCTACGTCAAGTTTACGAAAAGGCATTTATTTTTCTCCAGAAATGACCGCACCTCCGCATAAATACAGATGTTTTTTCTTCTCTAAGAGTACGGTGTTCAGGAATAATATTATTATTTTCTTCGAGGAGTTTCCTATAACTTTACAAAAATCTTCTTCAAGTTTACGGACAGGCATTCACTTTACTCCAGAAATGATGACACCTTCGCATAAATATAAATTTTGTTTTTTCTCTCCGACCACGCTGTACAAGAATGATATAATTTTTTGTAGATGCCAACTGTGCCAGTTTAGAGAAGTTCTCCTTCAAGTTCACGGAGAGGCATTCACTTTACTCCAGAAATGAATGCACCTCCGCATAAATATAAAAACCTTTTCATCTCTAAGAGTACGGTGATCGGGAATGTTATAATTTTCTTCAGGTATATTCTTCTTTTACCATTTTCTTCGAGGATGTTCCTACAATTTTTTGCAGATTTCTCCATAACAGTTTAGAGATGTTCTCCCTCAAGTTCACGAAGAGGCGTTAACTTTACCCCAGAAATGACTGCGCGTCCGGATAAATATATTTTTCCCCCTGTCTCTATGTGCGTTGTACATGAATATTACATTTTTTCTATAACTTTAGAGCAAGTCTTTTTCAAGTTCACGGAGAGGCATTCACTTTACTCCAGAAATGAATGCACCTTCGCATAAATACAAAAATCTTTTCCTGTCTAAGAGCACGGTATTCGGGAATGTTATCATTTCCTCGAGGATGTTCCTTTAACTTTTTGAGAAAGTCTTTTTCAAGTTTACGGAGAGGCATTAACTTTACTCCAGAAATGAATGCACCTCCGCATAAGTATAAACTTTGTTTTTTCTCTCCGACTACGCTGTACAGGAATGATATAATTTTTTGTAGATGCCAACCGTTCCAGTTTAAAGAAGTTCTCCTTCAAGTTCACGGAGAGGCATTCACTTTACTCCAGAAATGAATGCACCTCCGCATAAATATAAAAACCTTTTCCTCTCTAAGTGTACGGTGATCGGGAATGATATAATTTTCTTCAGGGATATTCTTCTTTTATCATTTTCTTCGAGGATGTTCCTATAATTTTTCGCAGATGTCTCCATAACAGTTTAGATATGCTCTCCGTCAAGTTCATGAAGATCGTTCATTTTACTCCAGAAATGACTGCGCTTCCGAATAAATATAAATTTTTTCCTGTCTCTGAGTACGTTGTACATGAACATTATATTTTTTCTACACTTTAGAGCAAGTCTTTTTCAAGTTCTCGTAGAGGCATTCACTTTACTCCAGAAATGAATGCACCTCCGCATAAATATATTTTCTTTACTGTCCCTGAGTGCGCTGAGCAGGAATATTATCATTTTGTTCTTGGATGCTTCCGGTTAATTTAGAGAAGGATTTTTTCATGTCCAAGAAGTGACGTCCACTTTATTCCAGAAGAGAATGCACCTCCGCATAAATGAGAAAATGTTTTCCACTCTCTGAGTACGGTGTACTAGATCATTATCATTTTCTTCGTGCACATTACTATAACTTTATATAAAGCCTTCTTCAATTTCACGGAGAGGCATTCACTTTTCTCCAGAAATGAATGCACCTCCGCATAAATATAAATTTTGCTTCTTCTGTCAGAGTACGCTGTAAAAGTGTGATATAATTTTTCATAGATGTCTCCATAACAGTTTAGATAAGTTCTACGTCAAGTTCACGAAAAGGCATTCATATTTCTCCAGAAATGATCGCACCTCCGCATAAATACAGATGTTTTTTCATCTCTAAGAGTACGGTGTTCAGGAATAATATTATTATTTTCTTCGAGGAGTTTCCTATAACTTTACAAAAATCTTCTTCAAGTTTACGGAGAGGCATTCACTTTACTCCAGAAATGAATGCACCTTCGCATAAATATAAATATTGTTTTTTCTCTCCGACCACGCTGTACAAGAATGATATAATTTTTTGTAGATGCCAACTGTGCCAGTTTAGAGAAGTTCTCCTTCAAGTTCACGGAGAGGCATTCACTTTACTCCAGAATTGAATGCACCTCCGCATAAATATAAAAACCTTTTCATCTCTAAGAGTACGGTGATCGGGAATGTTATAATTTTCTTCAGGTATATTCTTCTTTTACCATTTTCTTCGAGGATGTTCCTACAATTTTTTGCAGATGTCTCCATAACAGTTTAGAGATGTTCTCCCTCAAGTTCACGAAGAGGCGTTAATTTTACTCCAGAAATGACTGCGCGTCCGGATAAATATAATTATTTACCTGTCTCTGAGTGCGTTGTACATGAATACTACATTTTTTCTATAACTTTAGAGCAAGTCTTTTTCAAGTTCACGGAGAGGCATTCACTTTACTGCAGAAATGAATGCACCTTCGCATAAATACAAAAATCTTTTCCTGTCTAAGAGCACGGTATTCGGGAATGTTATCATTTCCTCGAGGATGTTCCTTTAACTTTTTGAGAAAGTCTTTTTCAAGTTTACGGAGAGGCATTCACTTTACTCCAGAAATGAATGCTCCTCCGCATAAATAAAAAAAATGTTCTTTTCTCGGATTCCGCTGTACAAGAATATTATCATATTTGTCGGGGATGTTTTGTATAACTTTAGAACGAGTCTTTTTCAAGTTTACGGAGAGGCATCCACTTTAATCCAGAAATGAATACCTCCGCATATATATAAAAACCTTTTCCTCTCTAAGAGTACGGTGATCGGGTACGTTATAATTTTCTTCAGGGATATTTTTCTTTTATCATTTTCTTCGAGGATGTTCCTATAATTTTTCGCAAAAGTCTCCATAACAGTTTAAAGATGTTCTCCGTCAAGTTCATGAAGAGGCGTTCATTTTACTCGAGAAATGACTGCGCCTCCGTATAAATATAAATTTTTTCCTGTCTCTGAGTACTTTGTACATGAATATTATATTTTTTCTATAATTTAGAGCAAGTCTTTTTCAAGTTTTCGGAGAGGCATTCACTTTACTCCAGAAATGAATGCACCTCCGCATAAATAAATTTTCTTTACTGTCCCTGAGTGCGCTGAGCAAGAATATTTTCATTTTGTTATTGGATGCTTCCGGTTACTTTAGAGAAGGATTTTTTCATGTCCAAGAAGTGGCATCCATTTTATTCCTGAAGAGAATGCTCCTCCGCATAAATGAGAAAATGTTTTCCTCTCTCTGAGTACGGTGTACAAGATCATTATAATTTTCTTCGTGTACATTACTATAACTTTATATAAAGCCTTCTTCAATTTCACGGAGAGGCATTCACTTTGCTCCAGAAAGGAATACACCTCCGCATAAATATAAATTTTGCTTCTTCTGTCAGAGTACGCTGTAAAAGTGTGATATAATTTTTCATAGATGCCTCCATAACAGTGTAGATAAGTTCTACGTCAAGTTTACGAAAAGGCATTCATTTTTCTCCAGAAATGACCGCACCTCCGCATAAATACAGATGTTTTTTCCTCTCTAAGAGTACGGTGTTCAGGAATTATATTATCATTTTCTTAGAGGAGTTTCCCATAACTTTACAAAAAGTCTACTTCAAGTTTACGGAGAGGCATTAACTTTACTCCAGAAATGAATGCACCTCCGCATAAGTATAAATTTTGTTTTTTCTCTCCGACTACGCTGTACAGGAATGATATAATTTTTTGTAGATGCCAACCGTTCCAGTTTAAAGAAGTTCTCCTTCAAGTTCACGGAGAGGCATTCACTTTACTCCAGAAATGAATGCACCTCCGCATAAATATAAAAACCTTTTCCTCTCTAAGAGTACGGTGATCGGGAATGATATAATTTTCTTCCGGGATATTCTTCTTTTATCATTTTCTTCGAGGATGTTCCTATAATTTTTCGCAGATGTCTCCATAACAGTTTAGATATGCTCTCCGTCAAGTTCATGAAGATCGTTCATTTTACTCCAGAAATGACTGCGCTTCCGAATAAATATAAATTTTTTCCTGTCTCTGAGTACGTTGTATATGAACATTATATTTTTTCTACAACTTTAGAGCAAGTCTTTTTCAAGTTCTCGTAGAGGCATTCACTTTACTCCAGAAATGAATGCACCTCCGCATAAATATATTTTCTTTACTGTCCCTGAGTGCGCTGAGCAGGAATATTATCATTTTGTTCTTGGATGCTTCCGGTTAATTTAGAGAAGGATTTTTTCATGTCCAAGAAGTGACGTCCACTTTATTCCAGAAGAGAATGCATCTCCGCATAAATGAGAAAATGTTTTCCAATCTCTGAGTACGGTGTACAAGATCATTATCATTTTCTTCGTGCACATTACTATAACTTTATATAAAGCCTTCTTCAATTTCACGGAGAGGCATTCACTTTTCTCCAGAAATGAATGCACCTCCGCATAAATATAAATTTTGCTCCTTCTGTCAGAATACGCTGTAAAAGTGTGATATAATTTTTCATAGATGCCTCAATAACAGTGTACATAAGTTCTACGTCAAGTTTACGAAAAGGCATTTATTTTTCTCCAGAAATGACCGCACCTCCGCATAAATACAGATGTTTTTTCTTCTCTAAGGGTACGGTGTTCAGGAATAATATTATTATTTTCTTCGAGGAGTTTCCTATAACTTTACAAAAATCTTCTTCAAGTTTACGGAGAGGCATTCACTTTACTCCAGAAATGAATGCACCTTCGCATAAATATAAATATTGTTTTTTCTCTCCGACCACGCTGTACAAGAATGATATAATTTTTTGTAGATGCCAACTGTGCCAGTTTAGAGAAGTTCTCCTTCAAGTTCACGGAGAGGCATTCACTTTACTCCAGAATTGAATGCACCTCCGCATAAATATAAAAACCTTTTCATCTCTAAGAGTACGGTGATCGGGAATGTTATAATTTTCTTCAGGTATATTCTTCTTTTACCATTTTCTTCGAGGATGTTCCTACAATTTTTTGCAGATGTCTCCATAACAGTTTAGAGATGTTCTCCCTCAAGTTCACGAAGAGGCGTTAATTTTACTCCAGAAATGACTGCGAGTCCGGATAAATATAATTATTTACCTGTCTCTGAGTGCGTTGTACATGAATACTACATTTTTTCTATAACTTTAGAGCAAGTCTTTTTCAAGTTCACGGAGAGGCATTCACTTTACTGCAGAAATGAATGCACCTTCGCATAAATACAAAAATCTTTTCCTGTCTAAGAGCACGGTATTCGGGAATGTTATCATTTCCTCGAGGATGTTCCTTTAACTTTTTGAGAAAGTCTTTTTCAAGTTTACGGAGAGGCATTCACTTTACTCCAGAAATGAATGCTCCTCCGCATAAATAAAAAAAATGTTCTTTTCTCGGATTCCGCTGTACAAAAATATTATCATATTTGTCGGGGATGTTTTGTATAACTTTAGAACGAGTCTTTTTCAAGTTTACGGAGAGGCATCCACTTTAATCCAGAAATGAATACCTCCGCATATATATAAAAACCTTTTCCTCTCTAAGAGTACGGTGATCGGGTACGTTATAATTTTCTTCAGGGATATTTTTCTTTTATCATTTTCTTCGAGGATGTTCCTATAATTTTTCGCAAAAGTCTCCATAACAGTTTAAAGATGTTCTCCGTCAAGTTCATGAAGAGGCGTTCATTTTACTCGAGAAATGACTGCGCCTCCGTATAAATATAAATTTTTTCCTGTCTCTGAGTACTTTGTACATGAATATTATATTTTTTCTATAATTTAGAGCAAGTCTTTTGCAAGTTTTCGGAGAGGCATTCACTTTACTCCAGAAATGAATGCACCTCCGCATAAATATATTTTCTTTACTGTCCCTGAGTGCGCTGAGCAAGAATATTTTCATTTTGTTCTTGGATGCTTCCGGTTACTTTAGAGAAGGATTTTTTCATGTCCAAGAAGTGGCATCCATTTTATTCCTGAAGAGAATGCTCCTCCGCATAAATGAGAAAATGTTTTCCTCTCTCTGAGTACGGTGTACAAGATCATTATAATTTTCTTCGTGTACATTACTATAACTTTATATAAAGCCTTCTTCAATTTCACGGAGAGGCATTCACTTTGCTCCAGAAATGAATACACCTCCGCATAAATATAAATTTTGCTTCTTCTGTCAGAGTACGCTGTAAAAGTGTGATATAATTTTTCATAGATGCCTCCATAACAGTGTAGATAAGTTCTACGTCAAGTTTACGAAAAGGCATTCATTTTTCTCCAGAAATGACCGCACCTCCGCATAAATACAGATGTTTTTTCCTCTCTAAGAGTACGGTGTTCAGGAATTATATTATCATTTTCTTCGAGGAGTTTCCCATAACTTTACAAAAAGTCTACTTCAAGTTTACGGAGAGGCATTAACTTTACTCCAGAAATGAATGCACCTCCGCATAAATATAAATTTTGTTTTTTCTCTCCGACTACGCTGTAGAGGAATGATATAATTTTTTGTAGATGCCAACCGTTCCAGTTTAAAGAAGTTCTCCTTCAAGTTCACGGAGAGGCATTCACTTTACTCCAGAAATGAATGCACCTCCGCATAAATATAAAAACCTTTTCCTCTCTAAGAGTACGGTGATCGGGAATGATATAATTTTCTTCAGGGATATTCTTCTTTTATCATTTTCTTCGAGGATGTTCCTATAATTTTTCGCAGATGTCTCCATAACAGTTTAGATATGCTCTCCGTCAAGTTCATGAAGATCGTTCATTTTACTCCAGAAATGACTGCGCTTCCGAATAAATATAAATTTTTTCCTGTCTCTGAGTACGTTGTACATGAACATTATATTTTTTCTACAACTTTAGAGCAAGTCTTTTTCAAGTTCTCGTAGAGGCATTCACTTTACTCCAGAAATGAATGCACCTCCGCATAAATATATTTTCTTTACTGTCCCGGAGTGCGCTGAGCAGGAATATTATCATTTTGTTCTTGGATGCTTCCGGTTAATTTAGAGAAGGATTTTTTCATGTCCAAGAAGTGACGTCCCCTTTATTCCAGAAGAGAATGCACCTCCGCATAAATGAGAAAATGTTTTCCACTCTCTGAGTACGGTGTACAAGATCATTATCATTTTCTTCGTGCACATTACTATAACTTTATATAAAGCCTTCTTCAATTTCACGGAGAGGCATTCACTTTTCTCCAGAAATGAATGCACCTCCGCATAAATATAAATTTTGCTTCTTCTGTCAGAGTACGCTGTAAAAGTGTGATATAATTTTTCATAGATGTCTCCATAACAGTTTAGATAAGTTCTACGTCAAGTTCACGAAAAGGCATTCATATTTCTCCAGAAATGATCGCACCTCCGCATAAATACAGATGTTTTTCATCTCTAAGAGTACGGTGTTCAGGAATAATATTATTATTTTCTTTTTGGAGTTTCCTATAACTTTACAAAAATCTTCTTCAAGTTTACGGAGAGGCATTCACTTTACTCCAGAAATGAATGCACCTCCGCATAAATATAAAAACTTTTTCATCTCTAAGAGTACGGTGATCGGGAATGTTATAATTTTCTTCAGGTATATTCTTCTTTTATCATTATCGTCGAGGATGTTCCTATAATTTTTCGCAGATGTCTCCATAACAGTTTAGAGATGTTTTCCCTCAAGTTCACGAAGAGGCGTTAACTTTACCCCAGAAATGACTGCGCGTCCGGATAAATATAATTTTTTCCCTGTCTCTATGTGCGTTGTACATGAATATTACATTTTTTCTATAACTTTAGAGCAAGTCTTTTTCAAGTTCACGGAGAGGCATTCACTTTACCCCAGAAATGAATGCACCTTCGCATAAATACAAAAATCTTTTCCTGTCTAAGAGCACGGTATTCGGAAATGTTATCATTTCCTCGAGGATGTTCCTTTAACTTTTTGAGAAAGTCTTTTTCAAGTTTACGGAGAGGCATTCACTTTACTCCAGAAATGAATGCTCCTCCGCATAAATATAAAAAAAATGTTCTTTTCTCGGATTCCGCTGTACAAGAATATTATCATATTTGTCGGGGATGTTTTGTATAACTTTAGAACGAGTCTTTTTTCAAGTTTACGGAGAGGCATCCACTTTAATCCAGAAATGAATACCTCCGCATATATATAAAAATCTTTTCCTCACTACGGTATACCCGGATCACCGGAGTACGGTGATCGGGTACATTATAATTTTCTTCAGGGATATTCTTCTTTTATCATTTTCTTCGAGGATGTTCCTATAATTTTTCGCAGATGTCTCCATAACAGTTTAAAGATGTTCTCCGTCAAGTTCATGAAGAGGCGTTCATTTTACTCGAGAAATGACTGCGCCTCCGAATAAATATAAATTTTTTCCTGTCTCTGAGTACTTTGTACATGAATATTATATTTTTTTCTATAATTTAGAGCAAGTCTTTTTCAAGTTTTCGGAGAGGCATTCACTTTACTCCAGAAATGAATGCACCTCCGCATAAATATATTTTCTTTACTGTCCCTGAGTGCGCTGAGCAAGAATATTTTCATTTTGTTCTTGGATGCTTCCGGTTACTTTAGAGAAGGAATTTTTCATGTCCAAGAAGTGGCATCCATTTTATTCCTGAAGAGAATGCTCCTCCGCATAAATGAGAAAATGTTTTCCTCTCTCTGAGTACGGTGTACATGATCATTATAATTTTCTTCGTGTACATTACTATAACTTTATATAAAGCCTTCTTCAATTTCACGGAGAGGCATTCACTTTGCTCCAGAAATGAATACACCTACGCATAAATATAAATTTTGCTCCTTCTGTCAGAATACGCTGTAAAAGTGTGATATAATTTTTCATAGATGCCTCCATAACAGTGTAGATAAGTTCTACGTCAAGTTTACGAAAAGGCATTTATTTTTCTCCAGAAATGACCGCACCTCCGCACAAATACAGATGTTTTTTCTTCTCTAAGAGTACGGTGTTCAGGAATAATATTATTATTTTCTTCGAGGAGTTTCCTATAACTTTACAAAAATCTTCTTCAAGTTTACAGAGAGGCATTCACTTTACTCCAGAAATGAATGCACCTTCGCATAAATATAAATATTGTTTTTTCTCTCCGACCACGCTGTACAAGAATGATATAATTTTTTGTAGATGCCAACTGTGCCAGTTTAGAGAAGTTCTCCTTCAAGTTCACGGAGAGGCATTCACTTTACTCCAGAATTGAATGCACCTCCGCATAAATATAAAAACCTTTTCATCTCTAAGAGTACGGTGATCGGGAATGTTATAATTTTCTTCAGGTATATTCTTCTTTTACCATTTTCTTCGAGGATGTTCCTACAATTTTTTGCAGATGTCTCCATAACAGTTTAGAGATGTTCTCCCTCAAGTTCACGAAGAGGCGTTAATTTTACTCCAGAAATGACTGCGCGTCCGGATAAATATAATTATTTACCTGTCTCTGAGTGCGTTGTACATGAATACTACATTTTTTCTATAACTTTAGAGCAAGTCTTTTTCAAGTTCACGGAGAGGCATTCACTTTACTGCAGAAATGAATGCACCTTCGCATAAATACAAAAATCTTTTCCTGTCTAAGAGCACGGTATTCGGGAATGTTATCATTTCCTCGAGGATGTTCCTTTAACTTTTTGAGAAAGTCTTTTTCAAGTTTACGGAGAGGCATTCACTTTACTCCAGAAATGAATGCTCCTCCGCATAAATAAAAAAAATGTTCTTTTCTCGGATTCCGCTGTACAAGAATATTATCATATTTGTCGGGGATGTTTTGTATAACTTTAGAACGAGTCTTTTTCAAGTTTACGGAGAGGCATCCACTTTAATCCAGAAATGAATGCACCTCCGCATAAATATATTTTCTTTACTGTCCCTGAGTGCGCTGAGCAAGAATATTATCATTTTGTTCTTGGATGCTTCCGGTTACTTTAGAGAAGGATTTTTTCATGTCCAAGAAGTGGCATCCATTTTATTCCTGAAGAGAATGCTCCTCCGCATAAATGAGAAAATGTTTTCCTCTCTCTGAGTACGGTGTACAAGATCATTATAATTTTCTTCGTGTACATTACTATAACTTTATATAAAGCCTTCTTCAATTTCACGGAGAGGCATTCACTTTGCTCCAGAAATGAATACACCTCCGCATAAATATAAATTTTGCTTCTTCTGTCAGAGTACGCTGTAAAAGTGTGATATAATTTTTCATAGATGCCTCCATAACAGTGTAGATAAGTTCTACGTCAAGTTTACGAAAAGGCATTCATTTTTCTCCAGAAATGACCGCACCTCCGCATAAATACAGATGTTTTTTCCTCTCTAAGAGTACGGTGTTCAGGAATTACATTATCATTTTCTTCGAGGAGTTTCCCATAACTTTACAAAAAGTCTACTTCAAGTTTACGGAGAGGCATTAACTTTACTCCAGAAATGAATGCACCTCCGCATAAGTATAAATTTTGTTTTTTCTCTCCGACTACGCTGTACAGGAATGATATAATTTTTTGTAGATGCCAACCTTTCCAGTTTAAAGAAGTTCTCCTTGAAGTTCACGGAGAGGCATTCACTTTACTCCAGAAATGAATGCACCTCCGCATAAATATAAAAACCTTTTCCTCTCTAAGAGTACGGTGATCGGGAATGATATAATTTTCTTCAGGGATATTCTTCTTTTATCATTTTCTTCGAGGATGTTCCTATAATTTTCCGCAGATGTCTCCATAACAGTTTAGATATGCTCTCCGTCAAGTTCATGAAGATCGTTCATTTTACTCCAGAAATGACTGCGCTTCCGAATAAATATAAATTTTTTCCTGTCTCTGAGTACGTTGTACATGAACATTATATTTTTTCTACAACTTTAGAGCAAGTCTTTTTCAAGTTCTCGTAGAGGCATTCACTTTACTCCAGAAATGAATGCACCTCCGCATAAATATATTTTCTTTACTGTCCCTGAGTGCGCTGAGCAGGAATATTATCATTTTGTTCTTGGATGCTTCCGGTTAATTTAGAGAAGGATTTTTTCATGTCCAAGAAGTGACGTCCACTTTATTCCAGAAGAGAATGCACCTCCGCATAAATGAGAAAATGTTTTCCACTCTCTGAGTACGGTGTACAAGATCATTATAATTTTCTTCGTGCACATTACTATAACTTTATATAAAGCCTTCTTCAATTTCACGGAGAGGCATTCACTTTTCTCCAAAAATGAATGCACCTCCGCATAAATATAAATTTTGCTTCTTCTGTCAGAGTACGCTGTAAAAGTGTGATATAATTTTTCATAGATGTCTCCATAACAGTTTAGATAAGTTCTACGTCAAGTTCACGAAAAGGCATTCATATTTCTCCAGAAATGATCGCACCCCCGCATAAATACAGATGTTTTTTCATCTCTAAGAGTACGGTGTTCAGGAATAATATTATTATTTTCTTTTTGGAGTTTCCTATAACTTTACAAAAATCTTCTTCAAGTTTACGGAGAGGCATTCACTTTACTCCAGAAATGAATGCACCTCCGCATAAATATAAATATTGTTTTTTCTCTCCGTCTACGCTGTACAAGAATGATATAATTTTTTGTAGATGCCAACCGTGCCAGTTTAAAGAAATTCTCCTCCAAGTTCACGGAGAGGCATTCACTTTACTCCAGAAATGAATGCACCTCCGCATAAATATAAAAACTTTTTCATCTCTAAGAGTCCGGTGATCGGGAATGTTATAATTTTCTTCACGTATATTCTTCTTTTATCATTATCGTCGAGGATGTTCCTATAATTTTTCGCAGATGTCTCCATAACAGTTTAGAGATGTTCTCCCTCAAGTTCACGAAGAGGCGTTAACTTTACCCCAGAAATGACTGCGCGTCCGGATAAATATAATTTTTTCCCTGTCTCTATGTGCGTTGTACATGAATATTACATTTTTTCTATAACTTTAGAGCAAGTCTTTTTCAAGTTCACGGAGAGGCATTCACTTTACTCCAGAAATGAATGCACCTTCGCATAAATACAAAAAAATGTTCTTTTCTCGGATTCCGCTGTACAAGAATATTATCATATTTGTCGGGGATGTTTTGTATAACTTTAGAACGAGTCTTTTTTCAGGTTTACGGAGAGGCATCCACTTTAATCCAGAAATGAATACCTCCGCATATATATAAAAACCTTTTCCTCTCTAAGAGTACGGTGATCGGGTACGTTATAATTTTCTTCAGGGATATTCTTCTTTTATCATTTTCTTCGAGGATGTTCCTATAATTTTTCGCAGATGTCTCCATAACAGTTTAGAGATGTTCTCCCTCAAGTTCACGAAGAGGCGTTAACTTTACCCCAGAAATGACTGCGCGTCCGTATAAATATAATTTTTTCCCTGTCTCTATGTGCGTTGTACATGAATATTACATTTTTTCTATAACTTTAGAGCAAGTCTTTTTCAAGTTCACGGAGAGGCATTCACTTTACTCCAGAAATGAATGCACCTTCGCATAAATACAAAAAAAATGTTCTTTTCTCGGATTCCGCTGTACAAGAATATTATCATATTTGTCGGGGATGTTTTGTATAACTTTAGAACGAGTCTTTTTTCAGGTTTACGGAGAGGCATCCACTTTAATCCAGAAATGAATACCTCCGCATATATATAAAAACCTTTTCCTCTCTAAGAGTACGGTGATCGGGTACGTTATAATTTTCTTCAGGGATATTCTTCTTTTATCATTTTCTTCGAGGATGTTCCTATAATTTTTCGCAGATGTCTCCATAACAGTTTAAAGATGTTCTCCGTCAAGTTCATGAAGAGGCGTTCATTTTACTCGAGAAATGACTGCGCCTCCGTATAAATATAAATTTTTTCCTGTCTCTGAGTACTTTGTACATGAATATTATATTTTTTTCTATAATTTAGAGCAAGTCTTTTTCAAGTTTTCGGAGAGGCATTCACTTTACTCCAGAAATGAATGCACCTCCGCATAAATATATTTTCTTTACTGTCCCTGAGTGCGCTGAGCAAGAATATTTTCATTTTGTTCTTGGATGCTTCCGGTTACTTTAGAGAAGGATTTTTTCATGTCCAAGAAGTGGCATCCATTTTATTCCTGAAGAGAATGCTCCTCCGCATAAATGAGAAAATGTTTTCCTCTCTCTGAGTACGGTGTACATGATCATTATAATTTTCTTCGTGTACATTACTATAACTTTATATAAAGCCTTCTTCAATTTCACGGAGAGGCATTCACTTTGCTCCAGAAATGAATACACCTCCGCATAAATATAAATTTTGCTCCTTCTGTCAGAGTACGCTGTAAAAGTGTGATATAATTTTTCATAGATGCCTCCATAACAGTGTAGATAAGTTCTACGTCAAGTTTACGAAAAGGCATTCATTTTTCTCCAGAAATGACCGCACCTCCGCATAAATACAGATGTTTTTTCCTCTCTAAGAGTACGGTGTTCAGGAATTATATTATCATTTTCTTCGAGGAGTTTCCCATAACTTTACAAAAAGTCTACTTCAAGTTTACGGAGAGGCATTCACTTTACTCCAGAAATGAATGCACCTCCGCATAAATATAAAAACCTTTTCCTCTCTAAGAGTACGGTGATCGGGAATGATATAATTTTCTTCAGGGATATTCTTCTTTTATCATTTTCTTCGAGGATGTTCCTATAATTTTTCGCAGATGTCCCCATAACAGTTTAGATATGCTCTCCGTCAAGTTCATGAAGATCGTTCATTTTACTCCAGAAATGACTGCGCTTCCGAATAAATATAAATTTTTTCCTGTCTCTGAGTACGTTGTACATGAACATTATATTTTTTCTACAACTTTAGAGCAAGTCTTTTTCAAGTTCACGGAGAGGCATTCACTTTACTCCAGAAATGAATGCACCTTCGCATAAATACAAAAATCTTTTCCTATCTAAGAGTACGGTGTTCGGGAATGTTAAGAATTCCTCGAGGATGTTCCTTTAACTTTTTGAGAAAGTCTTTTTCAAGTTTACGGAGAGGCATTCACTTTACTCCAGAAATGAATGCACCTCCGCATAAATATAAAAAATATTCTTTTCTCGGATTCCGCTGTACAAGAATGTTATCATATTTGTCGGGGATTTTTTCTATAACTTTAGAATGAGTCTTTTTCAAGTTTACGGAGAGGTATTAACTTTAATCTAGAAATGAATGACCATCCGCATACATATAAAAACCTTTTCCTCTCTAAGTGTATAATTTTTCCTATAATTTTCCGCAGATGTCTCCATAACAGTTTAGAGATGTTCTCCCTAGAATTTACGAAGAGGCGTTAATTTTACTCCAGAAATGCTCTCCGTCAAGTTCATGAAGATCGTTCATTTTACTCCAGAAATGACTGCGCTTCCGGATAAATATAATTCTTTTCCAGTCTCTGAGTACGTTTTACATGAATATTATATTTTTTCTATAACTTTAGAGCAAGTTTTTTTCAAGTTCACGGAGAGGCATTCACTTAACTCCAGAAATGAATGCACCTCTGCATATATATAATGTTTTTTCCTCTCTCTGAGTACAGTGTACAAGATCATTATCATTTTCTTCTTGCACATTACTATAACTTTATATAAAGCCTTCTTCAATTCCATGGAGAGGCATTCACTTTGCTCCAGAAATGAATGCACCTGCGCATAAATATAAAATTTGCTTCTTCTGTCAGAGTACGCTGTAAAAGTGCGATATAATTTTTCATAGATGTCTCCATAACAGTTTAGATAAGTTCTACGTCAAGTTCACGAAAAGGCATTCATTTTTCTCCAGAAATGACCGCACCTCCGCATAAATACAGATGATTTTTCCTCTCTAAGAGAACGGTGTTCAGGAATAATATTATCATTTTCTTCGATGAGTTTCGTATAACTTTACAAACAGTCATCTTAAGTTTATTGAGAGGGATTCACTTTACTCCAGAAATGATTGCACCTCCGCATAAGTATAAATTTGTTTTTTTCTCTCCGACTACGCTGTACAAGAATGATATAATTTTTGTAGATGCCAACCGTGTCAGTTTAGAGAAGTTCTCCTTCAAGTTCACGGAGAGGCATTCATTTTACTCCAGAAATGAATGCACATCCGCTTAAATATAAAAACCTTTTCCTCTCTAAGAGTACGGTGATGGGGAATGATATAATTTTCATCAGGGATATTCTTCTTTTGTGCTTTTCTTCGAGGATGTTCCTATAATTTTTCGCTGATGTCTCCATAACAGTTTAGAGATGTTCTCCTTCAAGTTTATGAAGAGGCGTTCATTTTACTCCAGAAATGACTGCGCTTCCGAATAAATATAAATTTTTTCCTGTCTCTGAGTACGTTGTACATGAACATTATATTTTTTCTATAACTTTAGAGCAAGTCTTTTACAAGTTCTCGGAGAGGCATTCACTTTACTCCAGAAATGAATACACCTCCGCATAAATATATTTTCTTTACTGTCCCTGAGTGCGCTGAGCAAGAATATTTTCATTTTGTTCTTGGATGCTTCCGGTTACTTTAGAGAAGGATTTTTTCATGTCCAAGAAGTGGCATCCATTTTATTCCTGAAGAGAATGCTCCTCCGCATAAATGAGAAAATGTTTTCCTCTCTCTGAGTACGGTGTACAAGATCATTATGATTTTCTTCGTGCACATTACTATAACTTTATATAAAGCCTTCTTCAATTTCACGGAGAGGCATTCACTTTGCTCCAGAAATGATTACACCTCCGCATAAATATAAATTTTGCTCCTTCTGTCAGAGTACGCTGTAAAAGTGTGATACAATTTTTCATAGATGCCTCCATAACAGTGTAGATAAGTTCTACGTCAAGTTTACGAAAAGGCATTCATTTTTCTCCAGAAATGACCAAACCTCCGCATAAATACAGATGTTTTTTTCTCTCTAAGAGTACGGTGTTCAGGAATAATATTATTATTTTCTTCGAGGAGTTTCCTATAACTTTACAAAAATCTTCTTCAAGTTTACGGAGAGGCATTCACTTTACTCCAGAAATGAATGCACCTTCGCATAAATATAAATTTTGTTTTTTCTCTCCGACCACGCTGTACAAGAATGATATAATTTTTTGTAGATGCCAACTGTTCCAGTTTAGAGAAGTTCTCCTTCATGTTCACGGAGAGGCATTCACTTTACTCCAGAAATGAATGCACCTCCGCATAAATATAAAAACCTTTTCATCTCTAAGAGTACGGTGATCGGGAATGTTATAATTTTCTTCAGGTATATTCTTCTTTTACCATTTTCTTCGAGGATGTTCCTACAATTTTTTGCAGATGTCTCCATAACAGTTTAGAGATGTTCTCCCTCAAGTTCACGAAGAGGCGTTAATTTTACTCCAGAAATGACTGCGCGTCCGGATAAATATAATTTTTTCCCTGTCTCTATGTGCGTTGTACATGAATATTACATTTTTTCTATAACTTTAGAGCAAGTCTTTTTCAAGTTCACGGAGAGGCATTCACTTTACTCCAGAAATGAATGCACCTTCGCATAAATACAAAAATCTTTTCCTGTCTAAGAGCACGGTATTCGGGAATGTTATCATTTCCTCGAGGATGTTCCTTTAACTTTTTGAGAAAGTCTTTTTCAAGTTTACGGAGAGGCATTCACTTTACTCCAGAAATGAATGCTCCTCCGCAAAAATATAAAAAAATGTTCTTTTCTCGGATTCCGCTGTACAAGAATATTATCATATTGCTCGGGGATGTTTTGTATAACTTTAGAACGAGTCTTTTTCAAGTTTACGGAGAGGCATCCACTTTAATCCAGAAATGAATACCTCCGCATATATATAAAAACCTTTTCCTCTCTAAGAGTACGGTGATCGGGTACGTTATAATTTTCTTCAGGGATATTCTTCTTTTATCATTTTCTTCGAGGATGTTCCTATAATTTTTCGCAGATGTCTCTATAACAGTTTAAAGATGTTCTCCGTCAAGTTCATGAAGAGGCGTTCATTTTACTCGAGAAATGACTGCGCCTACGAATAAATATAAATTTTTTCCTGCCTCTGAGTACTTTGTACATGAATATTATATTTTTTCTTTATTTTTAGAGCAAGTCTTTTTCAAGTTTTTCGAGAGGCATTCACTTTACTCCAGAAATGAATGCACCTCCGCATAAATATATTTTCTTTACTGTCCCTGAGTGCGCTGAGCAAAAATATTCTCATTTTCTTCTTGGATGCTTCCGGTTACTTTAGAGAAGGATTTTTTCATGCCCAAGAAGTGGCATCCACTTTATTCCAGAAGAGAATGCACCTCCGCATAAATGAGAAGATGTTTTCCTCTCTCTGAGTACGGTGTACAAAATCATTATCATTTTCTTCGTGCACATTACTATAACTTTAGATAAAGTCTTCTTCAATTTCACGGAGAGGCATTCTTTTTATTCCAGAAATGAATGCACCTCCGCATAAATATAAATTTTTTTCTGTCTCTGAGTACGCTGTAATAGAATAATATCATATTTGTCGTGGATTTTTTCCATAAATTTAGGGCAAGTCTTTTTCAAGTTCACGGAGAGACATTCAGTTTTTTCCAGAAATGAATGCACCTTTTCCTCCCTAAGTGTACGCTGTTCAGGAATATTATCATTTTCTTCGAGGATGTTCCGATAACTTGAGAAAGTTTACCGTGAGGCATTAACTTTACTGCAGAAATGAATGCACCTCCGCATAAATATAAAAAATTGTTCCATTTCATGAATTTTATCATTTTCATCTTGGATTTTTCGATAACTTTATAGAAACCATTTTCTCGATCACGAAGCTGCATTTAATTTACTCCAGAAATGAATGCACCTCCATATAAATACAAAAATGTTTTCTCTCCCTGGGTACGGTGTATAAGTATAATATCATTTTCTGCGTGGATATTACTGTAACTGGACAGGGAATTTTTTTGAAGCTCACAGAAAGACATACACCTTCCTTCGAAAATGAATGCACTTCCGCATAAATATAGAATTGTTTTCTTCTCCCTAATTCTGTTATAGAAGAATTTTATCTTTTTTAAATTTTCCAATAAATATAGAGAAAGACTTCTTCAAGTTTACGGAGAGGCATTTACTTTACTCCAGAAATGAATGCACCTCCGCTTAAATACAAAAATATTTTCCTCTCTAAGAGTACGTTGTTCAGCAATTTTTTCATTTTCTTCGTGGATGTTTCGATAACTTTAGAGAAAGTCTTCAATTTTACGGAGAGGCATTTACTTTTCTCCAAAAATACATCTCCGCATAAATATAAAAATTTGTTCCTTTCTCTGAGTCCGGTGTACAAGAAATGTATAATTTTCTTCATGGATTTTCCGATTACTTTAGACAAATTCTTCTTCAATTTCACGTAGAGGCATACACGTTACTCCAGAAATGAATGCACCGCTGCATAAATACAATTTTTTCCTGTCTCTGAGTACGCTGGACAAGAATATTGTCATTTTCTTCATGGAAGTTTCTGGTAACTTTAGAGAAAGGCATTTGCATGTAACAGTAAGTGGCGTTTACTTTACTCCAGAAGAGAATGCTCTTGTGCTTAATGGAAAAAGATTTTCCTCACTGAGTACGGTGTACAAAAATACAACATTTTCTTCTTGCACATTACTATAACTTTAGATGAAGCCTTCTTCAATTTGACGGAGAGGCATTCCAGACTTTACTCCAGAAATGAATTCATCTCCACATAAATATAAATTTTTTTTCCTTTTTCGGAGTCCGCTTTAAGAGAATTTTATTATTTTTTTCTTGGATTTGCCTATAAATTTAGACAAATTCTTCTTCAAGTTCACGGAGAGGCATTCACTTTATTCCAGAAATGAATGCACCTCCGCATAAATATAAATTATTTCCTGTCTCTGAGTATGTTGTATCAGAATATTATCATATTTTTCATGTATGTTTTCTATAACTTTTGAGCAAGTCTTTTGCAAATTCACGCAGAAGCATTCACTTTACTATAGGAACCAATGCACCTCCGCATAAATAGAAGAGTCTTCTCCTCTTTGAGAGTACGGTGTTGAGGAATATTATCATTTTCTTCGTGGATGTTTCGATAACTTCAGAGAAAATCTTCTTCAAGTTTACTGAGATTCATTCACTTTACACAAGAAATGAGTGATTCTCCTCATAAATATAATTTATTTCCTGTCCCGGAGTATGCTGATCAAGAATATTATCATTTTATTCATGGATGTTTCCGGTAAATTTAGAGAAGGATTTTTCATGTCCAGGAAGTGGCATTAACTTTACTCCAGAAAAGAATGCACCTCCGCATAAATAGAAAACTGTTTTACTCTCTTTGAGTACGGTGTACAAGAATATTATCTTCTTCTTCGTGCACATTACTGTATCTTTGGAGAAAGTCTTCTCCAAGTTCACGGAGAGGCATTAACTTTACTCCAGAAATGAATAAACCTCCGCATAAATTAATAAATGTTGTCCTTTCTCTGGATACTGTGTATAAGAATATTATAATTTTCATCATGCACATTACTATAAGTTTAAATAAAGCCTTCTTCAAGTTCACGGAGAAGCATTAACTTTACTTCAGAAATGAATGCACTCTCGCAAAAGTGTTTTCCTCTCTCTGAGACCGCTGTACAAGAATTTTATCGTTCACTTCTTGGATTTTCCAAAAACTTCAGAGAGAGTCTTCTTCATGTTCACGAAGTGTCTTTCACTTTATTCCAGAAATGAATGAACCTTCGCATAAGTATATGTTTTTCTTCTCTCTGAGTGCGATGTACAAGAATATTATCAATTTCTTCGTGGATGTTCCTATAAGTATGGAGAAATTAACCTTCATCTTTACGGAGAGGTATGTAACTACTACTAAAATTTGTGAATTAAAGGGTTATTCTATTAAAATACGCATATTGTCGCATCTATATCGAGAATAAAAATCTAATGTTTATTTAAGAAAAAGAACAGTATGACATTGTTTGAAAATGGAACGACAATATCTGAAAACAGTAAGGGGTGTTAAGAAAAAGTTAAGACGTTTCATACGCTGCTTAGTTTAATTTCTAAAGATAAACTACAAATTTAATGAGTTATCACAGCCTATTACCAGCATACAGCGGAACGATGGAACCCTATCACATATTTTATTTTTTATTTTTTTGCCACTTCTAATGCAAATCCTTGAAACTGTCTAGTGCCTTTGATTTCGAAATTTATCTGGCTAAAAAGAATGTACTATCTCTTGAAAGAAATCTAGATAAATAATAAGATTATTGTTTTTTATCTTAAGCGATTTGAAAATTCGAACGTTATTTTCGGATAAAACTATGCGGTAGAAAAACTAAAAGCGATTGCTCAATATGAGATTACCTAAATCAGAAATAAGAACTTGATATTTCTTATAAATGATATAAGCAGCTTTGAAAGAATATTATATAGTATTTATTTGTGTATCTAAAAACTTTTCTTATTACACAATTTAGACGTATTTTTTCTTGCAGCATATAATAAAAGATAAATAGCTTATTTATATTAAATGTATTGTAGGAATGTTGATTACTTTGCTTATGTATGAAACAGTGAACAAATTTCCATAAAGTATGTATAAAACAACTCCAACTTTTTTTTTTCAACGACCATTTTTGCTATCTCGACAAAGCATCTATAACCGAGAAGTATTCAATCCTGTATGGACATATGACTAACACTTTAATTCATACTCTAAAACTAGAAGCATGATACATTATAAAGAAAATAAGATAGAGCTTACCCCATTTCCAAATGATAGTCTTCATCTTATTGGAGAATCTAGCCATCGATTGGTCATTTCAGCAACCGATTTATATTAAACGGAATGGTATGAGAAGTACAAAATTAATTCTTCAATATTTCTAGAAACACAGTTTATAATGATGAGGTACGGCGAATGATCAAGAAGATGTGAGAAAACTTTCGGTTCTAAAAATTTCTTACCTAAACTAAAATGTATTTCTTTAATCTCCTACTCATCTGACATGAAATTTAGTACTGCTGAACGTAAAAAATTCATTGTTAGAATTAGAAATAAATTTTAGATTGTTGTCCTATTGTTGAATTAAACATTATACATACGTGAGATTAAGATTCATTGTTAGACATTTCTTTCTGGTGTTCGTCCAATTGTTGAACTAAAAACGATTGTTATTCAAAGGATTTACTTGACAATTGTATTTTTTAATTTTAATTGAAGAAGCTCCATTGTTGCATTTTTCATACATATAACCACATTGTTGACAGTTTCATTATGACGTCACAATTCCAGAACGCACAGCTATGTTCTTTATAATAAAAGTGGACTTTTAGAAATTTCACTTTCAAAGGAAGTTTCTCGCAACCATTTCTCCAACAGTCATGCACTTAAAACTATAAATGTCTATCAAATAAAGTCAAGCTCTCTAAAAGCTTCCCAATATTTATCGTAATATCACAATAAATTTGAGCAAAGAAAAAACTCGCCATTAAAGAAGTCTGCTTGAAGTAGCTGGCTCATTTGGTGAAATCTACATTAAAATTAACAATTCACGAAAACTGGATGAATCTTCTACAATCGGTGGAAAACTTGGGAAGCTCACAAACCATTGAACTTAATGAACATAATAAATGAATAATAATAAAAAAAAACTTTCAAAGAGATCATCGTGGAATGAAACACGGAAATATATATTTTTCTTCACAAATTGAGATTCATCCACTTAAATCCAGAAGTAAATGCATCTCCGCATAAATATAAAATTTCTCTCTCTCTCTCAGTACGTTGTTCAAGTGTATTGTTATTTCGTTCGTGCATGTCTCCTATATTTTCTTCTTTCTTAAAACGAAGTACGATAATATTATCATTATCTTCGTGGATATACCTATAAGGTTTGAAAAATTCTTTTTCAAGTTCACGGAGAGTTATTTTCTTTACTCCAGAAATATATTTTTTATTCACACCCCCATAAATATATATATATTTTCTTATCTCTTAGTACGCTGTACAAGAATATTATAATTTTCCTCGCGCAGATTACTTTAACTTTAGAGAAAACCTTCTTGAAGTTCACGGAAAGTCATGTAAATACTACTAAAATGTCTCCATTATAGTGTTATTCAGTTAAAATATGCCTGTTGTGGCATCTATGGCGAGAATAAATAACTAATGTTTTTTTTTGTTTAAAATAGAACACTATGACACTGTTGGAAAATGGAACGTCAATATCTGAAAACTGTAAGGGGTGTTAAGAAAATGGGAAGACGTTACATAACCTTCTTCGTATAATTTCTAAAGTTAAACTGCAAATTTAATGGGTTATCATAACCTATTACCAACTTTCACCGGAACGATGGAACCTTGTCACATAAAAACGTTTTTTTTGCCTTCTGTACTTCAAAATTTTTTAAATCGTCTGGTGCCAGTGGTTTGGAAAGTTATCTGGCTAAAATGTAATCTACTACACAAAGAGAGAGGGTCTTGAAACTTTGCTTTTTAAAGAGCATTTTTAGGTTATTTAGATAAATAATAAGATTAGTGTTCTTTTTCTTAAGCGATTTAAAAAATCGAGCGTTATTTACGGATAAAACTCAGTTTTTGTCTAAAATTTTTCTAATATGCTGCGGTAGAAAAACTAAAAGGGAATGTTCAATAAGATATTACCGAAATCAGAAATAAGAACTTGATATTTCTGACCAAATGATATAAGCAGAGGAAAAGATGGAAATCACTCGGCACAAGGTCGGGGCCGTGGGCGTCCAAAACTTCCCAGCCTAAAGTGTTCAACAAAGCTAGGGTCAGAGCTGCGGTGTGAGGTCTTGCAATGTCATGGGGTAGCAAAAATTCCCTCTGTCAGCATGCTGCGTTATATGTTTTGAATCGCTTTGCGACAAAAAGCGTATCACTGACCGTACCTGCACGGGGCGGGTGATTCGAAAATATTGAACATTTTAGACACAGAACAGACTGTACAGGCTACCTACACAGCTGTAACTGAGCCCAGTTGTTCCGAAGGAATGCCGGGACATGAAGCAAGCACTCGCATCGGCGCGCGCGTCACCTATTAGTGTATACAACAAAACGACCCTTACTTAAAAAACATCCCTCGTATTATTTTTATTTATGTATCCGAAAACGATTCTAATTACACGAGTTAGAGAAATTTGTTCTTGCTGCATATAATAAAATATAAATATCTTTTTTATATTAAATACATTATAGGATTATTGAATAAATTGCTTGTGTATGAAACAGTGAATAAATTTCCATAAAGTAAGTGTAAAACAACTCCAAACTTTTTTATTGAACAATCATTTTTGCTATCTCGCCAAAACACCTTTAACAGAGAAGTACCTATCCTATATGTACATCTGACTAACACTTAATTTATACTCTATAATTAGAAACATGTATATTATAAAGTAAAGAAATTGGAGCTTACCCCATTACTCAGTAACAGTCTTCATACATCTATAGTAGGATAATCTAGTCATCGATTGGTCGATTCAGCAACCAAGTTATAATGAACGGAATGATGCGAGAAGAATGCAATTAATTCTTCAATATTTCTAGAACCACAGTTTATACTGATGAGGAACAGCGAAAGATCAAGGAGATGTGAGAAAACTTTCGGTTCTAAAAATTCCTTCCCTAAACTAAAATATATTCCTTTCATCTCCTACTCATCTGACATAAAATTTACTACTGACGCACGTAAAAATTCATTGTTAGAAATAACTTGTTCGATTGTTGCCCTATTGTTGAATTAAACACGATACCTATGTGAGATAAAGATTGATTGTTGGACATAGCATTCTGATGTTTATCCAATTGTTGAAATAAAAACTATTTTTATTCGAAGGATTTACTTAACATTGCTATTGTTTAATTTTTATTGAGAAAGCTCCCTTGTTGCATTTTTCGTACAGTTTTACGACATTGTTGCAAGTGTCATTTTTACGTCACAATTCCACAACGCACAGCTTAGTTCTTTATAATATAAGTTGACTTTTATTTCCTTGTGCTATCTTGTCTCCGACTTATAAGCGGGCTCTCATGTAACACACACAAGTCGTATGTTTGTTATTCAATAAATAAATAAATAAAGTTGACTTTTAGAAATTTCACTTTCAAAGGAAGTTTCTCGTAACCATTTCCCCAACATTCAT
Organism: Maratus speciosus; assembly: GCA_963932465.1. Taxonomy (NCBI): domain Eukaryota; kingdom Metazoa; phylum Arthropoda; class Arachnida; order Araneae; family Salticidae; genus Maratus; species Maratus speciosus. The sequence continues at coordinate 137,908,201 of OZ010798.1, forward strand.
ACACTTAAAACTATATATGTCTATGAAATAAAGTCAAGCTCTCTAAAAGCTTCACAATATTTGTCGTAAAATCATAATAAATTTGAGCAAAGAAAAAGGTTGCCATTAAAGAAGTTTGCTTGGTGTAGCTGGCTAATTTGGTGAAATTTACATTGAAATTAACAATTCACGAAAACTGGATGTATCTTTTATAATCGGTGTAAAAACTTGTGAAGCTCAAAAACCACTGAACTTAATGAACATAATAAATAAATTAAAAAAAAATATTCAAAGGAGATCATCATGGAATGAAACAAGAGGATATATATTTTTCTTCACAAATTGAGATTCATACATTTTACTCCAGAAAAGAATGCACCTCCGCTTAAATATGAAATTTTTTTCCTTTCCCTGAGTACGTCGTACAAGTGTATTATCATTTTCTTCGTGGATGTTCTTATAACTAAACCTGTGGCTGTACGATCCATGAAGGATCAGGGTCTACAGTGCCCAACTCTGTTTACTTGACTCTGTCCTCCGAGGTGCTATGCAGCAATTGCCCCGGCCAGGTGGGCAACCCAACGCGAGACTTTTGGTGTTTAGTCCCCAAACGAGTCCCTCATTTTATGCACCCCGAAGGGATGAAAGGTTGAGTGAAGGATGTTCTTATAATATAGAGAAATTCCTTTTGAAGTTCATGGTGAGACATCCACTTTAGCCAAGAATAGAATGCACCTCTGCATCAATAATATTATCATTGTCTTCGTGGAGTTTCCTATAACGTTTGAGAAATTCTTCTTCAAGTTCACGAAGTGGTATTCACTTTACTCCAGCAATAAATGCACATCTGCAAAAATATTTTTTTATTCCTCTCTCTGAATACGCTGTAAAGAATATTATCATTTTCTTCGTGGATGTTCTTGTAACTTTAGAGAAAGTCTTCTTCAAGCTCACGGAAAGGCATTCACTTTACTACAGAAATGAATGCACCTCCGCTTAAATATAAAAAACATTTTTTCTCTGAGTATGATGTACAAGAGTATTAAAATTTTCTTCGTGAATATTCTTCTAACTTTAAAGAAAGTTTTCTCCAAGTTCACGGAGAGGCATTGAATTACTCCAGAAATGAATGTACATCCGATAAATGTAGAATTATACTCTGATCTCTAAGTGCGCTGTACAAAAATATTGTCATTTTTTTTCGGAATGTCCCAATAAGTTTAGAGGAAGGGATTTTAATGTTCACGGAGCGGCATTGACCTTACTCCGGAAATGAATGCCATAAATATTATTTTCATTAGATTATATTATATCATAACATTATATCATAAGATTATTTTCTTCTCTCTCAGAACGCTAAACAAGAATTTTATCATTTTATTCCACAAACTGTGAATAAATTTAGAAAATGTCTTCTTCGAGTTCACGGAGAGGCATTCACGTTACTCCAGAAATAAATACATCTCCGCATAAATATGAAATCTACTTCTTATCTCTGAGTACGCTGCAGGAGAATATTATCATATTATTCGTGGAAGTTCCTATGACTATAGAGAAAGTCATTTTCAATTTCACGAAGAGACGTTTCTTTTACTCCAGAAATGAATACACCTTCCTATAAATATAGAATTTCTTTCTTCTCCCTGAGTCCGCTGCAGATGAATTTTATAGTTTTCATTTTGGATTTTCCAATAATTTTATAGAAAAACTTCTACAAGTTCTCGGAGAGTCATTCACTTTACTCCAGAAATTAATGCACCTCCACATAAATATAAATTTTGTTTTTTCTCTCTGAGTACGCTGTACAATAATGATATAATTTTTTGTAGATGTCTCCATAACAGTTTAGAGAAGTTCTCCTTCAAGTTCACGAAGAGGCATTCGCTTTACTCCAGAAATGAATGCACCTCCGTATAAATACAAAATGTTTTCCTTTCTAAGAGTACGGTGATCGGGAATGTTATAATTTTCTTCAAGGAAGTTCCTATGACTTTTTGAGAAAGTCTTTTTCAAGTTTAAGGAGAGGCATTCACTTTATTCCAGAAATGAATGCACCTGCGCATAAATATAAATTTTGTTTCTTTTGACTGAGATATGACTGTATAAGAATGGTAAAATTTTTTATAGATGTCTCCATAACAGTTTAGACGAGTTCTCCGTCAATTTCACGAAGAGGCGTTTATTTTACTGCAGAAATGAGAGCACCAAAGAAGATCTCCGTCATATTTTCTGTAGATATTTCTTATAGCTTTAGAAAAACTGTTCTTCATGTTCACGAAGAGGCATTTATTTTACTCCAGAAATTAATGCAGCTTCGCATTAATACAAAAATCTTTTCCTCTCTAATTCTACGGTGTACAGGAATGTTATAATGTTCTTCAAGGATGTTCCTATAACTTTTTGAGAAAGTCTTTTTTAAGTTTACCGATAGGCATCCACTTTACTCCAGAAATTAATGCACCTCCGCATGAATATAATTATATTCCATTCAGTGAGTACGCTGAACAATAATATTCTCATTTTCTTCATGGATTTTTCCGGTAACTTTAGAGAAAGAGATTTCATGTCTGGGAAGTTGCATCCACTTTTCTCCTGAAGAGAATGCACCTCCACATAAATGAAAAAATTTTCCTTCTCTCTGAGTACGGTGTACAAGTATATTATCATTTTCTACGTGCACATTACTATATCTTTAGATAAAGCCTTTTTCAATTTCACGGAGAGGCGTTCACTTTACTTCAGAAATGAATGCACCTCCGCATAAAAAAAAAAAAATTCCTTTCTCTGATTCCGCTGTACAAGAATATTATCATTTTCCTTTTGGATTTTCCGATAACTTTAGAGAAAGTGTTCTTCAAATTTACGGAGAGGCATTCACTTTACTCTAGAAAGGAATGCAGCTCCGTATAAATATAATATTTTTTCTTTTCTCTGAGTTCGCTATACAAGAATTTTATCATTTTCTTCTTGGATTTTCTGATAACTTTAGACAAATTTTTTTCATGTTCACGGAGAGACATTCACTTTAATCCACAAATGAATGCACCTCCGCATAAATACAAAAACCTTTTCCTCTCTAAGAGTACGGTAATTGGAAATGTTATCATTTTCTTCAGGGATATTCTTCTTTTATCATTTTCTTCGAGGTTGTTCCTATAATGTTTTGCAGATGTCTCAATAACAGTTTAGAGATGTTCTCCGTCAGTTTCACGAAGAGGCGTTCATTTTACTCCAGAAATGACTGCTCCTCCGAATAAATATAAATTTTTTCCTGTCTGTGAGTACTTTGTACATGAATATTATATTTTATCTATAACTTTAGAGCAAGTCTTTTTCAAGTTCACGGAGAGGCATTCACTTTACTCCAGAAATGAATGCACCTCCGCATAAGTACAAAAATCTTTTCCTCTCTAAGAGTACGGTGTTCGGGAATGTTATCAATTTCTTCGAGGATGTTCCTATAACTTCTTCAAAAAGTCTTTTGCAAGATTACAGAGAGGCATTCACTTTACTCCAGAAATGAATGCACCTCCGCATAAATATATTTTCTTTCCTGTCTCTGAGTTCGCTGAGCAAGAATATTGTCGTTTTCTTCATGGATGTTTCCGGTTACTTTAGAGAAGGATTTTTTCATGTCCAGGAAGTGGCATCCCCTTTATTCCAGAAGAGAATGCACCTTCGTATAAATGGGAAAATGTTTTCCTGTTTCTGAGTACGGTGTAAAAGATCATTATCGTTTTCTTCGTGCACATTACTATAACTTTAGATAAAGTCTTCTTCAATTTCACGGAGAAGCATTCACTTTAGTCCAGAAATGGACGCAGCTTCGCATAAATATAGAAACATTTTTCCTTTCTCCAAGTCCGCTGTACAAGAATTTTATCATTTTCTTCTTGGATTTTGCGATAACTTTAGACAAAGTCTTTCTCACGTTCACGGAGAGAAAAAGGAGCGTTCATTTTACTCCAGGAATGAGAGCACCAAAGAAGATCTCCGTCATATTTTTTGTGGATGTTTCTTATAACTTTAGAGAAAGTCTTCTTCATGTTCACGAAGAGGCATCAACTTTTCTCCAGAAATGAATCACCTCCGCATAAATAAGAAATGTTTTTCTCTTTCTGAGTACGGTGTACAAGTACATTTTAGTATTTTTCATATTACTGTAACATTATAAAAAAATTTCTTGAAGTTCACAGACAGACATTCACTTTCTTTCAAAAATGAATGCACCTCCGCATTAATATAGAGTTTTTTTGTTCTCCCTGAGTCCGTTGTAGAAGAATTGTACCCTTTTTTCCCCCAATAACTTTAGAGAAAGATTTCTTGAAGTTCACGGAGAGACATTCACTTTGCTCCAGAAATGAATACTTCTCCGCATAAATACAAAAATCTTTTCCTCTCTAATAGTTCAGCAATATTTTCATTTTATTCGTGGATGTTTCGATAACTTTAGAGAAAGTCTTCAAGTTTACGGAGAGGCATTTACTTTACTCGAGAAATTAATGCATCTCCCCATAAATATAAAAAAAAATTCCCTTTCTCTATGTCCGCTGTACAAGAATTTTATCATTTTCTTCTTGGATTTACCGACAACTTTAGACAAAGTCTTTTTCACTTTACGGAGAGGCATTCACTTTACTCCAGAAATGAATGCCTCCGCATAAATGTAATTTGTTTTCTTCTCTCTGAGTACGCTGTACAACAATGATATAATTTGTCGTTGATGTCTCCATAACATTTTAGATAAGTTCTCCGTCAATTTCACGAAAAGGCTACCATTTTTCTCCAGAACTGAGAGCACCAAAGAAGATCTGCGTCATATTTTCTGTGGATGTTTCTTATAAATTAAAAAAAAGCCTTCTTCAAGTTCACGAAGAGACATTTTACTCCAGAAATGAATCACCTCCGCTTAAATAAAAAATATTTTCCTCTCTCTGAGTACGGTGTAAGAGTATACTGTCATATGTTTCCCGTATGTTTTCTATAACTTTAGTGCAAGTGATTTTCAAGTTCACGGAGAGGCATTCACTTTACCCCAGAAATGAATACACCTCCGCAGAAATACAAGAATATTTTCCTCTCTAAGAGTACGGTGTTCGGGAATGTTACCATTTTCTTGGAGGATGTTCCTATAACTTTTTGAGAAAGTCTTCTTCAAGTTTACGGAGAGGCATTCTCTTTATTCCAGAAATAAATTCACCTCCGCATAAATATAAATTTCTTTTCTGTCTCTGAGTACGCTGTAAAAGATTATTATCATCTTTTTCGTGGATGTTTTGTATAACTTTAGAGCAAGTCTTTTTCGAGTTCACGGAGAGTCATCCACTTTAATCCAGAAATGAATGCACCTCCGCATAAAGACACAAAACTTTTCCTCTCTAAGAGTACACTGTTCTGGAATATTATCATTTTCATCGAGGATGTTCCGATAGCTTTAGAAAGTTTACGGCATTCACTTTACTCCAGAAATGAAAGCACCTCCGCATAAATGTAAAAATTTGTTCCTTTCTCTGGGTTCGCTGTACAAGAATTTTATCATTTCATCTCTGATTTTCAGATAACTTTAGACAAAGTCTTTTTCACGTTCGCTGAGAGGAATTCAATTTACTCCTGAAATTAATGCACCTCCACATAAATACAAAAATGTTTTCCTCTCTTTGGGAACGGTGTACAAGTATAATAGCATTTTCTACGTGGATATTACTGTAACGGTACAGAAAGTTTTCTTGAAGTTCACAGAAAGACATTCACTTTCCTTCAATAATGAATGCACCTCCTCATAAATGTAGAGTTTTTTTTTCTTTCTGAGTCCATTGTAGAAGAATTTTATCTTTTTTTTTATTTTGCAATAACTTTAGAGAAAGACTTCTTCAAGTTCACGGAGAGGCATTCACTTTACTCCAGAAATGAATACTTCTCCGCATAAATAAGAATCTTTTCCTCTCTAAAAGTATGTTGTTCAGCAATATTTTCATTTTCTTCGTGGATGTTTCGATAACTTTTGAGAAAGTCTTCAATTTTACGAAGAGGCATTTGCTTTACTCCAAAAATAAATGCATCTCCGCATAAATATAAAAATTTGTTTCTTTCTCTGAGTTCGCTGTACAAGAATATTATCATTTTATTCGTGGAAATTTCGATAACTTTAGAGAAAATGTTCTTCAAGTTTACGGAGATGCATTCACTTTACTCAAGAAATGAGTGAATCTCCGCATAAATATAATTTATTTCCTGTCCCGGAGTATGCTGATCAAGAATATTATCATTTTATTCATGGATGTTTCCGGTAAATTTAGAGAAGGAATTTTTCATGTCCAGGAAGTGGCATTAACTTTACTCCAGAAAAGAATGCACCTCCGCATAAATAGAAAACTGTTTTACCCTCTCTGAGTACTGTGTACAAGGATATTATCTTCTTCTTCGTGCACATTACTGTATCTCTTGAGAAAGTCTTCTTCAAGTTCACGGAGAAGCATTGACTTTACTCCAGAAATGAATAAACCTCCGTATAAATTAAAAACTGTTTTCCTCCCTCTGAATACGGTGTATAAGAATATTATCATTTTCATCCTGCACATTAATATCACTTTAAATAAAGCCTTCTTGAAGTTCACGGAGAGGCATTCACTTTACTTCAGAAATGAATGCACTCTCGCATAAATACGAAAGTGTTTTTCTCTCTCTGAGATCGCTGTACAAGAATTTTATCGTTTACTTCTTGGATTTTCCAAAAACTTCAGAGAGAGTCTTCTTCATGTTCACGAAGTGTCTTTCACTTTATTCCAGAAATGAATGCACCTTCGCATAAGTATATGTTTTTCTTCTCTCTGAGTGCGATGTACAAGAATATTATCAATTTCTTCGTGGATGTTCCTATAAGTATAGAGAAATTAACCTTCATCTTTACGGAACGGACCTTCATCTTTACATTCTTCATGGATTTTTCCGGTAACTTTAGAGAAAGAGATTTCATGTCTGGGAAGTTGCATCCACTTTTCTCCTGAAGAGAATGCACCTCCACATAAATGCAAAAATTTTCCTCCTCCCTGAGTACGGTGTACAAGTATATTATCATTTTCTACGTGCACATTACTATATCTTTAGATAAAGCCTTTTTCAATTTCACGGAGAGGCGTTCACTTTACTTCAGAAATGAATGCACCTCCGCATAAAAAAAAAAAATTCCTTTCTCTGATTCCGCTGTACAAGAATATTATCATTTTCCTTTTGGATTTTCCGATAACTTTAGAGAAAGTGTGGAAAATGCCTCTCCAAATTTATGGAGAGGCATTCACTTTACTCTAGAAAGGAATGCAGCTCCGTATAAATATAATATTTTTTCTTTTCTCTGAGTTCGCTATACAAGAATTTTATCATTTTCTTCTTGGATTTTCTGATAACTTTAGACAAATTTTTTTCATGTTCACGGAGAGACATTCACTTTAATCCACAAATGAATGCACCTCCGCATAAATACAAAAACCTTTTCCTCTCTAAGAGTACTTTAATTGGAAATGTTATCATTTTCTTCAGGGATATTCTTCTTTTATCATTTTCTTCGAGGTTGTTCCTATAATTTTTTGCAGATGTCTCAATAACAGTTTAGAGATGTTCTCTGTCAGTTTCACGAAGAGGCGTTCATTTTACTCCAGAAATGACTGCTCCTCCGAATAAATATAAATTTTTTCCTGTCTGTGAGTACTTTGTACATGAATATTATATTTTATCTATAACTTTAGAGCAAGTCTTTTTCAAGTTCACGGAGAGGCATTCACTTTACTCCAGAAATGAATGCACCTCCGCATAAATACAAAAAAAATTTCCTCTCTAAGAGTACGGTGTTCGGGAATGTTATCATTTTCTTCGAGGATGTTCCTATAACTTTTTGAGAAAGTCTTTTTCAAGTTTACGGAGAGGCATTCATTTTACTCCAGAAATGAATGCACCTCCGCATAAATATATTTTCTTTCTTGTCCCTGAGTTCGCCGAGCAAGAATATTGTCGTTTTCTTCATGGATGTTTCCGGTTACTTTAGAGTAGGATTTTTCCATGTCCAGGAAGTGGAATACACTTTACTCCAGAAATTAATGCACCTCCACTTAAATACAAAAATGTTTTTCTCTCTCTCAGTATGTTGTACAAGAATATTATCATATTTTTCGTGGATGTTTTCTATAACTTTAAAGCAAGTATTTTTTAAATTCACGGAGAGGCATTCACTGTACTCTAGAAAAGAATGCACCTCCGCATAAATGCAAAAATCTTTTCCTGTCTAAGCGTACGGTGTTCCGGAATGTTATCATTTTCTTCGATTTTGTTTCTGCAAGTTTTTGAGAAAGTCTTGTTCAAGTTTACGGAGAGGTATTCACTTTACTCCAGAAATGAATACACCACCGTATAAATATAAATTATGATTTTTCTCTCTGAGTACGCTGTACAAGAATGATATAATTTTTTGTAGATGTCTCCATAACAGTTTAGAGAATTTCTCCTTCAAGTTCACGAAGAGGCATTCGCTTTACTCCAGAAGTGAATGCACCTCCGCATAAATACAAAAATCTTTTCCTCTCTAAGAGTACGGTGTTCGGGAATGTTATCAATTTCTTCGAGGATGTTCCTATAACTTCTTCAAAAAGTCTTTTTCAAGATTACAGAGAGGCATTCACTTTACTCCAGAAATGAATGCACCTCCGCATAAATATATTTTCTTTCCTGTCTGTGAGTTCGCTGAGCAAGAATACTGTCGTTTTCTTTATGGATGTTTCCGGTTACTTTAGAGAAGGACTTTTTCATGTCCAGGAAGTGGCATCCACTTTATTCCAGAAGAGAATGCACCTTCGTATAAATGGGAAAATGTTTTCCTCTCTCTGAGTACGGTGTAAAAGATCATTATCGTTTTCTTCGTGCACATTACTATAACTTTAGATAAAATCTTCAATTTCACGGAGAGGCATTCACTTTACTCTAGAAATGAACGCAGCTTCGCATAAATATAGAAACATTTTTCCTTTCTCCAAGTCCGCTGTACAAGAATTTTATCATTTTCTTCTTGGATTTTGCGATAACTTTAGACAAAGTCTTTCTCACGTTCACGGAGAGAAAAAGGAGCGTTCATTTTACTCCAGGAATGAGAGCACCAAAGAAGATCTCCGTCATATTTTTTGTGGATGTTTCTTATAACTTTAGAGAAAGTCTTCTTCATGTTCACGAAGATGCATTAACTTTTCTCCAGAAATGAATCACCTCCGCATAAATAAGAAATGTTTTTCTCTTTCTGAGTACGGTGTACAAGTACATTTTAGTATTTTTTATATTACTGTAACATTATAGAAAATTTTCTTGACGTTCACAGAAAGACATTCACTTTCTTTCAAAAATGAATGCACCTCCGCATTAGTATAGAGTTTTTTTGTTCTCCCTGAGTCCGTTGTAGAAGAATTTTACCCTTTTCCCCCCCAATAACTTTAGAGAAAGACTTCTTGAAGTTCACGGAGAGGCATTCAATTTGCTCCAGAAATGAATACTTCTCCGCATAAATACAAAAATCTTTTCCTCTCTAATAGTTCAGCAATATTTTCATTTTCTTCGTGGATGTTTCAATAACTTTAGAGAAAGTCTTCAAGTTTACGGAGAGGCATTTACTTTACTCCAGAAATTAATGCATCTCCCCATAAATATAAAAAAAATTTCCTTTCTCTATGTCCGCTGTACAAGAATTTTATCATTTTCTTCTTGGATTTTCCGATAACTTTAGACAAAGTCATTTTCACTTTACGGAGAGGCATTCACTTTACTCCAGAAATGAATGCACCTCCGCATAAATGTAATATTTTTTCTTCTCTCTGAGTACGCTGTACAACAATGATATAATTTGTCGTTGATGTCTCCTTAACATTTTAGATAAGTTCTCCGTCAATTTCACGAAAAGGCTATCATTTTACTCCAGAACTGAGAGCACCAAAGAAGATCTGCGTCATATTTTCTGTGGATGTTTCTTATAAATTAAAAAAAAAGGTCTTCTCCATGTTCACGAAGAGACACTTTACTCGAGAAATGAATCACCTCCGCATAAATAAAAAATATTTTCCGCTCTCTGAGTACGGTGTAAGAGTATACTGTCATATGTTTCGTGTATGTTTTCTATAACTTTAGTGCAAGTGATTTTCAAGTTCATGGAGAGGCATTCACTTTACCCCAGAAATGAATGCACCTCCGCAGAAATACAAGAATATTTTCCTCTCTAAGACTACGGTGTTCGGGAATGTTACCATTTTCTTGGAGGATGTTCCTATAACTTTTTGAGAAAGTCTTCTTCAAGTTTACGGAGAGGCATTCTCTTTATTCCAGAAATAAATTCACCTCCGCATAAATGTAAATTTCTTTTCTGTCTCTGAGTACGCAGTAAAAGATTATTATCATATTTTTCGTGGATGTTTTCTATAACTTTAGAACAAGTCTTTTTCGAGTTCACGGAGAGCCATTCACTTTACTCCAGAAATGAATGCACCTCCGCATAAAGACAAAAAACTTTTCCTCTCTAAGAGTACACTGTTCTGGAATATTATCATTTTCTTCGAGGATGTTCCGATAGCTTTAGAAAGTTTATGGAGAGGCATTCACTTTACTCCAGAAATGAAAGCACCTCCGCATAAATGTAAAAATTTGTTCCTTTCTCTGGGTTCGTTGTACAAGAATTTTATCATTTCATCTCTGATTTTCAGATAACTTTAGATAAAGTCTTTTTCACGTTCGCGGAGAGGAATTCAATTTACTCCTGAAATTAATGCACCTCCACATAAATACAAAAATGTTTTCCTCTCTTTGGGAACGGTGTACAAGTATAATAGCATTTTCTACGTGGATATTACTGTAACGGTACAGAAAGTTTTCTTGAAGTTCACAGAAAGACATTAACTTTCCTTCAATAATGAATGCACCTCCTCATAAATGTAGAGTTTTGTTTTCTTTCTGAGTCCATTGTAGAAGAATTTTATCTTTTTTTTTAAATTTTGCAATAACTTTAGAGAAACACTTCTTCAAGTTCACGGAGAGGCATTCACTTTACTCCAGAAATGAATACTTCTCCGCATAAATAAGAATCTTTTCCTCTCTAAAAGTATGTTGTTCAGCAATATTTTCATTTTCTTCGTGGATGTTTCGATAACTTTTGAGAAAGTCTTCAATTTTACGGAGAGGCATTTGCTTTACTCCAAAAATAAATGCATCTCCGCATAAATATAAAAATTTGTTTCTTTCTCTGAGTTCGCTGTACAAGAATATTATCATTTTATTCGTGGAAGTTTCGATAACTTTAGAGAAAATGTTCTCCAAGTTTACGGAGATGCATTCACTTTACTCCAGAAATGAGTGAATCTCCGCATAAATATAATTTATTTCCTGTCCCGGAGTATGCTGATCAAGAATATTATCATTTTATTCATGGATGTTTCCGGTAAATTTAGAGAAGGACTTTTTCATGTCCAGGAAGTGGCATTAACTTTACTCCAGAAAAGAACGCACCTCCGCATAAATAGAAAACTGTTTTACTCTCTCTGAGTACTGTGTACAAGGATATTATCTTCTTCTTCGTGCACATTACTGTATCTCTTGAGAAAGTCTTCTTCAAGTTCACGGAGAGGCATTGACTTTACTCCAGAAATGAATAAACCTCCGTATAAATTAAAAACTGTTTTCCTCCCTCTGAATACGGTGTATAAGAATATTATCATTTTCATCCTGCACATTAATATCACTTTAAATAAAGCCTTCTTGAAGTTCACGGAGAGGCATTCACTTCAGAAATGAATGCACTCTCGCATAAATACGAAAGTGTTTTTCTCTCTCTGAGACCGCTGTACAAGAAATTTATCGTTTACTTCTTGGATTTTCCAAAAACTTCAGAGAGAGTCTTCTTCTTGTTCACGAAGTGTCTTTCACTTTATTCCAGAAATGAATGCACCTTCGCATAAGTATATATTTTTCTTCTCTCTGAGTACGATGTACAAGAATATTATCAATTTCTTCGTGGATGTTCCTATAAGTATAGAGAAATTAACCTTCATCTTTACGGAGAGGCATGTAACTACTACTAAAATTTGTGAGTTAAAGGGTTATTTTATTAAAATACGCATATTGTCGCATCTATATCGAGAATAAGAAACTAATGTTTTTTTTTTTTTAAAAAGAACAGTATGACATTGTTTGAAAATGGAACGACAATATCTGAAAACAGTAAGGGGTGTTAAGAAAAAGATAAGACGTTTCAGACGCTGCTTAGTTTAATTTCTAAAGATAAACTACAAATTTAATGAATTATCACAGCCTATTACCAGCATACAGCGGAACTTTGGAACCCTATCACATATTTTATTTTTTATTTTTTTGCCATTTCTAATGCAAATCCTTGAAACTGTCTAGTGCCTTTGATTTGGAAATTTATCTGGCTAAAAAGAATCTACTATCTCTTGAAAGAAATCTAGATAAATAATAAGATTATTGTTTTTTATCTTAAGCGATTTGAAAATTCGAACGTTATTTTCTGATAAAACTATGCGGTAGAAAAACTAAAAGGGATTGCTCAATATGAGATTACCTAAATGAGAAATAAGAACTTGATATTTCTTATAAATGATATAAGCAGCTTTGAAAGAACATTATATGGTATTTATTTGTGCATCTAAAAACTTTTCTGATTACACAATTTAGACATATTTTTTCTTGCAGCATATAATAAAAGATAAATAGCTTATTTATATTAAATGTATTGTAGGAATGTTGATTACTTTGCTTATGTATGAAACAGTGAACAAATTTCCGTAAAGTATGTGTAAAACAACTCCAACTTTTTTTTTTCAACTACCATTTTTGCTATCTCGACAAAGCATCTATAACCGAGAAGTATTCATTCCTGCATGGACATATGACTAACACTTTAATTCATACTCTAAAACTAGAAGCATGATACATTATAAAGAAAATAAGATAGAGCTTACCCCATTTCCAAATAATAGTCTTCATCTTATAGGAGAATCTAGCCTCGATTGGTCATTTCAGCAACCGATTTATATTGAACGGAATGATATGAGAAGTACAAAATTAATTCTTCAATATTTCTAGAAACACGGTTTATAATGATGAGGCACGGCGAATGATCAAGAAGATGTGAGAAAACTTTCGGTTCTAAAAATTCCTTACCTGAACTAAAATGTATTTCTTTAATCTCCTACTCATCTGACATGAAATTTAGTACTGCTGAACGTAAAAAATTCATTGTTAGAATTAGAAATAAATTTTAGATTGTTGTCCTATTGTTGAATTAAACATTATACATACGTGAGATTAAGATTCATTGTTAGACATTTCTTTCTGGTGTTCGTCCAATTGTTGAACTAAAAACGATTGTTATTCAAAGGATTTACTTGACAATTGTATTTTTTAATTTTAATTGAAAAAGCTCCATTGTTGCATTTTTCATACATTTAACCACATTGTTGCCAGTTTCATTATGACGTCACAATTCCAGAACGCACAGCTATGTTCTTTATAATATAAGTGGACTTTTAGAAATTTCACTTTCAATGGAAGTTTCTCGCAACCATTTCCCCAACATTCATGCACTTAAAACTATAAATGTGTATCAAATAAAGTCAAGCTCTCTAAAAGCTTCCCGATATTTGTCGTAATATCACAATAAATTTGAGCAAAGACAAAATTCGCCATTAAAGAAGTATCTGGCTATTTTGGTGAAATCTACATTAAAATTAACAATTCACGAAAACTGGATTAATCTTATACAATCGGTGTAAAAACTTGGGAAGCTCAGAAACCATTGAACTTAATGAGCATCTCTATAATAATAGCCGAAGTCATGTGACTGTCATCAACAGTTCCGGGTTGAACGCTTCACTTTTTATATGCCAAGCAGCCAATTTGGTAATTTAATGTTAGCCGGGCGCAGGTGATAAATCGCCAAATATTGTTCCATTGCCATCATATCATCAGTATTATAATAGTAATAGTCTATCTCATACGACTGTCTTAAACAACTTATTAAATTAAATAATTATTACAAAGTAAATTAAAACAAGGCTTTGATGTTGAAATTAAATGTCATAGTTTATAGTATTATTTATTACCTTTTTTTTCTTTGATTTTTACTATTTTCTTTTCCTTTTCTTTTCATTCTTTTCTTTTCATTCTTTTCTTTTTTTTTTTAAGAAATAAGAGAAAATTGAGAGTAATAAATTTTAAGTATTTCAGTTTTAAATTAAAGTTATGTATTTTAAACAAAATGAGTGGAAGTATTATATTTTAAATGAAATTAATGAAATAAGAAAAAAAAATACGGCGGGTACAATGTTTGCGATTTATCACCTGCACTCGGTTAACATAAAAATACCGAGTTCATGATTTCTGTATCAGAATCTTCCGATTTGGCGAAAGATTCAGCAAGTAAATTAAATTATGAATAAAAGTAACATGATGCGATGCTTTGTATAGATTTAAAGGAGACCAAACTGGTCGCCAAGGGCGGCTAGTAATAAATAGATAATAAAAAAAAGCATTTAAAGCGATCATCATGGAATGAAATACGGAGATATATATTTTGCTTCACAAATTCAGATTCATTCACTTAAATCCAGAAGTAAATGCACCTCCGCATAAATATGAAATTTTTTTCTCTCTCTCAGTACGTTGTTTAAGAATATTATCATTTCGTTCGTGCATGTTTCCTATATATTCCTTCTGTAGAATATACGGTGCAAAGAATAGTTATTATTCATTTACAGGGCCACACAAAATAATTCCGTTACAGAATGATATAGGGGTGGAGGCGGATTGTTTGCGGCGTATTTTAATTATGTTAAATTATTTCATGTATAATGAAATTAATATACGTCGCTTAGATTTACTATTACTTATTTCATGTATAATACGAATTGCATAGCATTTACAGGGACACACAAAAGGTTTCAGATACTATATTGTATCCGAAGTACTGTACAGCAGCGATGATTCCTGGAAATGCATTTTTAATTATGTTATGTGCTTTTATGTTTCACTATATATATGCATACTATATAGTGTGTATAAATGTTGTAATTCATATACTGAGCTACAAAAAATAATTCGTAATGGTTACTGGGTATGATTGCAAATTGCTTAAAGGTAGTTTTTAAATGAGTTATGCATTTTTACGCGGAACTGCATTTGGTTTACTAAGAAATGTTTGTAGAACATAGATAAAAGTATATACAGTGTCACGCAAAGAATTGGATATATGGCTGTCTATAAATGATAATTTCTGGAAATGTAATTTCAGTAGTTTTAAGAGTGTTTAACTTTGAATTAACGGAGTGGTTAGATCTCCGGCAGCCGGAGCTATAGTACGGTTCCGGCAGTGAACCTTTGAATCAACTCGAATCATAAGAACGATTCCTCCTTGAAATCGTTTCTACGATTCTCCATTGAGCGTCGTCCGTCGTGCTGTCGTTATTTTGCTGTTAAACCAGTATTTTAAATTAAGAAAAGTTAGAAAAGAATAATGTTATTAATCTCCCTTCGGTATGTAATGCTTTTCTTTTCTTTACTGTAGAGTTTTATGATTTTTTTAATTTAAAATTTGTATTTTTTGTTAATTGTCGTCATGTTGTATGCACATATTTAGGCCTAACACGAATTACTATAGCGTTTCATGTTTTTGTAATTACTTTTACTGCCTGTCTGAGTGCTATTGGCAGTTTATATGTGTACCGTAATAAATATTTTGCAGGGCAATGCCATAAATTGAATTTTTCAATTTCTTGCAAATAATTTTCTGATTTTATGGTTCGTTTCCCAGTGACTGCACAGTCTAGACTACTAATGTCATTTTATACTTTCATTTTAAAGCTTAATGTGGATGAATTGTCATTCAAATTGCTTGTATTTAGAGTATTTTATATTATAAAATGCATGATCTTTATGAATCATGCTTTAAAGCAGGCCCCTTGGACGAATATCCAGTTAGGATCCCCTGTAATTTGATTCTAACCACTCTTTGTAGTCTGTTTAAGGAAAATGCTTATTTCTTTGCTTTCGGGTTCCTGGGCAGCAGCTTTGTTTACCTTTGTGAAAATCAGATCCTGTTTTAAGAAACTATCACTGATATTTTATTGTATATACATTTGTTAATAAATTTCTGTTGACATTTAAGTATTTAAAATATCTTTTCAGATTCTTGAACATTTCCCGAGACAGTGGGACTACTGTGCTACCGAGATAAGAAAAACCCCGAGTATGTTTCCTGCTTTCGAAGGTTCCAAAACTTGTAGGGAGCGGACTTCATCCATAGGACAAAAAAAGACCGCTAATTCTCAGAATGATCGGTTGAATGGAAGAAAAGAAAGTACGGGACTTCCCTAAAATAAAGTCGACTGAACAGTTACCTTGGCAACAGGACTGAAGCAAGACCGGTTTTAGAGTCTTTCTCATCCCAGCCAGACAGTACATTAATCAAAATCCAGGTACAAAGGCTGCAGAAGTGTTGCCGAGTGGATATGTGAGTGATTTTCACGGCATATTCCTTGGTAACATTGCTCCGGCTAAATTCCATTTCAAAGGTCCTTCAGAATCGAAGCTTTCTGGCAGAAAGGAGATGTGCATTGAAGTGTCGAAGTAGAAGTAACTATATTGCATAAAACATTTGAAGGAAAACCACCACTATATTCAGTTGAGGTATGTTAGTAAGAATTTATGCTGTTTTCAGTACTTTAATTATGTTTTTTGTAATGATTTTGTTCAGTATTTCTTATTTTATTTATATGATCAGCTTATCATATCATTTTATAACAATATTTACAATAATTGTGTCTTAGACATGACATTTATATATTTTTTCATTAAAAAAAATGAAAGTTCCAAATTATGTATTGTATTATATTCATAGAAATCATTTTGCTTTTTTGTATGTTTATTTAATGCTATTCATAAATTAATTTAATAATTAAAAAATGATTTAATTAATTTAATAAATATTAACATATTTTTACAATTCAAGAATCTATGTACATATTCCAAAATGTTAAACCTTTGTCACATTTGTAAATGTATTGTTATAAATTGATCTGATATAAATCAAATAATAATATGCAAAACAGAATCATTTTCTCTAAAATATTTTATTTTGACTATGTTTGTTTTTCGAGATTGTTCCATAAAGCTAGTTTTATAAGATAAAAATAGTCTTTTGGTATTGTCAGTCTGTATAAAAATTACAGCTAAAAAAAGAGCAAATCATCAAATTTTGATAACTGTTTTTTTATCATTAACATTTTTTGGTACATAAATATACATGTGAGAAAAATAAATCATCAATCGTGTTCAAAACAGTACTTGGTGTAATCTTATTAAATACAAATTAATAATAAAAATGGTATAATTTTGTATAAAAAAAAACTAACAATATAAAAACTGTAATTTAGTATACATTTATTAAATTCATAACATCAGGTTGGTGGTTTTGATCACTAAGGTATTTACGACGGTAATTTTATTTTTTGTGGTGTATTATACTTACTTAAATAAATATAGTACTATTGTATAAGTTCCAAAAAGCATAAACACAACACTTTTTGGGCAGTATACACCCAAGCCTAATAAGGATTTATTTATGTGAAATTGAACAGAATATGAAGTGTGATTAAAATCCGTGCATTAGTTTATGAGATACAACTATCGCGAAAATCGTGGAAAATTAGCATAGCAATACCACCTATTAGGCGATTAACACCAAAACCTAAACAGCAACAAGTTATATCAACGTCTAACCTAATCTGAAGTTTGATGAAATGAAAATCCATGGATCAGTTCTTCAGATAAAGTTAGTGCAAAAATTATAGAAAATGCAGCATAGCAGCGCCACTTATGCACGATTAACACCAAAACCTAATCACCAATAAGTTATGTCAACATCTAACTGAATCTAACGGTTTATGAAAATCCTTGCAATAGTTCTAGAGATAAAGCTAGAGCAAAAATAGTGAAAAATGCAGCATAGCAGTGCCACCTATTGGGGGATTAACACCAAACCCTAATCAGTAAATCTTACATCAATGTGTAACTAAATCTGAAGTTTGATGAAAATCCGTGCATTAGTTCTTGAGACTGAAGTCGTATACGATAGTCGAACGATATATTACAAGAGGGGTGTCAGCAATATTTAGAAAAGTGTCCCCCTTGAGGGGACTAAAAGGAAAGGAGCACCGGGGTACATAAAATGATTAATCAGTCACAGACCTTACCAATGATATGTCACATGAGGGGTGTAAGCAAATTTTAGAAGAGTGACCCCCGGTGGGACAAATTAAGGAACGGGGCATCGGAGGTACATAAAATGAATATGCAGTCACAGACCTTTCGAATGATATGTCACATGAAGTGTGTCGGGGGGAGGAGGGGCAAGTTGGAGGGTAGGGACCGGAGGTGCATAAAATGATTAAGTAGTTATAGGCTTTTCCAATATGTCACATGAGGGGTGGTGGCAAACTTTTCAAGAGTTCCCCCAGGGGGTAAAATGAGGGGCGGAGCACCAGAGGTACATAAATTGATTAAGCAGTCACAGACCTTTTTAACAATATGTAACATGAGGGGTGCCTAAAAATTTAGAAAAGTACCCCGATTGGGGGGGGGACGGGGCACCGAAAGTGCATAAAATTATTAAGCGGTTACAGGCCTTTACAAAGGTATGCCATATGAGGTCTGTCAACAAAATTTTAAAAGTAGGGCAAGGGGCGCCGGAAATACATAACGTGTATAAGCGGTCACAAGCCTTTCCAAAGCTATGTCACATGATGGGTGACAACAAAATTTAGAAAACTGCCCCCAGGGGGGGGGGGGGCAAGGAACCGAAGGCACATAAAATGATTAAGTGGTCACAGGCCTTTCTAACGATATGTAACATGAGGGGTGTCCTAAAAATTTAGAAAAGTACCCTGCCAGGGGGATTGGAGATCAGGACACTGGAGATGCATAAAATAATTAAGCAATTATAGTCCTTTACAAAGATATGCCACATGAGATCTGTCGACAAAATTTAGAAAAGTGAACCCTCGAGAGTGCAAAGTGAGGCAAGGGGCACCGGAAGTGCATAATATGTATCAGCGGTCACAGGCCTTTCCAATAATATGTCACATGACAGGTGTCAGCAAAATTTAGAAAACTGCCCCCCCCCCATGGTCAAAGTGGAGGGCAGGGTACTGGAAGCAAATATAACATGAGTGGTGCCCTAAAAAATTAGAAAGTACCCCTCCGGGGGTGCAAAGTAGGGCGAAGGGCACCGGAAATGCATAACATAAATAAGTGGTCACAGGCCTTTCCAGTGATATGTCACATGACGGGTGTCGGCAAAATTTAGAAAAGTGACCCCTCCTGCGGGGCAGGGCACTGGAGGTGCATAAAAGGATTAAGCAGTCACAGACTTTTCGAACGATAAGCCACATGAGGGACATAGCAAAATTTAGAAAAGTGCCCCCTCCTGGGGGGCAAAATGGGGGGAGGAACACCGGAGGTGCATAACATGAATAAGTGGTCACAGACCTTTCCAACGATATGTCACATGACGAATGTCTGCAAAATTTAGAAAAGTGCCCCTCCTGAGGAGCAAAATGGGGGGAGGGACACCGGAGGTGCATCCTAATTGATTAAGCAGTCACAGGCTTTTCGAATGATAAGCCACATGAGGGGCAATGGCAAAATTTAGAAAAGTGCCCCTCCTGAGGGGCAAAATGGGGGTAGGAACACTGGAGGTGCATAACATGAATAAGTGGTCACAGGCCTTTCCAACGATATGTCACATGAGGAGCAATGGTAAAATTTAGAAAAGTGCCTCCTCCTGAGGGGCAAAAGGGGGTAGGGACACCGAAGGTGCATAAAATGATTAAGCGGTCACAGGCTTTTCCAACGATATGTCACATGAGGGACAATGGCAAAATTTAGAAAAGTGCCCCCTCCTGAGGGGCAAAATGGGGGGAGGGACACCGGAGGTGCATAACATGAATAAGTGGTCACAGGCCTTTCCAACGATATGTCACATGAGAAGCAATGGTAAAATTTAGAAAAGCGCCTCCTCCTGAGGGGCAAAAGGGGGGGAGGGACACCGGAGGTGCATAAAATGATTAAGGGTCACAGGTTTTTCCAACGATATGTCACATGAGGGACAATGGCAAAATTTAGAAAAGTGCCCCCTCCTGAGGGGCAAAAGGGGGGAGGGACACCGGAAGTGCATAACATGAATAAGTGGTCACAGGCCTTTCCAACGATACGTCACATGACGAATGTCTACAAAATTTAGAGAACTGACCCCTCCCGTGGGACAAAATAGGGGAAGGGGCACCAGAGGTACATAAAATGATTGAGCGGTCACAGGCCTTTTCAACGATATGTCACAGGAGGGGTAATGGTAAAATTTAGAAAAGTACCCCCTCCTGAGGGGCAAAGGGAGGAGAGGGACACCAGAGGTGCATAAAATGATTAAGCGGTCACAGGCTTTTCCAACGATATGTCACATGAGGGGCAATGGCAAAATTTAGAAAAGTGCCCCCTCCTGAGGGGCAAAATGGGGGAGGGACACCGGAGGTGCATAACATGAATAAGTGGTCATAGGCCGTTCCAACGATATGTCACATGGTGGGTGTCGGCAAAATTTAGAAAAGTGCCCCCCAGGTGTGGAAGTGGGGGGGAGAATCCCCAGAAGTGCATAACTTGAATAAGTGGTCACGATATGTCACATGAGGGTTCTCGGCCAAAGTGCGCTGCGGGGTCCTGATTATATAATTATTATTTCATTTGTCTAATTAAATCCACTGTTGCAAATAAAATGTTATATTTCATTGTTTTATCGCCCTTATTCACACCTTGTTCAATAACAAAGAGCAAATAAATATTCATCAACACCGCTGAAATCTAAATATCATAATAAAATGAAAGCCATGGTGTCTGTAGCATACAACGCATATGCTCCGAGATTCAGCATACACTGTCAATACAGTAAAAAAAAAAAATATATATCATCTGCTGTCAATGATCGCATCGAAAACTGCATATATGATATTTATCACCCATCATATAAACGTTGAAACGAAATCACATACCATTAGTATCATAAACACCGACCCCCGAGGAGTCGGTATTTAATATCACAGTTTAAGCTGGGAGAAGTCGCACCATTAATATCAAGAATACCGAAACCGGAGAATGAGTATTTTTAATATCATGGTTTAGACTGGGAGATGTCACTCCGTTAGTATCATGATAACCGGAACCTATGATTCAGTATTTAATATCAGGGTTTAGACTGGGAGAATCTAGAGTACTTGAGGCCTGAGAAGTGCTGCTTAATGTTGCGGTTTAAAAAAGAACTATGATAATCGTGGCTTTTACACCACGATTATGGTATCCATGATGTACCGTTGTGTATAGGGTTTTTTAATATCGTTATCATGATTTGCATATTATATCAATATATCACCCAGCCCTAATGGCAAGGCGGGAAAAAAGAAAGAATTCTCTATGCTGCTCAGCGAGAAAGAAATGAAGCATAGAACACTCTTCATGGAAGTTTTTCATTTAAGGGTGTATTCGAAAAAATATTTTTCTGCCCTCAACAGCTGAAAATTTTCTGAGACATTTTCAGACTCATTTTTAAAAGTAAAAACATGAAACTTGCTGAGGGGATTTTTGAAAAGACGCATAAGAGGCCGTGTGATTTCTTTTTTAGCTCAATTCATTAGAATTTGAGTTTTAAACAATTATTTTCTCAGTATGACCATTTTTTTCATTCCCAGATCGCCCGCTTCGGAAAATTCGGTTCAAAACGCCAACTTTGACAGCGTTTTTTACAGTATTTTCTGCATTTATCAAAAAATTAAGAAGCACCGCACATTATGTAGTTTCTAAATAAAGAATTTTCCCAGTTTGATGCGTTTGAGAGCAAAAATGAATTTAAAAATGAATCAGAAAATAAGCAGTTTGGATTGGAATACAGTACCATAGACCGTATGGTTATACAATTATACTCATTATTATATGGAGACATGAGGAGAGATTGACCTTGAAAAATGTTAATAATTCTTCCTACGCAGGAAGGGATTTCCACGATAAAAGGCATAGACATGGTATATTTAGAATGGAAGTATAAAAACAGGTCTAAGAGAACAGTTCTTTTTTTTCTTATTCATTTGCAATCTTTATTGTAGATTAAAACCCCTTGGGGACGAACGACCACTACACGTGCCACTTAAGGTGCTCAGAATCCTTCATTATTCCCACCAGTTATTTTTTAATTGTAAAGTTTACCTTATTTAATCAGAGCATTTTTGTGATTCAATTACGTAAAATTTCCTGTTTTGAATAACCGGTGGTAAAAAATTAAAAAGTAAGCAAAAAACTCTTCTTGCGAAGGGGTTAATATTTTTATTTATTTATCAGATTTAATGCATTTGATTCAGTTTTCCTTTTGGATTTTATGGCTCGAGACATTTTATCCAAACTTCATATATATATACTAGGGGGCCCTGCCCTCTACAAGTTACGCTCGCCAACCCCCCCTCAGACACTGCAGAATCTAAAAACACGCTAATTTGATCAGCTTTAAAAAGAGTAGAGAAGATTGAATTATAAATAAAAAACAAGTAATTGATCTCTCTGTAAACTAGTTTCCATTCATTTCCCTTTGACTGAGAAATTTTAAGGCCGATTCAGCTGTTGTTATTACATCCAATGTCTATTTTCGTGTTTGATTAAATAAGGTCATTTAAACATTTGAAAATAAATAAAAGAAATTAAGTAAACAGAGAATTTGCCATCCCAGTATTTTCTAACAACGTTATGAAAAGATTAACAAGATACAATATAGACATTTTAAATGTATCGTTTTAAATAATTTTCAATAAAGTTTTAATTCTCTTTTTAACATTCACATGAAAATACTTTGGTTAAAATGAAATATTATTATCTGTGGAAGTTTTCTTTCACTTTTAATATTCACATGTAAATAAATTTTTAATCGTAAGGAAATATTATTCTTTGCACTGTTTTAACAAATGGCAACAATTTAAAATAATAACCTTTTCTAAAATATTTTAAAAATTTATCTTGAAATGATTAAAATAAATAAGAAATTATTATTTATTTTATTATTATTATTGTTTAATGAATTATTTTTTTCAACTTTCCTGGAAAACATAATTTAATCACTATATTTTCTTCACTTGCAATTGAAATAAAAGATAATTTCAAATTCAGTTTGAAAATGATGAAAAAAACAATCTAATGATCTCTAAATTTAAATTTTCTCGCTTTTCCCACATAAATTGTGTAATTTTGTTGCCATAATTACATAAATGTCATTAAATTTAGTAAAAAATTAATATCTCAAAAACTAATTCAAATAAAAAAATTCTAATAACATTTTTGCATCCATGGCTCATTACGGATAATTTATGTCAATTTCATTGCCAAACATTCCATATTTTATGAGAAATAGCTGTGAAACGTAATCAGTCGTTTTATAAAATTGTTTCATAAAGTCAATTCATTAAGATTTTATATATATCGGGTAGATATAGTCAAACTTTTTTGTAATTGTAAACCATACACATTTTTGTATCAAACGACATTCAAAATCTTCATTTGGCACTGCCTTTGCCTTTCGTTTTGGCACCCAGAGCACATGTCCCCTCTGAGTTTTGACCCTGTCTGAACACGGCAAAAAATGTTTGACTCAAACTTGACACACTTTAACCCATACCCAGAGTGAAAGAAAAGTAATTCATATTTTAATGCAATTTTGGAAAATTAGTCTACAATAACATCTCTAATCTCAATTTTAGTTTTTAGGCAAAAAAAAAGGAACATATTTATACTCATTAATATTCAAATAAATAGTTTTTAATCAGAAAAAAATATCCTGAACCTTCTTATGAAACATCTGGTCAACTTGAATCCGACACAAAAAAAGTCAAAACCCAACCCAAAATTAAAACTTTAGCCAAATGTCTAATACAGTCAAACCTTGTTAACACAATAATCGCTTAACATGGAATAATATTGAGTTGGAATATTAATGTTAATTCATTTGTTTAACATGATAGAGAATTTTAAAAAATAGTGCCTAAGGTGAAAATATTTTTTTGAATGAAAAAGTTTCCCTATAATTAAGAAAATTTTTCCCCAGCTTTGAACAAATTATATGATGCCCACACATTCATAAAAAGAAGCAACCTGCAAAAGTTAATGACAGACTTAAAAAAAAAATTATTAGCAGGTACCAAAAGTAAGCCTCCCCCCCCACCCCCCCCAATATATGATAATTTTTCCTTTTTTTAAAAAGTACTATTTATAAGCCCTCCCTTTCAAGTTTTATTTTCTAACACTTTCAATCCTTCTAAGTTTCTTTAAATTCATTAATTTTTTTTCTCCATATCTCCTAAATGAATATATATTATGCAATTTATTTGTAAGTAATCTCTTTACATACCTATTGTATCAGAATGACATATGTTCTCTATGTAATACTATTAATGTTTTCCTTGATTTTTATGCACTAAGACTTAAAAGATATTTATACTGAGTTTATTATAATTCTTGTTCATATTCTTTTTGCATCTAAATTAATTATTTTATGTAAATTTGTTTCATTAATTTATTATTTTTATTAATGGAAACTATTTAGCTTCTATCGAAGGAAATTTTA
This sequence comes from Maratus speciosus, assembly GCA_963932465.1. Lineage (NCBI taxonomy): Eukaryota > Metazoa > Arthropoda > Arachnida > Araneae > Salticidae > Maratus > Maratus speciosus. The sequence goes on from OZ010798.1 coordinate 137,932,910, forward strand.
AAACCAAAAAAATGTTTATTTTATTTTGCAAATTGTATAAATCCTCTGAAATTTCATAAATTCCAAATATAACCCCCACCCTTTGAATTTTTCCATCTTTTTCACAAAAGTTCCAATAATAAGCCTACCTTAAAATCCTCAGAATTTCCTGTCTGCTAAAGTTCAGTATTTTACTTTAAATAAACTTATTATTGTCTAAAATGATGACCAATTTGTTTCATTTCCATATTAATTTTTTTATTTCTTACTAATTTATGATTTTAAGGGAAGGGAGATATTTGTAGGTTAATTTATTTCATTTTTATGTCTATCATAGATGGCGCTACTGTTTTTACGTTTAATACAAAATCTCAGATAACGCAGAAAAAATTCACAGTCCTTTCAATTTCGTGTTAATGAGGTTCGACTGTGTACAAATATACATTAGACCCATGCACAGGTGTTATTATACTTGATAATTCTATTGCAATTATGGAAAAGTAGTCTACAATAACATCTGGATTCCATTTTAGTTTTTTTTAAAAAAATGAACCCTTATACTCATTAATATTCATATATGGCTTTTAATCAAAAAAACTGTTTAGAACTTTCTTTTGAAAACAAAAAAATTGACGTGTAAAAATCAAAACTCAACCTGACTTGGCAAAAGAAAAAAAAAAACATTTCCAACTTGATTTGTGGGTTAGTTAGGTGGATTGAGTCATGTGCAAGGAAAATCAGGTTATATACCTGATTCGACGCAGGACTCTACTTTGGGTATTTTGTATGTAAAAATAGAATTTTATAATCAATTTTCCACTAACTTCTTGATATACTAGCGTTTTAAAGCTAGAGTATGAAAATTTTATACACTGGTGTGTGTCAGAAGAAAATACAACATTTCAATATTTTTAGAACTTAATTATAAATTAATTTTAAAGCATTTTCCCTTTAGCCGACAGCGGGAGATAAACCAACAAAAATTCTTTATTTACAACTGTTTCCAAATAACAGAAACAATCGAGTTAATTATGTACCAAAGTATGCCAATTGGCTGTAAAAGTGGTATGACGAAATATTTTAAATACTGAAAAGCAGAAAATATAAATTAAAGAGTTTAAAATATATTCTTTTATCATTTAATAGTTTTATATTAATTAAATTATGACTATACTTTGAGAAAACTATTTAGAAATACTGAATACATAGTTTAAATTATGCTTTCCATTTCTTAAAAAAGAACCATCAAAAATCATCATGCCTTATTAACATATTCACTAATCCGCGTAAATCAAAATTAAACATAAATAAAATCATTGAACTTTCACCAATTAGGATGCACGCCAAATAAACGTATTGTGATAGAAATTCTTTGGAACTACATGAATTTCAATATGAAATGAGGGAGATTTAAAAAATAAACATGGAATGAATGTATATATAAAAAAAAACTTTTTATTTCTTCCTACCCCCCCCCCCCTCCTTTTTTTTTTTAAGAAGAAGAAGGAGAAGAGTGAGGTGGAGGGGTTATTCATTCCCCTTAACATCAAGATTTGAAAATGATAAACAAACATTTTGTTATTATTAGAAATTGATAATTTTGATGTTTGCAAACTCAGCTACATTTATTCTTTCATTTTTTAGTATCATTCTGATATTTTTATGCTATTTACTATGTGACATTCAGAAATATTGTGGATTGTCATATTAAAATAAATGTAGAAATATTTATTTAGTTATCTGTAGGCAATTAACAACCACTACTATGTTTTTTATTAAACTTAACTATCAAAACTGTAATAAACTACAATATTCACAGTTGAGTATTTTTATAATAAGCAGTAAATAACAATAATTACTTCTTTAAAAGTTAAAATGTAGATTCGGTCTTTATCCCCCCCCCCCCTCCTAAAAAAAAAGAAAGAAAAGAAAACCAAACAAATATTATAAGATATAAAACATATTCATGTAAATAAAGTGATTTATTGATTTTTTAAACTAAATGCAAATTAATAAACCAATTATAATTTAAAAATTAAAATATTAGTTTTAACACTAAGTACAAAGAATTCGGAAATTTTGTATGTATAGTAATTTGAATTGATAAAACTTTTAATATCTCTAAAATGATTCTTCTAGAACAATGTTAATGTTGTTTATTTACTGTATAATTTATTGCGTTCCGGCAGTCTATCGTACGCAAACACTGGCTGCCGGTAATAAGAATCGTTCAAATAGTGATTCGGTCTCTGGAGCAACGGACAGTCCTACTACGCATGCGTAGTAGCCTGCCGGAACTATAATAAAGATCCGGCTGCCGGCTCTCTAACCACAGCCTTGAATTAAACTTTAGCTAAATAGTTGCGTGTAATAAAGGTACTAGGTTAACTAGAGGGCTGTACAAATGCATACAAGTATGTTTTCATCTATTAGTATAAATTGTTGAAAGAGAAATTTCAATCTGTTGTGTGTTTTCTTGCTAAACTAAATTTTCCCATTATATAGTATACATATCAACCTACAGATCAAATACAGGGCTGTTCAAAAGAATTAGAATACATATTTGGCTATAGACGGTAACTGCAGAAATAAGTTTTTCAGATGTTTCATGCGTTTTCTAAAATGTTTACTTAGTTCTCTTATATACCTTATTTCTCTAAATAACGAAGTCTTGTTAAAGCATTCAGGAAGTGTTGGAAAGGGCTTCACAATCTATGCTTAGCGCATGATTTTTCTTACTTGTTTTCTAAGAAATAGAACAGTATTACATTGTTGGAAAATGGAACGTTAATATCTGAAAACTGTAAGGGGTGTTAAGAAAATGGGAAGACGTTACATAGGCTTCTTAGTATAATTTCTAAAGACAAACTACAAATTTAATGGTAACCTATTACCAAATTACACCGGAACGATGAAACAATATCACATAACAACTTTTTTTTTTTTTGTCATCTGTACCTCAAAATCTTTGAAATCGTCTAGTGCATGTGGTTTGGAAAGTTATCTGGGTAAAAAAGAATCTACTACACAAAGAGAGAGGGTCTTGAAATTTTGCTTTTTCAATAGCATTTTTATGTTATTTAGATAAATAATAGGATTATTGTTCTTTTTCTTGAGTGATTTAAAAAATCAAGCGTTATTTACGGATAAAATTCTGTTTTCGTCTGAACTTTTTCTAATATGCTGCGGTAGAAAAACTAAAAGGAAGTATTCGATAAGAGATTACCGAAATCAGAAATATGAACTTGATATTTCTGACCAGCTGATATAAGCAGCTTTAAATAATTATTATATGATACTTATTTATATATCCAAAAACGATTCTAATTACACGAGTTAGAAAAATTTGTTCTTGCTGTACTTAATAAAAGATAAATGTCTTATGTATATTAAATACATTATAGGAATATTCAATAAATTGTGTGTGTATGAAACAGTGAATAAATTTCCATAAAGTAAGTGTAAAACAACTCCAACCTTTTTTATTCGACAAGCATTTTTGCTATCACGCCAAAGCACCTTTAACAGAGAAGTACCTAATCCTATATGGACATCTGACTAACACTTTAATCCATACTCTATATTTAGAAACATGATACATTACAAAGTAAAGAAATTGGAGCTCCCCATTACCCAGTAACAGTCTTCATACATGTATAATAGGAGAATCTAATCATCGATTGGTCGATTCAGCAGCCGAGTTATATTGAACGGAATGATATGAGAAGAAAGAAATTAATTCTTCAATATTTCTAGAACCACAGTTTAAAGTGATGAGGAACGGCGAAGGACCAAGGAGATGTGAGAAAACATTCGGTACTAAAAATTCCTTCCCTAAACTAAAATATATTTCTTTAATCTCCTACTTATCTGACATAAAATTTACTACTGACGCACGTAAAAATTCATTTTTAGAAAAAACTTGCTCGATTGTTGTCGTATTGTGGAATTAAACACAATACCTATGCGAGATAAAGATTGATTGTTGGATATAACTTTCTGATGTTTATCTAATTGCTGAAATGAAAGCGATTGTTATTCGAAGGATTTACTTGACATTGTAACTGTTTAATTTTTATTGAGAAAGCTCCAATGTTGCATTTTTTGTACAGTTTTACGACATTGTTGCCAGTGTCATTTTTAAGTCACAATTCCATAACGCACAGCTTAGTTCTTTATAATATAAATTGACTTTTAGAAATTTTACTTTCATAGGAACTTTCTCGTAACCATTTCCTCAACATTCATGGACTTAAAACTATATCTACCAAATAAAGTCAAATTCTCTAAAAGCTTCACAAAATTTTCGTAAAATCATAATAAATTTGAGCAAAGAAAAACATTGCCATTAAAGAAGTTTGCTTGGTGTAGCTGGCTAATTTGGTGAAATTTACATTGAAATTAACAATTCACGAAAACTGGATGAATCTTTTATAATCGGTGTAAAAACTTGGGAAGCTCAAAAACCACTGAACGTAAAGAATATAATAAATAAATTAAAAAAAAACCATTCAAAGGAGATCATCATGGAATGAAACTAGAAGATATATATTTTTCTTCACAAATTGAGATTCATTCATTTTACTCCAGAAATAAATGCACCTTTGCTTAAAAATGAAATTTGTTTTCCTTTCTCTGAGTACGCTGTACAAGTGTATTATCATTTTCTTCGTGAATGTTCTTATAACTAAACCTATGGCTGTACGATCCATGAAGGATCAGGGCCTACAGTGCCCAACACTTTACCCTGGGCCCCGAGGTGCTATGCAGCATGTGCTCGGGCCAGGTGGTGAACTCAATGCGAGAACCTCGGTGTTTAGTCCTCAATCAAGCTTGGTATTCATTTTATCAACCGCGAAGGAATGAAAGGTTGAGTGAGAGAAATTCTTTTTCAATTTCACGGAGAGACATCCACTTTAGCCAAGAATGGAATGCACCTCCGCATCAATAACAGTATCATTGTCTTCGTTTACATCCCTATAACGTTTGAGAAATTCTTCTTCAAGTTCACGGAGAGGTATTCACTTTACTCCAGAAATATATACATATCCGCAAAAATATAATTTCTTTTCCTCTCTCTGAGTACGCTGTACAAGAATATTATTATTTTCTTCGTGGATGTTCTTATAACTTTAGAGAAAGTTTTCTCCAAGTTTACGGTGAGGCATTCACTGCAGAAGTGAATGCACCTCCGCGTAAATATAATTTCTTTTCATCTCTCTGAGTACGCTTTACAAGAATATTGTCATTTTCTTCATCGATGTTTCCGGTATTTTTAGAGTGAGACTTTTTTATATCCAGGAAGTGGCACCCACTTTACTCCAGAAACGAATGCACCTCTGCATAAATAGAAAAAATGTTTTACTCCATCTGAGTACGGTGCACAAGAATATTATCATTTTCTTCGTGCACATTACTATAACTTTAGATAAAACCTTCTTCCATTTCACGGAGAGGCATTTATTTTACTCCAGAAATGAATGTATCTCCGCATAAATGTAAAATTATTTCCTGTCTCTGAGTACGTTGTACCAAAATATTATCATATTTTTCGTTGGATGCACATTCCCATAAATAGAATTTATTTCTTATCTCTGAGTACGCTGTACAAGAATATTATTATTTTCATCGTGCACATTACTTTAACTTTAGAGACAGCCTTCTTGAAGTTCACGAAGAGGCATGTAAATACTACTAAAATTTCTCCAGTATAGGGATATTCTGTTAAGATACGTATGTTGTGGCATCTATGGCGAGAATAAAAATGTATTTCTAATGTTCTGTGTGTCTAATGTTTTTTTTTTTTTTTTTTTTTTTTTACAACAGTTTTAGTACAGTATGTCAATGTTTTAAAATGGAATGTCAATATCTGAAAACTGTAAGGGGTGTTAAGAAAATGGGATGATATTACATACGCTTCTTAGTATAAATTCTAAAGATAAACTGCAAATTTAATGGGTTATCATAACCTATTACAAAATTACAGCGGAACGATGGAACCCTATCACATAAAAAAAAATATATATATTTTTTTGCCATCTTTACTTCAAAACCTTGGAAATCGTCTAGTGCCTGTGGTTTGGAAAGTTATATCTGGCTAAAAAGGAGTCTACTACATAAAGAGAGAGGGTCTTGAAACTTTGCTTTTTCAAGAGCATTTTTAGGTTATTTAGATAAATAATAAGATTATTGTTCTTTTTCTTAAGCGATTTAAAAAATCGAGAGTTATTTACGGATACTTTACGTAAATTTTTTTTTCTAAACTTTTTCCAATATGCTGCGTGTAGAAAAACTAAAAGGGAGTGTTCAATATGAGATTACCGAAATCAGAAATAACAATTTGATATTTCTGGCCAAATGATATAAGCAGCTTTTAATAATTATTATATGATGCTTATTTATGTATCCAAAAAAGATTCTGATTACGCGAGTTAGAGAAATTTGTTCTTACTGTATATAATAAAAGATAAATAGCTTATTTATATTAAATACATTATAGGAATATTGAATCAACTGCTTGTGTATGAAACTGTGAATAAATTTCCATAAAGTAAGTGTGAGACAGCTCCAACCTTTTTTATTCAACAATCGTTTTTGCTATCTCGACAAAGCATCTTTAACAGCGAAGTATCTAATCCCATATGGGCATCTGACTAACACTTTAATTCATCTATCTATTCTATACTAATATTATAAAGAGGTAAACATTGTTTATTTGTAGGAGGTAAGCTCTGGAACTACCGAACCTATTCCAAAAGTAATGGTATCAAAATGATGGTGTTAGTCCAACTTAGAACATAGGCTATTTCTTACGTCCGTGCCACTGGCCAAAAGGAGGTGCAAGGAGCAAAAAACATTCTAAAAATGCGATTTTTGTGTTACTGAAGGGCCTAGAAACATGAAATTTGGAATGGTAGCTACTTATAAGATATTAATGATCTCTAAGAACATTTCTTAAAAAATTCGAAATTTAAAAGGGGTGAAAATGCACAAAAAGCGTTCTAAATTGTGATTTTTACTCAATCTCAAGAAGTACCAAACCGATTTCAAAACTAATGGTGTCAAAAAGATGGTGATAACCCCTTGCTCCAACATAGGCTACATTTTATGTCGGTGCCACGATTCCAAAAGGGGTGCAGGAGCAAAAAAGTTCGAAATTGAGATTTTTGTGTTACTGAAAGGCCCAGATACATGGAATTTGGCATGGTAGTTATTAGATATAAATGATCTCTACGAACATTTCTTAAAAAGAAAATTCGAGATTTAAAAGGGGTGAAAATGCGCAAAAAGCGTTCTATAAAAAGTTCTAAATGGCGATTTCTACGCAATCTCTAGAAGTACCAAACCGATTTCAAAAATAATGGTGTCAAAATGACAGTGACAACCCTTACTGCAATATAGGCTACATTTTATGTCTGTGCCACTACACCTAAAGAGGGGTGCAAGAGCAAAAAAAAAAAAAAAAACGTTCGAAATTGCGATTTTTGTGTTATTGAATGGCCCAGATGCATGGAATTTGGCATGGTAGTTACTTATTAGATATAAATAATCTCTAAGATCTCTAAAAAATCCGAAATTAAAAAGGGGTGAAAATGAGCAAAAAGCGTTCTAAAAAACGTTCTAAATGGCGATTTTTACGCAATCTCAAAAAGTACCAAACAGATTTAAAAAATAATGGTGTGAAAATGATGGTGACAACACATGCTCCAACATAGGCTAAAAATCTGTGACACTACCCTCAAAGGGGGTGTACGAGCAAAAAAAAAAAAAAAAAAAAAAAAAAAAAAAAAAAAAAAAAGGGGGTTTTTTGTGTTACTGAAGGGAAGAAACATGAAATTTGGCATGGTAGTTACTTATAAGATATAGATGATCTCTAAGAACATTTATTAAAAAATTCGATATTTAAAAGGTGTGAAAATGCGCGAAAAGAGTTCTAAAAAACGTTCTAAATGGCGATTTCTACGCAATCTCTGAAAGTACCCAACCTATTTCAAAAGTAATGGTTGGAAATTGATGATGACAGCCCTTGCTCAACATAGGCTCTATTTCATGTCGGTGTCACTACCACCTAGGGGTTGCAGAAGCAAAAAACGTTCTAAATTGCGATTTTTGTGTTACTGAAGAGCCTAGAATCCTGGAATTAGGCAGGGCAGTTGTTTATAAGATACAAATGATCTCTAATAACATTTCCTAAAAAATCGAAATTTAAAAGGTGTTAAAATGAGCGAAAAGCGTTCTACAAAACTTTTTAAATTGCGATTTCTACGCAGTCTCAGGAAGTACCGAACCGATTTTAAAAATAATGCTGTGAAAACGATGGTGACAGCCCTCGCTCCAACATAGGCTATATTTCATGTCGGTGCCACTACCCCAAAGGGGTTGAAGGATCAAAAAACTATCTAAATTGCGTATTTTGTAATACTGCAGGGGCTACCAACTTGAAACTAGGCATGGTAGTTACTTATAAGATATAAATGTATATTTTAGCATTCCCTAAATAATTCAAAATTTAACAGGGGTGAAAATGGACGAAAAACGTTCTAAAAAAACGTTCTAAATTGTGATTCCTACGCAATCTCAGAAAGTACCCAACCAATTTCAAAAGTAATGGTTGGAAATTGATGATGACAGCCCTTGCTCCAATATAGGATCTATTTCATGTCGGCGGCACTACTACCTTGCGGTTGCATTTTAAAAACTTTCTAAATTGTGATTTTTGTGATACTGAAGGAGCCAAATTGAAATTTGGCATGGTAATTACTTATGAGATGGAAATGCTCTCTGAGAAGAGTGCCCTAAAAATTTGAAATTTAAAAGGGGTGAAAATGAACGAAAAGCGTTCTAAAAACTTTCTAAATAGCGATTTCTATGCAATCTAAGGAAATATATACCGATTTCAGAAGTAATGGTTTCAAATTGATGGTGACAGTCCCCACTCCAACATATCCTATATTTTACGTTGTTGTCACTGCCACATGGGGGATTACAGGAGCAAAAAATGTGCTAAATTGCGTATTTTTGTGTTACTGAGGGGGGGGGGGGTGTCTAACATTTTAAATTTGGAATGGTAATTACTTCAAAGATGCAATTGCTTTCTAAGAATTGCCGAAAGAAAATTCCAAAATTAAAAGGATTCAGTGAGCGTTCTATAAGCGTTTTCTATAAGCTTTCTAAATTACGTTTTTTATCCGAAACCGATTTCAAACGCGAACCCGATTCAACGAAACCGATTTCAAATACAATGGTTACAAATTGATCGTGATAGAGCCTGCTCAAACATAAGCTATATTTTATGTCGGTGCCACAACCCTTAGAGGGTTTCAGGAGCACAAAACTTTCTAAATTACAATTTCTGCGGTACTGAAAAGGCTAGAAACTTTAAATATAGCACGGCAGTTACTTATAAAATATAAATGTCCTCTAAGAACAGTCGAAAGAAAATTCGCAATTAAAAAGGCGTGAAGCGAGGGAAAGGAGCGAAAAGAATGCTAAAAGAGTCCTAAATTACGATTTCTATGGAATCTCAGGAAATAATAAACCGATTACAGAAGTTATTGGATGGAATCAAGAGGGATAGTCCCTGATCCTATACGGGCAATATTTTATGCCGTTGGCAGGAGCAACAAGAAAGTCTTTAAAAACATCTAAATTCCGTTTTCTATAGAATATTAGGAAATAGCAACTGATTTCAAGGTTAATGTTGGCAAATTAATGGTGACAGTCTCTGTTTCAATATTTTTCGAGACATTCTATTTCAACTCTTTTTCGGCATATTATGTTGGTGCCACTAACACCAGAGCGGTGATGGACTGTTAGACAAGAAGCTTGGAATTTGACATGATGGTTAATTTTAAGATGTAAATGTGTTAAGATGGTTTCTAAAAAATTCAAAACTTCAAATCAATACCGAAATGAGCATAAAAGTCCCAAAATACTTTCTAAATTATCATTTATTTGGGATTAATTTTAGTTCTTATTATTAATTAAAATCTCCTTTCTGTCTATTGCACTTCTATAATGAAGTTTAGTCAAACTGTGGCTTAATTTGTAATTTTTGAATTATTCCAAAAATTGTTCTTCTACTAAAAAATAGTCATGCAAATATCACTTGGCATATTTCAACTATTACGCGAGCAAATCCGCGGGGTTTGCTAGTACTCTCTAATTAGAAACATGATACATTATAAAGTAAAGAAATTGAAGCTTACTCCATTATCCAGTAATAGTCTTCATAATGTATAATAGGAGAATCTAGTCATCGATTGGTCAATTCAGCAACCGAGTTATATTAAACGGAATGATGCGAGAAGAATGAAATGAATTCTTCAATATTTCTAGAACCATAGTTTATACTGATGAGGAATGGTGAAGTATTAAGGAGATATGAGAAAACTTTCGGTACTAAAAGTTCCTTCCCTAAACTAAAATGTATTTCTTTACTCTCTTCTAATCTGACATAAAATTTATTACTGATGCACGTAAACATGCATTGTTAGAAATAACTTGTTCGATTTTTGTCCTATTGTTGAATTAAACACGATACGTACGTGAGATTAAGATTCATTGTTGGACATAGCTTTCTGATGTTTATCCAATTGTTTAAATTAAAACGATTGTTATTCGAGGGATTTACTTGACATTGCAATTGTTTAATTTTTATTGAGAAAGGTCCATTGTTGCATTTTTCATACAGTTTAACGACATTGTTGCCAGTGTCATTATCACGTGTCATTATAATTCCTCAACGCGCAGCTTTGCTCTTTATAATATAAGATGAATTTTACAAATTTTACTTACAAAGGAAATTTCTCGTAACCATTTCCCTAACATTCATGCACTTAAAACTATATATGTCTATCAAATAAAATAAAGCTCTTTAAAAGCTTTCCAATATTTGCCGTAAAATCACAATAAATTTGAGCAAAAAAAAAAATCACCATTAAAGAAGCTTGCTTGGTGTAGCTGGCTAAGTTGGTAAAATTTACATTGGAAGTTCAAAAACCACTGAACTTAATGAACATAATAAATAAATAAAAAAAAACATTCAAAGAGATCACCATGGAATGAAACACGGAGATATATATTTTTCTTCACAAATTCAGATTCAATCATTTTACGTTTGCTGTACAACAATTTTATCATTTTATTTTTGGATTTTCCAATAATTTTAGACAAAGTCTTCTTGAAGTTCACGAAGAGGAGTTAATTTTACTCCAGAAATGACTGCACCTCCGCATAAATACAGAAACCTTTTCCTCTCTAAGAGTACGGTGTTCAGGAATATTATGAGTTTCTTCGAGCATATTGCGATAACTCCAGAGAACGTCTTCAAGTTTGCGGAGAGGTATTCACTTTACTCCAGAAATGAATGCACCTCCGCATAAATATACAAATTTGTTTCTTTCTCTGAGTCCGCTCTACAAGAATTTTATCATTTTCTTCATGGATTTTGCAATAACTTTAGACAAAGTCTTCTTGAATTTCACATAGAGGTATTCACTTTACCCTAGAAATGAATGCACCTCCGCATAAATTATAATTTTTTCCCTGTCCTTGAGTACGTTGAAGAAGAACATTGTCATTTTCTTCTTGGATGTCTCCGGTAACTTTAGAAAAACACTTTTTCATGTCCAGGAAGTGTCATCCACTTTACTCCAGAGGAGAATGCACCTGCGCATAAATGGAAAAATATTTTCCCTTCTCTGAGCACATGTACAAGAATATTATCATTTTCTTCGTGCACATTACGATAACTTTAGATAAAGCCTTTTTCAATTTCACGGAGAGGCATTCAGTTTACTCCAGAAATGAATGTACCTCCCCATAAATATATTTTCCCCCTTCTATCTGAGTACGATGTACAAGAATATTATTTTCTCCATGCATATTACTATAACTTTAGAGAAAGTCTTCTTCAAATTCACGGAGAGGCATTCCCTTTACAGCAGAAATGAATGCACCTCCGCATAAATACAACAATCTTTTCCTCTGTAAGAGTATGGTGCTCGGGAATGTTATAAATTTCTTGGAGGATGTTCCTATAATATTTTTAGAAAATCTACATCAAGGTTATGGTGAGGCATTAATTTTACTCCAGAAATGAATACGCCTCCGCATAAATATAATTTTATTTCATGCCCCCAGATTACGTTGAACAAGGATATTGTTATTTTCTTCATGAATATTTCCGGTAACTTTAGAGAAAGAATTTTTCATGTCCAGGAAGAAGTATTCACTTTACTCCAGAAAAAAATGCTGCTCTACAAACATAGAAAAATGTTTTCCTCACCTTTGAGTGCGGTGTAAAAGATTATTATAATTTTCTACATGTAAATCACTTTAACTTTAGATATAGCCTTCTTCAATTTCACGGAAAGGCATTCACTTTACTCCAGAAATGAAAGCACTTCCGCATAAATGCAATATTTTTTCCTTCTATCTGAGTACGATGTACAAGAATATTATTTTTTCGTCCCCATTACTATAACTTCACAGAAAGACTATAACATAATATTATTTTCTCCTTGGATATTCCTGTTACTTTACAGAAATTTTTCTTGAAGCTCACAGAAAGTCATTCACTTTTCTCCAGAAATGAATGCACTCCGCATAAATATAGAGTTCTACCTGTCTCAGAGTACTCTGTACAGGAATATTATCATATTTTTCGTGGATGTTTTCTATAATTTTAGAGCAAGACTTTTTCTAGTTCACGGAGAGGAATTCACTTTAGTCCAGAAATGAATGCACCTCCGCATAAATACACAAATCTTTTCCTCTCTAAGAGTACGGTGTTCGGGAATGTTATCATTTTCTTCGAGGATGTTCCTGTAAGTTTTTGAGAATGTCTTCTTCAAATTTACTGAGAGGCATATACTTTACTCCAGAAATGAATGCACCTCCGCTTAAATATAAAAATTATTCTCTTCTGTCCGAGTACAATGTACAAGTGTAAAATCATTTTCTCCTTGGATATTCCTGTGACTTTACAAAAATTTTTCTTGAAGTTCAAAGAAAGTCATTCACTTTTCTCCAGAAATGATTTCACCTCCGCATAAACATAATTTTTTTACCGTCTCTGGGTACGGTGTTCTGGAATATTATCATTTTCATCATGGATGTTTCTGTAACTTTACAGAAAGCCCTCTTCAAGTTCACAAAAGGCATTCAATTTACTCCAGAAATGAACTCACCTCTGTATAAATATAAACGTATGTTCCTTTCTCTATGTCCGCTGTACAAGAATTTTATCATTTTATTTTTGAATTTTATGATAACTTTAGACAAAGTCTTCTTCAATTTCACGAAGAGGCGTTCATTTTAATACAGAAATGACTGCACCTCCGCATAAACATAATTTTTTTATCGTCTCTGAGTACGGTGTTCTGGAATATTACAAATTTATTTCATGGATGTTTCTATAACTTTAGAGAAAGTCTTCTTCAAGTTTTTGGAGAGGCAGTCATTTTACTCCAGAAATGCATGCACCCCCCATAAATATAATAATTATAATATATAATATAATATATAAATATATTATATAATATATAAAAACTTAAATAAAACTAATTTCCTAATAAATAAGCACATTTCCTAATGAATTACGTAAAAATTATTCGGTTTTAAAGGTGTTCGCTAGGGTGGGTCGAAAAAAACCGAAATATTTATAATCGAAATGTAATAGAGCTGAAAAGTTGCCTTTTGTAATAAAGAATAAATCCGTAAAATATTACACCGATCGGTTAATATCTTTTACCGCCGCAAGGGGTCCAAAGTTTCAAAAATCGCAAAAAACATGTTTTTTTTTTCAATATTTTTTTTAAATTATCCAAACGTACGAATGCAATTTCTAATAGGGCGCAATAGCTACATGAAGATATACGAAATGTCCCGGTAAATGTTCATTATGATAAAGCCATTTCTTTTACTGCCGCAAAGGGACCATATTTAAAAAAAATTCTAAAAATTTAAAATTTTCATTTTTTCTAAATTTTTATAATTTCTATAATATTTCTAGAAATAAATAAATTTACTTCATATCTATTAATATATCAAAAATTTTGTTAACTATTTATTATAGACTCGAAAATAAAAACGGTAATCATTCATTTTTCTTGACGATCGCTTCATCTACTGCTGTTTCGCTGCATATCAGCAGTTCATGCACTACAAATCACAAAAATGATATAAAATGAACAAGATATTTTAGCATTTTATTAATTAAAATATAGAGATGTTTAACCTAAACGGATTAAATAAACTTAAAATGAAGAAGTATTTAAAGTAAATGAATTTTATAATATGACTTGCTTTCAAATAAAGCCATTGTTCCTCGAGAGACCGAAATTGATCATATGTGATCATCGCTCTGTTCTGGTCCACAAACTTTACCAGCACTTTAGAGACTAATTTCCTTCATATTTCTACTGATTGAGTGGGTCAAGGGAAATTAAAATAGCTGGTATCTTTAATCGAACATTCTAATCTCACCAGCATCGTTAGATCGTCAGTCGATAGAGAAACCGTAACACTTGGTATCCGTTAGTTTACAGTATTGCTACTCGATTAAATCCATACAATTTAAGCTTCAAAGTTCAATTCTGGAATGACGAAGTGAAAGATGACTCTATTCATGTCCACAGAACTTCGTGCTTTGGCAATTTTCTTTATGGCTGGTGCCCTGATGTCCTCTACTTCATATGCTTTCATTCCAGTGAGGCTATTTTCATGATTTGCGAAACATGCATTTCGTGAAATTACAGGCACTGTAATCTTTCGTACATGATATGGAAAGTAACAGGGGTTACTAATTATAGTCCACCGAATCTGAAAAACATGATGGATTCATTTAATTGTGAACCAACTGATGCAGTGCACTTTCAGTATGTACACAATGAGTACATCCTGAAAATGTACTGCATCAGCCGGTTGCCAAAATTGAAAATTGTCAAAACACGAAGTTCTGTGGACACGAATAGTGTCATCCGTCATTTCGTCATTCCAGACTTGAACTTTGAAGCTTAAAATTGCATGGCTTTAGTCAAAAGGCAAAACTGTAAACTAACGAAACCACCTGTTATGGTTTGTCTATCGACTGACGATCTAACAACGCTGGTGAGTTTAGAATGTTTGATTAACCATAACAGCTATTATAACTTTCCTTGTCCCACTCAATCAGTAGAAATATGCGTGAAATTAGTCACTGAAGTGCTGGTAAAGTTTGTGGATCAGAACAGAGTGAGGATCACATATGATCAATTTCGGTCTCTCGAGGAACAATGGCTTTATTTGAAAGCAAGTCATATAACAAAATTCATTTACTTTAAATACTTCTTCATTTTAAGTTTATTTAATCCGTTTAGGTTAAACATATCTATATTTTAATTAATAAAATGCTAAAATATCTTGTTCATTTTATATCATTTTTGTGATTCGTCGTATATGAACTGCTGATATGCAGTAAAACAGCAGTAGATGAAGCGATCGTCAAGAACAATGAATGATTACCGCTTTTATTTTCCAGTCTATGACAAATAGTTAACAAAATTTATGACATATTAATAGATAAAATAAATTTATTTACTTCTAGACATATAATAAAAATTACAAAAAATTTAGAAAAACTGAAATTTTAACCTTTTTCTTTTAAAATATGGTCCCTTCGCGGCAGTAAAAGATATGATTTCATCATAATGAACATTTACCGGGACATTTCTTATATCTTCATGTAGCTATTGCGTCCTATTAGAAATTGTATTCGTACGTTTGGATAATTGAAAAAAATATGGAAAAAAAACATGTTTTTTGCAATTTTTGGAAACTTTGACGCTCCTTGCGGCGGTAAAAGATATTAACCGATTGGTATATTATTTTACGAATTTATTCTTTATTGCAAAAGGCAACTTTTCCGCTCTATTAAATTTCGATTATAAATATTTCGGTTTTTTCGACCCACCCTAGTGTTCGCCTGTGTGAATTTTTAGAAATATCAAATAAAGTAAAAACGAATATATTGTTTCAACAATTAAACCATTGTTAAAAAACCATGGAAACCTATATACCGAATACGAAACACGCAATATATTCGAATTTAATTTCGGTGCACAGCTGAAAATTAGTTTCCTAATAAATAAGCACATTTCCAAATAAGTCACTTAAAAATTATTCGGTTTTAAAGGTGTTCGCCTAAGTGGTTGTTTAGAAATGTAAAATAAAGTAAAACCGAATATATTGCTTCAACAATTAAACCATTGTTAGAAAATCCTGGGAACTGATATACCGAATATAAAACACTCAATACTTCCGAATTAAATTCCGTGCATGACTGAAAATTAAGTTTTTAAGAAATCAGCACATTTCCTAAAGAATGATATAAAAATTATTCGGTTTTAAAGGTGTTCGCCTGCGTGAATTTTTAGAAATGTCAAATAAAGTAAAACTGAATATATTGTTTCAACAATTAAACCACTGTTAAAAAATCATGGAAACCTCTTTACTGAATACAAAACAGAAAATATTTTCGAATTAAATTGCACTGCACGGCTGAAAATTAGTTTCCTAATAAATCAGCACATTTCCTAAAGAATGATATAAAAATTATTCGGTTTAAAGGTGTTCGCCTGTGTGAATGTTTAGAAATGTCAAATAAAGTGAAAATGTAAATATTGCTTCAACAATTAAAACATTGCTAGAAAATCATGGAAACTGATATACCGAATATAAAACAAGCAATATTTCCGAATTAAATTCCGGTGCACGGCTGAAAATTCAGTTCCTAATAAATAAGCACATTTCCTAATGAATGACGTAAAAATTATTCGGTTTTAAAGGTGTTCGCCTATGTGAATTTTTAGAAATGTAAAATAAAGTAACACTGAATATATTGTTTCAACAATTATACCATTGTTAGGAAATCTTGGAAACCTATATACCGAATACAAAACACGCAATATTTCCGAATTAGATGAACACATTTCCAAATGAGTGACGTAAATCTTATTCGGTTTTAAATGTGTTCGCCTGTGTGAAATTTTAGAAATGTCAAATAAAGTAAAACCGAATACATTGTTTCAACAATTAAACCATTGTTAGAAAATCTTGGAAAGTGATATACCGATTTTAAAACACGCAATATTTACGAATTAATTTCCGGTGCACGGCTGAAAATTAGTTTCCTAATAAATGAGCACATTTTCTAACGAATGACGTAAAAATTATTCGGTTTTAAAGGTGTTCGCCTGTGTGAAATTTTAGAAATGTCAAATAAAGTAAAACCGAATATATTGTTTCAACAATTAAAGCATTGTTAGAAAATCTTGGAAAGTGATATACCGAATACAAAACACGCAATATTTCCGAATTAAATTCCGGTGCACGGCTGAAAATTACTTTCCTAATAAATCAGCACATTTCCTAAGGAATGATACAAAAATTATTCGGTTTTAAAGGTGTTCGCCTCTGTGAATGTTTAGAAATGTAAAATAAAGTAAAACTGAATATATTGTTTCAACAATTAAACCATTGTTAGAAAATCTTGGAAACCTATATACCGAATACAAAACACGCAATATTTCCGAATTAAATTCCGGTGCACGGCTGAAAATTAAGTTCCTAATAAATAAGCACATTTCCTAATGAATGACGTAAAAATTATTCGGTTTTAAATGTGTTCGCATGAGTGAATGTTTAGAAATGTAAAATGAAGTAAAACCGAATATATTGTTTCAACAATTAAACCATTGTTAAAAAATCATGGAAACCTATATACCGAATACAATACACGCAGTATTTCCGAATTAAATTCCGGTGCACGGCTGAAAATTAGTTTCCTAATAAATCAGCACATTTCCTAAGGAATGATACAAAATTTATTCGGTTTTAAAGGGGTTCGCCTATGTGAATGTTTAGAAATGTAAAATAAAGTAAAACTGAATATATTGTTTCAACAATTATACCATTGTTAGAAAATCTTGGAAACCTATATACCGAATACAAAACACGCAATATTTCCGAATTAGATGAACACATTTCCAAATGAGTGACGTAAATCTTATTCGGTTTTAAATGTGTTCGCCTGTGTGAAATTTTAGAAATGTCAAATAAAGTAAAACCGAATACATTGTTTCAACAATTAAACCATTGTTAGAAAATCTTGGAAAGTGATATACCGAATTTAAAACACGCAATATTTCCGAATTAAATTCCGGTGCACGGCTTAAAATTAGTTTCCTAATAAATGAGCACATTTCCTAAGGAATGATAGAAAAATTATTCCGTTTTAAAGGTGTTCGCCTATGTGAATGTTTAGAAATGTAAAAGGAAGTAAAACTGAATATCTTGTTTCAACAATTAAACCATTGTTAAAAAATCATGGAAACCTATATACCGAATACAAAACACGCAATATTTCCGAATTAAATTCCGGTGCACGGCTGAAAATTAAGTTCCTAATAAACAAGCACATTTTCTAATGAATGACGTAAAAATTATTCGGTTTTAAAGGTGTGTGTGAATTTTTCGAAATGTCAAATAAAGTAAAACCGAATATATTGTTTCAACAATTAAACCATTGTTAAAAATCATGGAAACATATATACCAGATACAAAACACGAAATATTTCCGAATTAAATTCCGGTGCACGGCTGAAAATTAAGTTCCTAATAAACAAGCACATTTTCTAATGAATGACGTAAAAATTATTCGGTTTTAAAGGTGTGTGTGAATTTTTCGAAATGTCAAATAAAGTAAAACCGAATATAATGTTTCAACAATTAAACCATTGTTAGAAAATCTTGGAAAGTGATATACCGAATATAAAAAAGTCCTTCCGGCCAGTGCCGGGAGGAACAGGTAGCTTTCATATTTCTTATTTTAAAAAAGCCAATTTATATTATTCAAACACACGAAGCTCAATTAAGTGGAAACCGAATGTAGGAGATTCAATACTAATTTTTATCAATACTAAATCATTATGAATGAGAATTTCGCGAAATTAGTCAGCTTTATCCAAGCTGCTTTTATGTAAAGTAACTTATATTTGGCTGCCAAATTCGGCGATTTCTTAAAGTGCTTGCCATTTTAAGACAACATGGTGGATGAGGCTAACCAGTGAACTTGGTCGAGACCTTAGTAATTGCTGTGCACATGCTCACTCACACCGGAATCGGTTGATATATACGAGTGCTGTCGCAGGCAAAAAATCAGATTTTTCAAAATGTCACCCACGTTAGAAATTGAAACTGCTATATCTGAGCCATTTTTTAAGATAAAGACAAACAAAAAATGCTCCTGAATCCTTATATCAAGGTCAAATACTTAAGAAAGAAACCTTTTTCAATTTCTAATTTTTTTGCACCTCACTTTAAATATATATATTTTTTAATTTAATGGCCGCCATTTTGAAACAAGATAGCTGATGAAGCTGGCCAGCGAACTTGGTCGAGATATTGATGTATACTATCCACATGCCTTCTTCCATCGAAATAGGCGAATACGTGTGGTATCGCGAGACAAATACAAGATCGTTTCAAAGTGTTAGCCATGATAGAAATTCAAAGTGCTATAATTCAACCACTTTTTAAGATATAAACAAAAGAACAAATTTTCAGAAACAAAAACTGCTCCAGAATCTTTGTATCAAGGCCAAACACATAAAAAAAAATCTTCTTCATTTTCCAATTTTTTAATACATCATTTTAAATTTTAAATTAAATTTTTTTTTAATGGCAACCCTTTTGAAACAAGATGGCGAATGAAGCTGGCCAACGAACTCGGTCGAGACATTGGTATGTACTATGTACAGACCAAGTTACATTCAAATCGGTTCATAAATACGCCTGTTATCACGTGACAAAAATCAGGTCGTTTTAAAATGTCAGCAACAATAGAAATTCAAAATGTTATAACTCATCCATTTTTTTAGATATAGACGAAACAAAACCTGTTCCGGAATCTTTGTATTAAGGTCAAACACATACGAAAAAACTCTTTTTCATTTTCCAAATTTTTGGTATCTCATTTTAAATTTAATTTTTTTAAAATTTTTTTAAATGGCCGCCATTTTGAAACAAGATGGCGGATGAAGCTGGCCAACGAACTCGGTTGAGTTATTTGTATGTACTATGTACACACCAAGGTACATCCAAATCGGTTCATAAATACGTCTGTTATCACGTGGCAAAAATCAGGGCGTTTCAAAATGTCAGCCACACTAGAAATTCAAAATGCTATAACTCAGCCATTTTTTAAGGTATAGACGAAACAAAAACTGCTCCCGAATCTTTTTATTGAGGTCAAACACATAAGAAAAAAATATTTTTTCAAGTTTCAATTTTTTGGTACTACATTTCAAATTTAAATTTTTCTTAAAATTTTAAATGGCCGCCATTTTTAAACAAAATGGCGGATGAAGCTGGCCAACGAACTCGGTCGAGACATTGGTCTGTACTATGTATAATCGAAGTTACATCCAAATCGGTTCATAAATACGCCTTTTATCGCGTGACAAAATTCAGGACGTTTCAAAATGTTAGCTTCGCTAGAAATTCAAAATGCTATAACTCAGCCATTTTTTAAGATATAGACGAAACAAAAACTGCTGCGGAGTCTTTGTATAAAGGTCAAATACATAAGAAAAAAATATGTTTCCATTTTCAATTTTTTGGTACCACATTTCAAATTTTAATTTTTTTTAAATTTTTAAATGGCCGCCATTTTGAAACAAAATGGCGGATGATGCTGGCCAACGAACTCGGTCGAGACATTGGTATGTACTATGTACACACCGAATTACATCCAAATCGGTTCATAAATACGAGAGTTACAGTGTGACATAGGTCAGATATATATATATATATATATATATATATATATATATATTGATATATATATATATATATATATATATATATATATATATATATATATTGATATATATATATATATATATATATCAATTTTGAACGAAGGGTGGTTTCGGGATCTGGGGGTCATGATCGATGAAAATATACCAAAATTTTTTGAAATCGCTTTCCTCCGAACGGCTGCAATGGGTAGCTTTTTGTAAAGAAAGCTATCTAACACGCAATATTTCCGAATTAAATTCCGGTGCACGGATGAAAATTAGTTTCCTAATGAATCAGCACATTTCCTAAGGAATGATACAAAAATTATTCGGTTTTAAAGGTATTCGCCTATGTGAATGTTTAGAAATGTAAAATAAAGTAAAACTGAATATATTGTTTCAACAATTAAACAATTGTTAGAAAATCTTGGAAACTTATATACCGAATACAAAACACGCAATATTTCCGAATTAAATTCCGGTGCACGGCTAAAATTTAAGTTCCTAATAAATAAGCACATTTCCTAATGAATGACGTAAAAATTATTCGGTTTTAAAGGTGTTCGCCTATGTGAATTTTTAGAAATGTAAAATAAAGTAACACTGAATATATTGTTTCAACAATTATACCATTGTTAGAAAATCTTGGAAACCTATATACCGAATACAAAACACGCAATATTTCCGAATTAGATGAACACATTTCCAAATGAGTGACGTAAATCTTATTCGGTTTTAAATGTGTTCGCCTGTGTGAAATTTTAGAAATGTCAAATAAAGTAAAACCGAATACATTGTTTCAACAATTAAACCATTGTTAAAAAATCATGGAAACCTATATACCGAATACAAAACACGCAATATTTCCGAATTAAATTCCGGTGCACGGCTGAAAATTAAGTTCCTAATAAACAAGCACATTTTCTAATGAATGACGTAAAAATTATTCGGTTTTAAAGGTGTGTGTGAATTTTTCGAAATGTCAAATAAAGTAAAACCGAATATAATGTTTCAACAATTAAACCATTGTTAGAAAATCTTGGAAAGTGATATACCGAATATAAAACACGCAATATTTCCGAATTAAATTCCGGTGCACGGCTGAAAATTAGTTTCCTAATGAATCAGCACATTTCCTAAGGAATGATACAAAAATTATTCGGTTTTAAAGGTATTCGCCTATGTGAATGTTTAGAAATGTAAAATAAAGTAAAACTGAATATATTGTTTCAACAATTAAACAATTGTTAGAAAATCTTGGAAACTTATATACCGAATACAAAACACGCAATATTTCCGAATTAAATTCCGGTGCACGGCTAAAAATTAAGTTCCTAATAAATAAGCACATTTCCTAATGAATGACGTAAAAATTATTCGGTTTTAAAGGTGTTCGCCTATGTGAATTTTTAGAAATGTAAAATAAAGTAACACTGAATATATTGTTTCAACAATTATACCATTGTTAGAAAATCTTGGAAACCTATATACCGAATACAAAACACGCAATATTTCCGAATTAGATGAACACATTTCCAAATGAGTGACGTAAATCTTATTCGGTTTTAAATGTGTTCGCCTGTGTGAAATTTTAGAAATGTCAAATAAAGTAAAACCGAATACATTGTTTCAACAATTAAACCATTGTTAAAAAATCATGGAAACCTATATACCGAATACAAAACACGCAATATTTCCGAATTAAATTCCGGTGCACGGCTGAAAATTAAGTTCCTAATAAACAAGCACATTTTCTAATGAATGACGTAAAAATTATTCGGTTTTAAAGGTGTGTGTGAATTTTTCGAAATGTCAAATAAAGTAAAACCGAATATAATGTTTCAACAATTAAACCATTGTTAGAAAATCTTGGAAAGTGATATACCGAATATAAAACACGCAATATTTCCGAATTAAATTCCGGTGCACGGCTGAAAATTAGTTTCCTAATGAATCAGCACATTTCCTAAGGAATGATACAAAAATTATTCGGTTTTAAAGGTATTCGCCTATGTGAATGTTTAGAAATGTAAAATAAAGTAAAACTGAATATATTGTTTCAACAATTAAACAATTGTTAGAAAATCTTGGAAACTTATATACCGAATACAAAACACGCAATATTTCCGAATTAAATTCCGGTGCACGGCTAAAAATTAAGTTCCTAATAAATAAGCACATTTCCTAATGAATGACGTAAAAATTATTCGGTTTTAAAGGTGTTCGCCTATGTGAATTTTTAGAAATGTAAAATAAAGTAACACTGAATATATTGTTTCAACAATTATACCATTGTTAGAAAATCTTGGAAACCTATATACCGAATACAAAATACGCAATATTTCCGAATTAGATGGACACATTTCCAAATGAGTGACGTAAATCTTATTCGGTTTTAAATGTGTTCGCCTGTGTGAAATTTTAGAAATGTCAAATAAAGTAAAACCGAATACATTGTTTCAACAATTAAACCATTGTTAGGAAATCTTGGAAACCTATATACCGAATACAAAACACGCAATATTTCCGAATTAAATTCCGGTGCACGGCTGAAAATTAGTTTCCTAATGAATCAGCACATTTCCTAAGGAATGATACAAAAATTATTCGGTTTTAAAGGTATTCGCCTATGTGAATGTTTAGAAATGTAAAATAAAGTAAAACTGATTATATTGTTTCAACAATTAAACAATTGTTAGAAAATCTTGGAAACTTATATACCGAATACAAAACACGCAATATTTCCGAATTAAATTCCGGTGCACGGCTAAAAATTAAGTTCCTAATAAATAAGCACATTTCCTAATGAATGACGTAAAAATTATTCGGTTTTAAAGGTGTTCGCCTATGTGAATTTTTAGAAATGTAAAATAAAGTAACACTGAATATATTGTTTCAACAATTATACCATTGTTAGAAAATCTTGGAAACCTATATACCGAATACAAAACACGCAATATTTCCGAATTAGATGAACACATTTCCAAATGAGTGACGTAAATCTTATTCGGTTTTAAATGTGTTCGCCTGTGTGAAATTTTAGAAATGTCAAATAAAGTAAAACCGAATACATTGTTTCAACAATTAAACCATTGTTAGAAAATCTTGGAAACCTATATACCGAATACAAAACACGCAATATTTCCGAATTAAATTCCGGTGCACGGCTGAAAATTAGTTTCCTAATAAATGAGCACATTTCCTAAGGAATGATAGAAAAATTATTCGGTTTTAAAGGTGTTTGCCTATGTGAATGTTTAGAAATGTAAAAGGAAGTAAAACTGAATATCTTGTTTCAACAATTAAACCATTGTTAAAAAATCATGGAAACCTATATACCGAATACAAAACACGCAATATTTCCGAATTAAATTCCGGTGCACGGCTGAAAATTAAGTTCCTAATAAACAAGCACATTTTCTAATGAATGACGTAAAAATTATTCGGTTTTAAAGGTGTGTGTGAATTTTTCGAAATGTCAAATAAAGTAAAACCGAATATAATGTTTCAACAATTAAACCATTGTTAGAAAATCTTGGAAAGTGATATACCGAATATAAAACACGCAATATTTCCGAATTAAATTCCGGTGCACGGCTGAAAATTAGTTTCCTAATGAATCAGCACATTTCCTAAGGAATGATACAAAAATTATTCGGTTTTAAAGGTATTCGCCTTTGTGAATGTTTAGAAATGTAAAATAAAGTAAAACTGAATATATTGTTTCAACAATTAAACAATTGTTAGAAAATCTTGGAAACTTATATACCGAATACAAAACACGCAATATTTCCGAATTAAATTCCGGTGCACGGCTAAAAATTAAGTTCCTAATAAATAAGCACATTTCCTAATGAATGACGTAAAAATTATTCGGTTTTAAAGGTGTTCGCCTATGTGAATTTTTAGAAATGTAAAATAAAGTAACACTGAATATATTGTTTCAACAATTATACCATTGTTAGAAAATCTTGGAAACCTATATACCGAATACAAAATACGCAATATTTCCGAATTATATGGACACATTTCCAAATGAGTGACGTAAATCTTATTCGGTTTTAAATGTGTTCGCCTGTGTGAAATTTTAGAAATGTCAAATAAAGTAAAACCGAATACATTGTTTCAACAATTAAACCATTGTTAGGAAATCTTGGAAACCTATATACCGAATACAAAACACGCAATATTTCCGAATTAAATTCCGGTGCACGGCTGAAAATTAGTTTCCTAATGAATCAGCACATTTCCTAAGGAATGATACAAAAATTATTCGGTTTTAAAGGTATTCGCCTATGTGAATGTTTAGAAATGTAAAATAAAGTAAAACTGATTATATTGTTTCAACAATTAAACAATTGTTAGAAAATCTTGGAAACTTATATACCGAATACAAAACACGCAATATTTCCGAATTAAATTCCGGTGCACGGCTAAAAATTAAGTTCCTAATAAATAAGCACATTTCCTAATGAATGACGTAAAAATTATTCGGTTTTAAAGGTGTTCGCCTATGTGAATTTTTAGAAATGTAAAATAAAGTAACACTGAATATATTGTTTCAACAATTATACCATTGTTAGAAAATCTTGGAAACCTATATACCGAATACAAAACACGCAATATTTCCGAATTAGATGAACACATTTCCAAATGAGTGACGTAAATCTTATTCGGTTTTAAATGTGTTCGCCTGTGTGAAATTTTAGAAATGTCAAATAAAGTAAAACCGAATACATTGTTTCAACAATTAAACCATTGTTAGAAAATCTTGGAAACCTATATACCGAATACAAAACACGCAATATTTCCGAATTAAATTCCGGTGCACGGCTGAAAATTAGTTTCCTAATAAATGAGCACATTTCCTAAGGAATGATAGAAAAATTATTCGGTTTTAAAGGTGTTCGCCTATGTGAATGTTTAGAAATGTAAAAGGAAGTAAAACTGAATATCTTGTTTCAACAATTAAACCATTGTTAAAAAATCATGGAAACCTATATACCGAATACAAAACACGCAATATTTCCGAATTAAATTCCGGTGCACGGCTGAAAATTAAGTTCCTAATAAACAAGCACATTTTCTAATGAATGACGTAAAAATTATTCGGTTTTAAAGGTGTGTGTGAATTTTTCGAAATGTCAAATAAAGTAAAACCGAATATAATGTTTCAACAATTAAACCATTGTTAGAAAATCTTGGAAAGTGATATACCGAATATAAAACACGCAATATTTCCGAATTAAATTCCGGTGCACGGCTGAAAATTAGTTTCCTAATGAATCAGCACATTTCCTAAGGAATGATACAAAAATTATTCGGTTTTAAAGGTATTCGCCTTTGTGAATGTTTAGAAATGTAAAATAAAGTAAAACTGAATATATTGTTTCAACAATTAAACAATTGTTAGAAAATCTTGGAAACTTATATACCGAATACAAAACACGCAATATTTCCGAATTAAATTCCGGTGCACGGCTAAAAATTAAGTTCCTAATAAATAAGCACATTTCCTAATGAATGACGTAAAAATTATTCGGTTTTAAAGGTGTTCGCCTATGTGAATTTTTAGAAATGTAAAATAAAGTAACACTGAATATATTGTTTCAACAATTATACCATTGTTAGAAAATCTTGGAAACCTATATACCGAATACAAAATACGCAATATTTCCGAATTAGATGGACACATTTCCAAATGAGTGACGTAAATCTTATTCGGTTTTAAATGTGTTCGCCTGTGTGAAATTTTAGAAATGTCAAATAAAGTAAAACCGAATACATTGTTTCAACAATTAAACCATAGTTAGAAAATCTTGGAAACCTATATACCGAATACAAAACACGCAATATTTCCGAATTAAATTCCGGTGCACGGCTGAAAATTAGTTTCCTAATGAATCAGCACATTTCCTAAGGAATGATACAAAAATTATTCGGTTTTAAAGGTATTCGCCTATGTGAATGTTTAGAAATGTAAAATAAAGTAAAACTGAATATATTGTTTCAACAATTAAACAATTGTTAGAAAATCTTGGAAACTTATATACCGAATACAAAACACGCAATATTTCCGAATTAAATTCGGGTGCACGGCTAAAAATTAAGTTCCTAATAAATAAGCACATTTCCTAATGAATGACGTAAAAATTATTCGGTTTTAAAGGTGTTCGCCTATGTGAATTTTTAGAAATGTAAAATAAAGTAACACTGAATATATTGTTTCAACAATTATACCATTGTTAGAAAATCTTGGAATCCTATATACCGAATACAAAACACGCAATATTTCCGAATTAGATGAACACATTTCCAAATGAGTGACGTAAATCTTATTCGGTTTTAAATGTGTTCGCCTGTGTGAAATTTTAGAAATGTCAAATAAAGTAAAACCGAATATATTGTTTCAACAATTAAACCATTGTTAGAAAATCTTGGAAAGTGATATACCGAATACAAAACACGCAATATTTCCGAATTAAATTCCGGTGCACGGCTGAAAATTACTTTCCTAATAAATCAGCACATTTCCTAAGGAATGATACAAAAATTATTCGGTTTTAAAGGTGTTAACCTCTGTGAATGTTTAGAAATGTAAAATAAAGTAAAACTGAATATATTGTTTCAACAATTAAACCATTGTTAGAAAATCTTGGAAACCTATATACCGAATACAAAACACGCAATATTTCCGAATTAAATTCCGGTGCACGGCTGAAAATTAAGTTCCTAATAAATAAGCACATTTCCTAATGAATGACGTAAAAATTATTCGGTTTTAAATGTGTTCGCATGAGTGAATGTTTAGAAATGTAAAATGAAGTAAAACCGAATATATTGTTTCAACAATTAAACCATTGTTAAAAAATCATGGAAACCTATATACCGAATACAATACACGCAGTATTTCCGAATTAAATTCCGGTGCACGGCTGAAAATTAGTTTCCTAATAAATCAGCACATTTCCTAAGGAATGATACAGAATTTATTCGGTTTTAAAGGGGTTCGCCTATGTGAATGTTTAGAAATGTAAAATAAAGTAAAACTGAATATATTGTTTCAACAATTAAACCATTGTTAGAAAATCTTGGAAACCTATATACCGAATACAATACACGCAGTATTTCCGAATTAAATTCCGGTGCACGGCTGAAAATTAAGTTCCTAATAAACAAGCACATTTTCTAATGAATGACGTAAAAATTATTCGGTTTTAAAGGTGTGTGTGAATTTTTCGAAATGTCAAATAAAGTAAAACCGAATATATTGTTTCAACAATTAAACCATTGTTAAAAAATCATGGAAACCTATATACCAGATACAAAACACGAAATATTTCCGAATTAAATTCCGGTGCACGGCTGAAAATTAAGTTCCTAATAAATAAGCACATTTCCTAATGAATGATGTAAAATTTATACGGTTTTAAAGGTGTTCGCCTGTGTGAATTTTTAGAAATGTCAAATAAAGTGAAACTGTACATATTGTTTCAACAATTAAACCATTGTTAAAAAATCATGGAAACCTATATACCGAATACAAAACATGCAATATTTCCGAATTAAATTCCGGTGCACGCCTGAAAATTAAGTTCCTAATAAGTAAGCACATTTCCTAATGAATGATGTAAAATTTATACGGTTTTAAATGTGTTCGCCTGTGTGAAATTTTAGAAATGTCAAATAAAGTAAAACCGAATATATTGTTTCAACAATTAAACCATTGTTAAAAAATCATGGAAACCTATATACCAGATACAAAAGACGCAGTATTTCCGAATTAAATTCTGGTGCACGGCTGAAAATTAAGTTCCTAATAAATAAGCACATTTCCTACTGAATGATGTAAAATTTATACGGTTTTAAATGTGTTCGCCTGTGTGAAATTTTAGAAATGTCAAATAAAGTGAAACTGAATATATTGTTTCAACAATTAAACCATTGTTAAAAAATCTTGGAAACCTATATACCGAATACAAATCACGCAATATTTCCGAATTAAATTCCGGTGCACGGCTGAAATTTAGTTTCCTAATAAATCAGCACATTTCCTAAGGAATGATACAAAAATT